>CM038674.1:421177348-421651511 GCA_021605145.1 Aegilops bicornis
CTGGTGATAATAAAGCGTACACAAATAACAAATTACATACACTGGACAAATAAAGCTCATACATCATGGACACGCATCAACAGAACTTACCATTTGAACTACAATCTCTTCAGAAAATAGGATTGGCCGGATTCAGATGGCACAAATTTCAGTCTGCAAAATCTCCAATTCCTTCGTGGTTACCTCAGTATCTCGTTTCATGTTTTTGACTCCTGCATCTACTACCCATAAGTCCAGCCTCAACTTGTTGATTGCACGTTGAGAATCATGTACACGTTGTCTTGCCACCTCTAGTTGATGCTCGAACATCAACATTCCAATTCCAATCCATAATCATTTGGTAACGACCATGCCGCCTTTGCCGCAGATCTTTGTGTTGATGTCACTTCATCCCGAAATGTTTCTATAAGTACACATGACTAGGGCAAAAATATAGTTACAACGATTGAAGCGAGCAAGGCAGACTATTTTGTACATGGTAAAACAGGACTAACAATAATGTTACACGTCATGAAGCATAAGCAGGTGATATTTTAAAAATTATAAAAATGGTAGTCTCTGCAGCCCGCATACAGAAATCTCTCTTAACTCACCAGAGGAGCATGATGTTGGGGCCAAATCCAAAACACATACATGTTACAAATTTAGACAGCACGTTGCGTATAAGTAAGCAAGCAGTTGGCCATTTTGCAGCTCAGTTAAAGTCTTAGGGAGCATAATGAATATCAGAGAGATTCATACAAACCTAGTACAGCAAGAAAAACTATACAATCATTAGCCTAGTATAAACTAGATTGTGAGCCTCATGCAGTAATAGTTGGTTAATAGGCTTCAAAGCTTGAGGCACACTTCGCCAGAGTAATTAAATGGTAATGCTTTTAATTATGTCAACTAATAGTTATACAAGTACCCAACATCAGGCATCATTGTTTGGGCATCTCATTAACTGAGGACAAATAAAGCAATTGAAAAGAGCAATTTAACTATGCCTGAAACAAACAATCAATTGAACTATTGAGTAGGATACAATGACTTACCTTAACTGGTTGAACAGGCTCAGTGCCGCTCCTCCTTCTCTTGCAAGGCTCATTCCTAACATCTTGTACTTGCAAATCCTCAATCTTATCTTCATTGCACCCGCTCTGCAAGGTGACACAAACTAGTTAGTCATCTCCTTGGAAGATAAATATGCATACTTTCTAGTCTGTGAACAACACAAAAGGATGAGATTATAACAAAACAACACCACATAATGAAACATGCCACATCTCCTGCACACAATGAAATGAGCATTTACTATGTGCGCATTATGTAAAAACTAGGCATTCCTTCGAACTGGATCTCCAGGTACTCTTGGAGAGCCTACTTTAGTGTACATCCAAACCTTTATGTCACCTATGAGTTAGACAAGCCCCCACTACAACATCCCTTAGTGTTTAAATCGTTAACAAGCTCTGTTAGAGTATTAGGTAAAGAACAACAAGTAATCAAAGCAAACGGTCCTAGTATGGCTGGCTGATACAAACAAGCAATTGAACAAATGTGTGAGAAAATCTTACATCTCAAGAAAAGAAGCAAAGAAGGAGGCTTAAAGACCATCACTTGACTGACCAGATTTAAGGGGCATTTAAACATCATGTGCAGCGTATAAACTAACATAAACATTGCATATTCTAGGTTCTACAACAGAATGCACATGTATTAGGTTATGCCATGTATGATGATGCCTAAATGTACACTATAGCAGGCATGAGTGCTTCATCATTGCACGCACAATTGAATTGCGGGTTAAGGGCCAGTTCTATTCCGCCTTTTCATAGCTTATTGTCAAAATAAGCCATAAAAGATGTAAAGAAGTCATTTTGAGTTATGGGTTTGGGCTTAACTTACTTCGCTTTGGGGGGGGGGATGTTTCGGGTAGAAGCTCACTAAAAATTGAAGGGAAGGGGAATAGTGAAATGACTCTGTTATGCACTGTATTACACCCAAAATGCCACTTGCTCATGCCCGGCCACACACGACCCTCAAGTAAAACAAACACACAAGCGTTCATTGCCACCTGCCCGCTTGCATCTCCTCTCCCTTTCCCTCTACCTCGATCCCACACTGAAGACACTAGGGTTCCTCCAGCGAGCCGTCGTCACTGGTCCCATCTCGCCTGGTCCTCGACGATGCTCTGTCCAGCTAGGCTACATGGCCGGTGGGTAGTGCCAAATCTCCCCGGTTGCTCCTCCCTATGGCGCCGCCCCTCATTCTCATGGTCTCCAGCAGCTGCTCCACTATGGTCCGTCCAACGCACTACTCCGGCGAGCGCCACACAACTACGGCCGATGCCACACTGCGGTAGAAGGCACCTCATTCCCCCTCCCCTCCTCCCAAGCTGTGGCCTTGAGGTGTTGTTGAAGGATGAGCTCATCCAACAAGGTGAGGATATCCTTTGATTTTTTGCCAACTTTTCATTCTGATCCGCTATACGATGAATTGCTATGAGCTGCTTCTGCTGCTGCTATATGATGCATTGCTATGAGCTGCTCCTGCTGCTGCTATATGATGAATTGCTATGAGCTGCTGCTACTATATGATGAATTGCTATGAGTAGCTGCTGCTATATGATGAGTTGCTATAAGCTGCTGAAAGCATAAGTGCTCCCTGGGTGGTTTTGGTAATTAATGTCAACATATCTCTTGTTGGACTAACACTTTTATCTAGTATGTTTCAGACAAGTTCAACAATGGAGTGGCATGGACTAAAGGATGTGGAACCCCTTCAAGATGCTAAGGACAAAGGATTGGCTCAAGTTCAAAAGCTCAAGACTCTACATGTTTTCCATTTTAGTGATCCAAGATCACATTGAGTCTATAGGAAAAGCCAATACTATCAAGGAGGGATGAGGTGTTGCTTAATGAGTTTCTTGCTCCATGATGCTTAGTGATATGCTCCAAAAACCCTCAACTACTTTCCCACATCCACATATGTCCTAAACCCAAAGTCAAACTCGGCCCCACCGATTCTTTCTATCCGGCGCCACCGAAGTTCGGATGTCTTAGCCATCGCCACAAACCCTAGGCAAATCGGTCTCACCGATAAGGATCTCAGTCTCACCGAGATGGGATTATAATCTCTCTGTGTATGTCCATTACCAAAATCGGTCTCACCGAGTTTGAGCAATCGGTACTACCGAGATTACAATGCAAACTTTCTGGTTAGCTTATTACCAAAATCGGTCCCATCAAGTTTGTGTAATCGGTCTAACCGAGTTTGCCTGACCAACTCTCTGGTTAGCTTATTACCAAAATCGGTCTCACCGAGTTTGTGTAATCATTCTCACCGAGATTACGTTATGCCCTAACCCTAACCATATCGGTCCTACCGAGTTGCATGTCGGTCCCACCGAAAATCCTAACGGTCACTAGATTTGCTAAATCGGTCAGACCGAGTTTGTTGACTCAGTCCCACCGAGTTTGGTAAATTGTGTGTAACGGTTAGATTTTGTGTGGAGGCTATATATACCCCTCCACCTCCTCTTCATTCGTGGAGAGAGCCATCAGAACAAGCCTACACTTCCAGCATCCTATTTCTGAGAGAGAACTACCTACTCATGTGTTGAGGCCTCTTCTCGATCCCTTTCAATTGGTATCAGAGCTTTGGTCTCCATTGCTTTGGTTTAAACACCATTGGAGGAAGATGGATGAGTCTACTATTGGGAGTCTTAGACATAAAGTGCCTATTCTTGATGGAGAATATTTTCATGAGTGGAAAAATGAGATGCTTGTAATTTTCAATCAATATCATTTGAACAAGTACATTGCTAGCCCTTGTGCACCTCATATTGATCCCTTGCATCCCACACCAAGAGGATCTTGACATGATTCACAATCTTAGAACCATCAATCTTATCATAAGAGGATTGCCCAAAAACTTGATTGCTAGTTTGCCTACTCTTGATTGTGCCTATACCATATGGAAATTTCTTGAGGAACGATTTCCAGATTATTCCTTAAAAAATTTAGATGAAATTCTCCATAAGTCTATTGCCTTGAGTAAGATGAATTATAGTGATCCTATGTTTGGTGATTGTTTGTTTGAGCTTACAAACCTTATGCATGCCAAAGGAGATGTTGGAATTATTAGTGATATTATTTTCGAAGCTATAAAAATTCATAAGCAAGATCATTGTCAAACTCACTCTAACGAATCACCCTCTCTAGGATTTGATCCACCACATGACGATGTTGAACATGGATACTATGATGAGGATGATGATAGCGACTTCGATCTTGATGATGCAATGAGACACTTTGGTCTTATGGCAAACCTTCGGGGATATATGGCAGGTGGAAAGGAATGGGTTCTTGATAGTGGATGTACCGATCACATGACCGGAGATAAAGACATGTTTCGTGAGCTTCTTTGAAAGCGATGGTCCTCAAAAGTATGTCACTTTCGGTGACAACTCAAAGGGTAAGGTGGTTGGCCTCGGTAAGGTGGCCATATCACATGATAGCTCCATACAAAATGTCATGCTCGTTGAATCTCTTGGATACAACTTATTTTCAGTATCTAGACTTGCTGATTTCGGTTTCAATGTCCTATTTACTGAAGTAGATTGGCAAGTGTTTCATAGAGATAATCATAAAATGGTCTTTACTGGTGTGCGTAGAGGTGATCTATACATTGTTGATTTCACTAAAAAGGCTCAACCTAGAACTTGCTTTATTGCTAAATCCTCTAAAGGTTGGTTATGGCATAGACGATTAGGTCATGTTGGCATGCGAAACCTTGACAAGCTTATTAAAGGAAATCATATCCTTGGAGTTAACGATGTCATATTTGATAAGGATAGACTTTGCAGCGCTTGTCGTGGTGTAAACAGGTTGGAGGAAGGCATCCCGTGAAGAACATCATGACCACAAGGAGGCCACTCGAGCTACTTCATATGGATCTCTTTGGTCCCAACAGCTTACAAAAGTCTCGGTGGAAATTCTTTTGGTCTAGTTATAGTTGATGATTTTTCAAGATTTACGTGGGTGTTCTTTCTCGATGATAAATCGCAGGTTCAAAAGATCTTCAAAAACTTCGCTAGGAAGGCCCAAAATCAATTTGAAGTGAAGATCAAGAAGGTTCGCAGCGACAACGGAACAGAGTTCAAGAACGCAAATATGGACACCTTTATTGACGAAGAAGGAACTTCACACGAGTTCTCGGCTACGTACACACCTCAACAAAATGGAGTTGTTGAGAGGAAGAACCGGACGCTCATCGAAATGGCGAGAACGATGCTTGATGAGTACAAGGCGTCAAGCACTTTTTAGGCGGAAGCGCTTGAGACAGCTTGTCATGCAACAAATCGCTTGTATCTTCACAAGCTACTCAGCAAGACAGCATATGAGCTCCTCACCGGTAACAAACCCCAAGCTGGATACTTTCGAGTATTCGGCTCAAAGTGCTACATTCTTGATAAGCATCGTCGTTCTAAATTTGCTCCTAAATCCCATGAAGGTTTCCTACTTGGTTATGGCTCAAACTCTCACACTTACCGTGTCTACAACAATTTCACCCGAAAGGTTGAAGAAAGCGGTAGATGTGAAGTTTGATGAATCTAACGGCTCGCAACTAGAGCAATTGCCAATTGATGTAGGAGACAAAGATCCCTCGGAAGCAATCCAAGATTTGTCTATTGGCAAGATTCGCCCAACATAGGTGAAGGAGAGTACCTCGTCCGTCCAAGTGGAAGCTTCTACCTCACGACAAGGTGAACCAAGAGTTGATATGGAAGCATCCACAAGTGGGACACACCAAGATGAAGAAAACGAGGAAGTGCACCAAGATGAACGTCAACAACCTCCTTCTCCACCACAACAAGAGAACGACAACGCCAACAATGAAGAAGGCCAAGAAGAAGAACAAGATGAAGAAGATGTTCAACCAAGACCCAAGCAAAAGCTGACACGAGTTCGAGCAAGAATTGCTAAAGACTATCCCGTCGAACAAAACTACAATGATATCCAAACCGGGAGAATCACTCGCTCTAAAACTCGTTTAGCTAAATTTTGTGAACACTATTC
Source organism: Aegilops bicornis (assembly GCA_021605145.1). Classification (NCBI taxonomy): domain Eukaryota; kingdom Viridiplantae; phylum Streptophyta; class Magnoliopsida; order Poales; family Poaceae; genus Aegilops; species Aegilops bicornis. The sequence goes on from CM038674.1 coordinate 421,183,414, forward strand.
ATTCATCTCTAGCATTGAACCTATGAAGGTTGAAGAAGCATTGGAAGATCCGGATTGGATAAACGCCATGCACGAAGAGCTACACAACTTTGAGAGAAATCAAGTGTGGACATTGGTTGAGAAGCCCGACAACAACCACAACATCATCGGTACCAAATGGGTGTTTCGCAACAAGCAAGATGAAGATGGACAAGTAGTTCGCAACAAAGCACGTCTAAATCGCCCAAGGCTACACACAAGTCGAAGGTATGGACTATGGTGAGACTTATGCTTCCGTTGCTAGACTTGAGTCCATTCGCATCTTACTTGCCTATGCTAATCACCATGATATCACCTTGTACCAAATGGACATTAAAAGTGCTTTTCTAAATGGTGAAATAGAGGAGGAAGTTTATGTCAAACAACCTCCCGGCTTTGTCAATCCTAAGAAACCAAATCATGTTTACAAACTTCACAAAGCCCTTTATGGTCTTAAACAAGCTCCTAGAGCGTGGTATAAACGCTTGACCAAGTTCCTTATCGAAAAAGGCTTTGAAATCGAAAAAATTGATTCTACTCTTTTTACTAAAAGGGTCAACGGAGAACTATTTGTGTGCCAAATCTATGTTGATGATATTATATTTGGTTCCACTAACCCTCATTTTAGTGAAAAGTTTGGAAAGCTAATGTCAGAGAAGTTTGAGATGTCTATGATGAGTGAACTCAAATTCTTTCTTGGTTTGCAAATCAAGCAAACTAAGGAGGGAACCTTTGTCTCTCAAACGAAGTACACCAAGGACTTATTCAAGAAGTTCAATATGCAAGAATGCAAAGGTATGACTACACCCATGCCTACTAGTGGACATCTTGATTTGACCAAAGATGGTGAACCGTCGATCAAAAGGTTTATCGCTCTATGATTGGTTCATTGTTATATCTATGTGCTTCACGTCCCGATATCATGCTAAGTGTGTGCATGTGTGCACGATATCAAGCTGCTCCTAAAGAATGTCACCTTAAGGCCGTGAAAAGGATAGTGAGATACTTAATTCATACACCAAATTTTGGCATTTGGTATCCTAAGAGGGCCTCTTTCGATCTTGTTGGCTACTCCGACTTCGGACTATGCCGGAGACAAGGTTGATAGAAAGTCCACTTCGGTACTTGTCAATTTCTTGGTAGATCTCTTGTGTCTTGGTCTTCCAAGAAACAAAACTTCGGTATCCTTATCCACCGCCAAGCGGAATACATTGCTTCTTTGGTTCATGTTGTGCTCAATTACTTTGGATGACCCAAAATCTTAAAGATTATGGGATATATGTGAAACATGTTCCATTACTTTGTGACAATGAAAGTGCTATCAAGATTGCTCACAATCCCGTGCAACACTCTTGAACCAACCATATTGAAGTTCGTCATCATTTCATTCGAGATCATGTTGCTAAGGGTGACATTAATCTTAAGCATGTTCGCACCGAAAAGCAATTAGCGGATATATTCACTAAACCACTTGATGAGAAAGTGTTTTGCAGGTTAAGAGGTGAATTGAACATCATTGATGCTTCAAACTTGGAGTAGGAACTCCATTGGATACATGCAAGACATGAGCTTATGACTAATCCTTGATATTTCTCTTATAATGATAATCTTATGTCTTGGATATATTTGCATCTTGCATGTTATCTAACCATTGTAGGTACTTGGATGAATCTAAGTCTATGAGATTGCAACTCACTCACATACTGAGCAATCTCTACATCACCAAGTCTCTACACAATGGTGGTTGAAGACAAGGAAGCACGAAACAATTCGAACATATCCTTTGACAAATTCTATGTTGAGTTTCATGATTGTCATTTTGGATACACAAGTGCTCTTTCTTGGAAGAACTAACCCATATAAGTAGATGAACTCAAATTCCAAGTGGTGCTCCCAACTCTTGATGAGCTACATCAACCTTGAGCAACCCACACAAGTTCAACTACATGATCACGATCAACACCACCACCCAAGGTATGTTATTCCATCTTAGAGAAGCTTTACTCCAAGACATGAGTCAAAGCAACTCGACAAGATGTGAATACATCAAGATGCTTAAACGAAAAATGGTAACCCCATTTTGAGCTTAAACGATGAGTATGACCTATGATCAAGTGACCTCACTTGACTCCTAAGTCAATATACTCTAACATAGGTGACCTTGTCACCGCCCAATTCTAAATGAAGTTCTCTTGTGTTTTCTTTTGCATTTGTCTCATGCATATTTTTTCCCCTTTCAAAAAAAAAAACTTCATCTAGATTTCTTTCTTTTCTATCTGTTCCGCATTCCCTGCATCCAATTCATTGCAAATCTTTCAGTTAATTCATTGCAAATCCTTGTGAGATTTTACTTGTCTAGTGAGCTGAGGTGACAAAGTTTTTCTCTGCAATGCACTCGGTCTCACCGGTTTTACATTTTCGGTCCAATCGAATCCTTTCGGTGCAAAAAGCAAACCACTTTCGGTGCCACCGATTTCACTCTGAGAAAAAAACATTACGCCACTTGTTTACATTTTACTTTTGATCCAGCTCCACTCAATGAATCTTGTCCTCTACAAGCATCACATTTTTATCCAGTGCTTTGTGTTGTGACTCAAGGACCAAACCCATTCACAACAAATTCCAGAAGGCCCTTCTTGGAAATTGATGTCAAAGGGGGAGAGAGAGATCACATCAAAGCTTATCACTTAGAGAGATCACATCAAAACTTATCACTTCCAAAGGGAGAGAGACAGAGATCTCCAGGGGGAGAGAATACTCAAGCAGAGAGTAATTCTCAAGGATCCCAGATGCTTGATGTTCAAGAGGAGAGATGCCACATGTCTTCTTGAGGGGAAAGAAAGACATGTTCATATGTGCCTATTTGCATTAGCTCTGATTTTCCTTTTTGCTCTGATTTTCTGTTCCCTATCTTCTCCCAATATCCCATGCTAGATTCAGGGGGAGCAAGACATCTAAGGGAAAGAAATGATTTAAATTCTTTGCACATCTTTACCTTTGGGGACATGTCCATATTAAATGTGGTACTTAGTACTCACTCTCTATATGTCATCCCAGTCTTGGTATTCTTGTGGTTTCTTTTGTTTGCTCTGGCTAGTAAGTGTATCTGTGTTATCTAACCTTGTTTACGCAGGTTCATTCCATCCTAACCCAACTCAAGACCACAAGGTAAGTATATGCATCACAGTCATGTGTATGAGAAATTCTTGCTGATGTACATATTGTTCGCAAGAAGGACTCATGATCATAAAGGTACATTTCCCAGCTACAGGTCTATTACTATCTTTTGCTCTGATGCATATAGCCAAGATACATGTAACACATTGCTTACTTTGTCATGTTCATGCATTCACATGCTTCTATATTCCATATTCACATGATTCCATACATGTAGGGGGAGCCTATGCATGTTACATGTCTTTCCAAAGCTTTACTTGCTATTCTCTATATCTTTATCTAAAGCTTTGATGTATGTTGCCATCAATTACCAAAAAGGGGGAGATTGAAAGCACAAGTGCTCCCTGGGTGGCTTTGGTAATTAATGTCAACATATCTCTTGTTGGACTAACACTTTTATCTAGTATGTTTCAGACAAGTTCAACAATGGAGTGGCATGGACTAAAGGATGTGGAACCCCTTCAAGATGCTAAGGACAAAGGATTGGCTCAAGCTCAAAAGCTCAAGACTCTACATGTTTTCCATTTTAGTGATCCAAGATCACATTGAGTCTATAGGAAAAGCCAATACTATCAAGGAGGGATGAGGTGTTGCTTAATGAGTTTCTTGCTCCATGATGCTTAGTGATATGCTCCAAAAACCCTCAACTACTTTCCCACATCCACATATGTCCTAAACCCAAAGTCAAACTCGGCCCCACCAATTCTTTCTATCCGGCGCCACCAAGTTCAGATGTCTTAGCCACTGCCACAAACCCTAGGCAAATCGGTCTCACCGATAGGGATCTCACCGAGATGGGATTGTAATCTCTCTGTGTATGTCCATTACCAAAATCGGTCTCACCGAGTTTGAGCAATCGGTACTACCGAGATTACAATGCAAACTTTCTGGTTAGCTTATTACCAAAATCGGTCCCACCGAGTTTGTGTAATCGGTCTCACCGAGTTTGCCTGACCAACTCTCTGGTTAGCTTATTACCAAAATCGGTCTCACCGAGTTTGTGTAATCGGTCTCACCGAGATTACTTTATGCCCTAACCTTGACCATATCGGTCCTACCGAGTTGCATGTCGGTCCTAGCAAATATCCTAACGGTCACTAGATTTGCTAAATCGGTCAGACCGAGTTTGTTGATTCGGTCCCACCGAGTTTGGTAAATTGTGTGTAACGGTTAGATTTTGTGTGGAGGCTATATATACCCCTCCACCTCCTCTTCAATCGTGGAGAGCCATCAGAACAAGCCTACACTTCCAGCATCCTATTTCTGAGAGAGAACTACCTACTCATGTGTTGAGGCCAAGATATTCCATTCCTACTATATGAAACTTGATCTCTAGCCTACCCCAAGTTGCTTTCCACTCAAATCTTCTTTCCACCAAATTCAAATCCTGTGAGAGAGAGTTGAGTGTTGGGGAGACTATCATTTGAAGCACAAGAGCAAGGAGTTCATCATCAACACACCATTTGTTACTTCTTGGAGAGTGGTGTCTCCTAGATTGGCTAGGTGTCAGTTGGGAGCCTCCAACAAGATTGTGGAGTTGAACCAAGGAGTTTGTAAGGGCAAGGAGATCGCCTACTTCGTGAAGATCTACCGCTAGTGAGGCAAGTCCTTCGTGGGCGACGACCATGGTGGGATAGACAAGGTTGCTTCTTCGTGGACCCTTCGTGGGTGGAGCCCTCCGTGGACTCGGCATAACCGTTACCCTTCGTGGGTTGAAGTCTCCATCAACGTGGATGTATGATAGCACCACCTATCGGAACCATGACAAAACATCCGTGTCTCCAATTGCGTTTGAATCCTCCAAACCCTTCCCTTTACATTCTTGCAAGTTGCATGCTTTACTTTCCGCTGCTCATATACTCGTTGCATGCTTGCTTGATATGTATTGTGAGTGTTAAACTTGTGCCTAAACTCCACTTAAACCTAAAGAAGTTAAAAACTGCAACTTTGGTACTTAGTGTCTAATCACCCCCCCCCCACTAGACACCTCTTCTCGATCCCTTTCAGCTGCTCCTGCTGCTGCTCTATAATGAATTGCTATGAGCTGCTCCTGCTGCTGCTATATGATGAATTACTATGAGCTGCTCCTACTGCTGCTATATGATGAATTACCAAAGCAGCCCCGACCTATTATGTAAATGAGGGCGGTATTGTAACTGTTGTTCTCCATGCACCAAGGACAAAAGGGGAATTTCGCATGCTAAAGACTATGTGGCGGAAATTTTAGAAGGAGACGGGAGATTTTGCCGCTCGCGGGATCGTTCGTATCCAGTTTCAACTAATTTTGGATAGTGCTAGCGGGAAGGTCATGCGAGACGGTGTACACGGGGAACGCGTCAATAGTTAATAACTGGTGTGAAGTCCACCCCAGAAAAAAAGACAATAACTCGGGATGATGCATCGATAACTTGGACGTTCACACAGGCGCGGCCAATCGTACGGGTGTAGAGGCGCGTTCATAAAAAAATGGATTAAACGCTCATCCTATGTATTTCTCGTGTAAATAGATAATTTAGTGCCATTGGTTATTTACTTTAAACATAATGCATTGACGTGTTATTGTAGAGGCGCACAAAAAGAAATGGATATTGTAGTCCCACAAAAGAAATGGATACTGTAGTCCACTACTTAAAAGTGTTACCTCATATGATTACATAGCCTCCATTTCATATGCCTAAGGTTAACTCGAGTTTCGGAACCATATGAATACATACAATGGGATTCCAGCACACACACACACACACACGCACACACACGCACACACGCACACACACACACACACACACACACGCACACACACACACACACCCACACACACACCCACACGCACGCACTCACACACACACACACGCACACACACGCACGCACACGCACGCACACGCACACACACACACACACGCACACGCGCATGCACACGCACGCACACACACACACACACACACTAGCCTCCATTTCATATGCCTAAGGTTAACTCGTGTTTCAGAACCATATGAATACATACAATGGGATTCCGGCAGACACACACACACACACGCACACACACGCACACACACGCGCGCACACACACACAGCTAGGGAAGGCGTGTTGCCTAGCATTTTCACTTTCATGTGGGACCGGCAGTTGAGCAAACTGACTATTGGCAAACCGCACCCCGCCCGCCATGTTGGAAAACAGAAACGAGGAGGGGAAGATCTAGCTGTAGCACGGAAGCCAAGAAATTTGGTGTCAGATGGGGCTCGCTGATAGAGTAGGAGCACTCCGTACCACTACTCCTACTAGTACGACGTTTGTACTACAACTAGTACTACCACTATACAACTAGGTATGTGCACGACACAGCATCGTAGGAACAAAAAACGGGAAGATCTTGTTTTGGGTGATTTTTTTTTTCAGTCAACGTCGTATGAATAATATGATGTGGAGGGGCACCCATGAAGCTTATGTGGCTTGGTTGCATGGCTAGGAAAGGCTAGAGAAAAATAAATAGATAATGTGTTTAGAGTGCACTCCACTAAATTTGGATCCATTGCAATGCATGGGTTGGCACATTGGTAGTAGTAAGAAACAAATTCAGGGTTTGAAACAAGTTTATACTGCGGGAGCACCACAAGGACTGGCCCAGGAGTTACATTTCCCTCTCGGGGCCCACGGGACCGAGCTTCAGTGGCTTAGTGCACCGACGGATGAGTCAATGACACGTGGACCTTAAATCCGGCTGGCCCACATGTCATTCTCATGGTGGTGGCGTGGTTCGTGGCTCACTCGTTCGAGATGAACCGGCCGGTGGTGGCGTGGCTGTGGCGAGGGTGCCACAACTGGGCGTCGGGGCGTTACGAGGCATAGATGGCCACACCGGCAGGTACTACCTGTAGTACAGAAGTACTCCAACTGAGGATTGATGCCCGGGACGAAATGTGTCACAACAGTTGGATGAAAATTTGATGGTGCGGGAGTACGGATAAGAGCACAGGAGCGGACCAGGCAAACCGCGTCCAATCGGGTGTGGCTGTGGTAGAAACTTGATGGTCGCTGTAGTTCAGCTGGCCCGCATGTCAAGCACACAAAGGCAGAGGAGCGGTGGGGCCGAGAGGGATGAAGCACACGTCGGGGGACGTCGTGCCGTGGGTTGGAGCGGCGTTGTGGGAATCGCGTGTGGCAGTGGTAGAAACATGATGGTCGATGTGGTTCAACTTTCATGGACAAGCTGTCATGTCTGCTGACACATGCATTGCATACCGCTCAGTGCAAGGAGCAGTAGTAGAGAAAACTTGTTCCAAAGATACCATTTTTTTGATAAAATTCTCGAGATATCATTAGTTTTTACACATGGGATTACTGCTGCAAGGGTCAATCACAGCAGGTGTTTTGTAAAAAAATGCATCTTGATGTTCCCTGCAATGCACCGACATCTTGCTAGTTATAGAAGAAGCCCACAAGGGCATCTTGCCGCAGGATGTGCCACCGACCCAAACTTAATTTTTTTTCTAGATGCTTAGGTGCACCGGATGCCGTGCCATGCTACAAAATTTGAAAAAAAAAACAGCTCCAAGTTTTTTAAAACCTGTTATCTTCAAACCAGCCACACCCATCCCTCACCTCACCAAAACAGCCCGAGGAATATATTTTGAGTGAAGCATGATTTATTTTTACTGATATATGTATATCAAAACTAGAGTGTTTATATTTCAAGCCCATGAACAAGTATTATTCTACTACTTTGGATCCATTGCAACGCACGGGCCGGCACATTGGTAGTAGTAGTCTCTGTCTCCACTCTTATAAAAACACCCTCTCCACATTATATCTGACGGATAGGAAGGAAGCTATGGCAATTTTGCAAAATGATACCCACACCCTCTCCACATTTACAAATAAGGCCTTCCCTCGTCCATCCTTTTCTCCCACAAGATAAACTAATCATACAAATGCATCTTGATGTTCCGTGCAATAGATGAGCATCTTGCTAGTCTACTATCTACTAATCTTATAAAAAACAGAGTTGGTGATGATGGTGTGCCTGCCATCCTACAATATAGGTCGTCCGATTTATATCTGACAGATAGGAAGAAAACTATGGCACAGCTGAAGGACGATGGCGCGTTGGATCTTCCCAGTGGCACACTCTGTGTACTGCATCGAGACCGATGACCTTCATCTCTATGATTTGGAGGGAGTTGGATACATTGTTGATCTACTTCCGAACAACCCTTGGGTGGTCGGTGACGGTGGCAACTATGCTCAACGAGCCTTCGATGAAGACATGTTGGACGCTAAAAACCTGCATCTGGATCTCTTTCGCCATTTGGTACCGCTGGACCGGAGGGCTATGGTTTAGAGAATTAGGATTAGATGGCTAGTCTAACTGAAGAAGATTATTATTTAAAGGGGCTTCAGAATTACTCCAGGAGTATGTGAAGAGGTTAAAACAATGTGAATGCAGTGGGGTTTGGATGCAAATGAAGATGAAGGAGAGGTGAAGAAGCCGAGGAAAATCGGTTCCCGATGGAGAAGTATATCGGAGAAGTGGCCTGCAAGCAATTGATTAGATGTCTAGGTAGACTAAAAGAAAAGGCTATGCAGGTAGACTGAGGAGTGGTACATGTCCGTGTACGTGCCCATCCTTCTAGCACTACATGTGCCACTGGCTAGTTGAGGTCACTCTTTCAAATCACCGTGGCGAGACATTTTATGATTCCTTTTTATTTCTGCACCTCTCCTGACAGGTGGGACCTATGCAAACAGATGTAAAAAAATGTGTCATAGCTGGTTTAGATGGATATTGGCGCGTGCGTGGGAGACATAACATTCTCTGGTTAAGGAATATGCGATTATCCTCAAAAAAGAAAAAAACCCTTCTTCGCGCTTCCGCATGCACGGGAATTTGGTTCTGCTCGCAATATGGATGATACCTGGAGGATGAAGTGAACCCAGAGGCATGCTAGCACGGGAGACCTATTTCCGCTATACAGTACTACTCCTATGTTCCTACTACTAGTAGTACAACTGTGGTACACTTGATGGTCAAAATATTATTCATCCGGTCCTCACAGTGAAGTGCCCAATGTGACACCAGCCCAGGCGGCGTGTTCGGGTTACCAAATTCAGCCTCACCTTGTGCACTGTGCAGTCACTGTCACCACCGCTGTATAGCATGCCTATCCTCGTGATGCGAAGCATCCTATGGTCATCCCCATGGACCTACCATCGTCTCACCAAGTGCCAAGAGGACCTATGACACAAGCATGAGCTAGAGCTCTCGAGACCGAGGTGACTTCCTTCCTTAGTGATATTCCATATGATTCACTCGAGGCATGGCTACTACCTAACTCCGGGATGTTGTGCACGATCAGGTACCAAGAAGGCCCTCTCAAATATGCACATGAAGACGGACAAGTCCCCAAGTTCATGGACGAAGAGGAACGACGGAAGGAACCAGAGAAGTCTCCAGGACCGGGACATCTGGCCCAAGCCCCGGACATCCGGCCCCTGGAGCATCAACCACAACAGCCGCCCAGCCGCCAAGTACCTACAGGCCTTGGACATCCGGCCTAGCACAGACATCCGGCCCGACGCCCGGAAATCCGGCCCCTCCTATCCAGAGAGCAACCGAATCGGCCAAGTCAGCCCGGACATCCGACGCAGGGCCTAGACATCCGGCTCTTCCCGAGCCACCGGACATCCGGCCTCCTCCCCGGAAATCTGGACACCGCCTATCCAGAGAGCTTCAAGACCGACCTCGCCAGCCCGGACATCCGGCTCCTCCTGAAGGCCAGGACATCCGGCCCGACGCCCCACATCTGGCCCCGTCTGTCTGCGCACAGTAAAGGGCTGAGGCCCATGTACCCCTTCGCCCACCTAGACTATATATAATCTTCCTCCTCCCTCTTTCTAGGGTTAGCATTGTGATAGCTCATATGTGAGATAGAGCCTCGCTCATCCATCCGAATCTCACTACAAAAAAAGTACACTTCCGTGATGATACGTGTTTGTCAAAGTAGGTCGCATTTTTTGTCATGCATGTACATCCATGACAAATTTATGACAGAATCAAGATAGTCATACCTGTGCTGTCGTAGAAGTGTTCCATGAAATCACGAAAATTATCATCACGGAAGTGTCCACTTCCATGATGATAAATTGCGCATCACAGAAGTGCTTTCGTCAAGGGTGACCGACACGTGGCATCCACTATAACGGAACGCCGTTAAGCTATCGGGTCGGGTTTTGGATCCGATAACCCGTTAACAGCCCCGACCAATGGGGATTTTCCATGTGTAAAATCATCATTGGCTGGAGGAAAACTGCGGTCGGCTCACCGCTGGGACAGATGTCATCCACCCATTGGACAGAAGGCGCCTATGATACGTCGACACGTGGCACGACCCAACAAGTTTAATTGGGCCAGCCCAATTAAAGGCCCACAAGTTTTGCGGACCATAATGGGCCGGCCCAGCTAAAGGCCCACAAGATATTGCGGACCATAATGGGCCGGCCCAGTTAAAGGCCCACAAGATATTGCGAACCATAATGGGCCGGCCCAGCTAAAGGCCCATGAGATTTTGCGGGCCATAATGGGCCGGCCCAGCCAAAGGCCCACAAGATTTTTGTGTGCGATAATGGGCCGGCCCAGTTAAAGGCCCACAAGATTCTTGCGGATCATAATGGGCCGGCCCAGCTAAAGGCCCATGAGATTTCGCCGACATTAATGGGCCGGCCCAGCTATAGGCCCACAAGATTTTGAGGACCCTAGTAGGCCGACCCATTAACTGGCTGCCATGTTTTGGGCCAAATGCCCGCCCATATCTGATCTGGTCCATTAATGGCCTGCCGCGTTTCGAGCCTAAAAGTGGCCCATATGAGATCCGGCCCGTTATAAGCCTACCATGTTCTAGGGCAAATTACGGCCCAGATCAGGTCCGGCCCTTTAAGAGGCCTTGGGCTCAATTATGGCCCATATCAAATTCGGCCCGACAACTGGACACTATGCTTTTAGGCCCACTTGCTAAAGGCCCACTTAGTAATTCGGCCTGATATTAGTTTTGGCCTGTTAAGGGCCCGTTTAACATTTCGGCCCTATATTAATTTTGGTACATTAAAAGCCCGTCATATAGTTGGGCCTAACTACGGCCCGATTTGCATCCGCTGCTTGCGGTACCGATATCTGATTGGGCCAAACAAGGACCGAGACAATTTTGGCCTGTTAAAAGCCCGTGATTTGATTCGCACAATCATGGTCCGGGGTTCATTTCGGGCTGCTGCAGGCCCGTGAGCTGTTTCAGGCCCAACCTACATCGTGATTGCATGACGACCCGTTTATGTACCGTAATTTTACGGTTTGGCCGGTTTACTGCGAAGACAGGATATATATACAGTAAAATAACTGCAGCATCGTGAATAAGAAAAAAATGTAGACTATACAATAAAGAAATTACGGCATATTACATCCACTGGGCATCAAAGTTCGACACTATGATAATAAAGCATAAGCAGACAATGATTACATACACTTTGGGCATCAAAGATCGCCACCGGTGCAAATAAACATGCCGACAAAATAATATACAAAACCGACAAAGACTTCAATAGAATTCAAGAAAGGTTAGCCTCTTGGGCTGAGTCAGAAGCGCAAGCAAATGAGCAAGATGATGAGGCTAGCGCTTGTTCAACACTTATATCTTCCTCACTCTGAAAGATAAACAAGCGAGACATATGACAGGTTTTGCACGTAGAAGTATCAGTGCTGACAATTCATAACATTTCTTACTGACGAATAAAGTGACACAGTTTAAAATTGCATTAACACAATATGGTATTGTTCAGGTCAAAACATGGCAGGAAATGACATTGTGAAGGAGTTGACAGCTTCACGACAACACTTGATTACAAATCAAGAACTCATAAGTATCAATGGTTAGTGTGTTGTCAATTTATACCATTTCAAATTGGCAAATAAAGATACGGTTTAAAAAATAGTAGAATGATATGACATTGTTCATAGTTAAGACATTGCGGAATATGACATTGTGCTGTAGTGGGTAGGTTCACCACACCACTGGATTATGGATGAAGAACAGAAGCATACATGCGATTGCAAAAGAAGATCACTTGCTCTGTATAGTTTAATTTACATGGTATGAAGAAGGAACTTGGTTGTACAACTGAAAACTTAAATTGAGGAAGGACAAACTTTTGTTTATGAATTACATAATAAACTTTAAATAAGCAATTTGATGCAAACACCAAAAATAAACAGTTGTTGCAGTCATGCCTAACCAAATATATACAACAAAGTTTGAAGGCTTGAGATGGACAAACTTACATTATTGGTGAAGACAGGCTCTATAAAGGCCTTGTCCATCTTGATGGGGGGGGCAATTCAAGAAGTTTACCACATAATCTTCTTCAAAACCATTGCCTTTATTCTACATTTTGTTAAGAGTAAATATAGATGTGATAATATACGAAAATGGAGAATATTTAAGATAAGATGAAGAGTGATGCTACATAACCAAGTAGCTATAAATGTAAGTGCAGCGTCTGAGGCAAAAGGTACAGCCAAGAGCAATGCACACTAAATTTCTTGAGTACCAACCTTATGGTAAGAGTAAATATAGATCGATGTGTAAAAATGGAGGGCAAAGGAAAATAAGCTGCAGTGATGGTACATGAACAACTACATCATTATAAGTACACTGATAAAGGACAACATGTACTTACAAGAACAATGCAGAGCGAAAAAAACATTGGCATTGGATATATTCTACACTAATGTAACCATTCATACAGATCAGATAATTTGGAGCGAACAATTGATAAGCAAGCTATCATAAATACTGCTGTCACATAATGAACCAGGTATGTATGCAAGTACAGTGATACAGGACAACATGTACTAACAAGAGCAAAGCAACGGGCAGCATATTTGTGATATCCTGTCATTCTTTTCAAACTGGAATACTTCTTTGAGCAGATTTCCTGCAAAAAAGATCCGTAGGGCACATGCGGAAAACTAGAAGTTCAAATTGTCATGTGATTTCATAGGCGATTACCTCATCACAGGAACGAGACCGATTGCATAACAAGGTTTTTCCATTCAATGTCTTCTAAATTTAGCACATGAGACTTCACCGGAAATTCGTTTATAGACTTGCCACCAAAGTGTGATTTCCTCAGGTAACACCGATACTGCTGCAATGCTTCCTTGAAAAGCACAAGCAAGCTTTGCTCGTCATGACTATCCAGATTGACCCTCACCTAGTTACAACAATGTAATGTAAACATTGATGTGTTCAATCGTGAAAACAGGAAAATAATAACCATGAATAATAGCACTTACACGTAAGTTGGACAGGAAGATGTGAAAATGGTGTTTGTCTTCACAATAATGTTCCCATGATGGGAATATATGCACTTAGTCCCTAACAACATTGAAAGCATTGTCTTTTAAACTGGGAATAAATGGAATGGGGTTCCAATCTGCAGGAATTGGCCGTCTCTCTGATTGTGATAGGTCTTGACGGTGGACTTCTTTGTACTTTTTCTTTGGAGTGGGATTTTACGTGGTACAATTTGGTGCTATGGCAAATGAAATCGGTATACCTTTTCTTTGGAGTGCAGGTCCTGTGTGGTGGGGCTAGTGGTGTGGCCAATGAAGTATGGGTACAGTCTGCTGAGTCGATCCTACGTTTTGTGTCACTGGTTGTACAGCCAATATAAGTGGGGTGCTGTCTAATTTCTCGGCACCACCATGTTTTTCAAGGACTTTGCTGGTGCTCCTTCAGGTTCGGCAATCACCCTCTTCCTTTTTGATGTCTGATGCACACGAACAACATTTGAGTGGAAAAACATGGTATGATGACAGATGGAATATGTACTGATAATGGATGGGCATGGTATCTCGACATATATGATGAGTAAACTAAGCAGATGGCGGTGCAACAAAGAGAAGAAATGCAAGACAACATATGCAAGATACCCGCAATCAATAAAACATTGCCAAATTAGAACAGGCACCTTGATGGGTGAACAGGACAGGCCATCTGCCTTTGACTCCTCGAGGTTAGAATAGTCATTAGGATCATATTACGAACAAGAGTCAGCAGTGGGGGCGTATGAGTTTCATTGCATCCAGAATGGCACTCAATGCCTTGGTGCCAATTTTGTAAGTCATTGCAGTGTTTAGCTTCAAGAGTGGACTGCTGCTAGTGCGACACAAAGCAACTACATAGATCATAGTGTAGATATCACAGGAAAACCTTAAGCATCGGAGTAAAATCAGCAAAGTGGAACTTGCTGGAATATATGTGCTAGTATTGCCGGTACGGCTCGAAAGGCTTCGGTACCAGCTCTCTTCAAGTGAAGGTGCTGATCATTAATATCGATGTAACTCTCAAAGGCGACACTGACTCGCGCATTTCCTTGCTATTCTTATAGGATTCAAGTGGGCAGGCCACTACAAATCATATTCCTATGTTTACAAGATCCTACGAATCAAAGAGGCTCAAAGTGTCCATATCAACCGACCGTATAGACCTCTACACTGCAAATGTCCCTGCTCATCTTCAGTACAAGGAACATACTGTACTACTAGCATACTCCCTCCATTCCAAAATATAAGTCTTGGTAGAGATTTCCACTATGGATCACATACAGATGTATCCAGATACATTTTAGAGTGTAGATTCACTCATTTTGCTCCATATGTAGTCCATGGTGGAATCTATACAAAGACTTGTATTTAGGAATGGAGAGAGTACATATTAAAGAAGAATGGAAGAGGAACATGGTAAAGAAGAGCAATCAGATTTTGGATAATAAAATGTTGGTTGCGCAGTGCCCACACAAGATAAACCAGAGCGCATTAAGAATGCAACTCCCGGTGTCTCTCGACCATTTCGGGGGTTGGATGAAGATCCTCGTCTCCTAACCCTTGTTCTTCTTCGTCTCTTAATTCTTCCCATCTGAGAACACTTACGGGCCTTGGCCGGACCACCGGCCCCCACCGCCTGTGTTCCTCCGCCACCCCACCCCCACCCGCGTCGAGTTTTCTTCGTTCGGCGAGGCCCCACAACCACCCGAGCCCCTTGGATCGCACCGGCGAACTCCGGCGAGCTCTGAAAAATCGACTGACCCAATTTTGAAATTTAGTCTATTGTGATTTAACTAGTGTGGAATATAAAGGGAAAACCATAAGCATTGGGAGTATAGTGTTGAGCGTCCCATGGCGGATCTGAAGGCATAAACCGGACAAAGGCAACCGCAACCAAGACAAGAAATCAGAGTAAAGCGGTGGCTATCTATTTTCTTGCTGCGATAAATAAGTTGAGCAGATACGAAAGAGTACCGCCTCTGGTGCGGCGCCGTGTACGCATCTACTGAGAATTTGACGGTGTTGCGGTAGCGATGGCTGTCGGCAGCGTGGAAGCAGATCTAGGAGGGTAGACGGTGGCGACGGGGCGCGGTGGACGAGATGGTCGTAGGAGCAGCGCTGGCAAGGTGGACGATGGCGGGGATGAAGCGAGAGGACGGGATGCAAGGATCCCGGTCCGAAGGCGTGGATGAGAGAGGTCGATCTCTTGTAATGGACGACGGTGTCGGGGTATCAGCTCTGACATGGTGGAGGAGGACGGCAGTGGATGGGGCGGCGGACGGCGGTGGATGGGGTGGCGGACGGCGGCGGACGGAGGAGGGTGGGGTGGAGAGGGTGTTTTGGCGCCCACGGAGTACGAATGGGGAAAAGGGAGGTAGAGAGGAAGGGGGGACCATGTATTCAGGGCGCGCTTGTCTCAAATGCGAGGAAATTTACAAACTTAGCCCCCGTTTCAAATTTCTACTACATCACAGCAACATTAGTTGGTTGGGGATAGGACGGTAATCTCGCATACACCAAATATTTGCCGACGAGAGTTTTTTTTGGCGCCCACCGTGTATGAATATTAATCGGGGAGGGAGTTGATTTCGGCCGAGGGCACACTGTGTTTTGGCGCCCACCGTGTATGAATCCAGGTGAGAGGCGGTTACGTCACGTTTGGGTGAAATTACAAACCTAACCCTATCAAAACCTATAGAAATCCAGCATATAGGCTTTCTTGGCGAGGATAGGCAGTAGTGATTTCCATCTCGCAGATTTTGGTTTGAGGCGGGGTTCTTGTGACTTTCCCCGCTTCGTTCAAATTTTGCACAGTGCACGTTTACCGTGCCAACTCAATTCGAATCCCGTTTGTATTCTACTATTTTTTTCGGGCGGGATCCATTTTCAATTGGAATTACATTCTATATACATCATTTTTTATATATACTTTCAAAAGCACAACAAAGAATTCTGCTCCTTTATATGTATAATATGATTTACAAATACAACGATCTCGAAATCTTAAGGTTGAATTCGAAATTTTTTAACCAAATTATGTTCTACTAAAATGTATGGATCAGTAATATCTACATATTAAATAACATCGATGTGCGTGAATTCATATGAGTATGCATGTTTGATAGATCAATTTTGGTTCGAGTATGGATTACATGTATCATCATCTCGAAATCAAATATTTGAATCCCTTTTTTGTTCACTCCTTTCACGCCCATCTCTCTCGCATGCATGCTCCTTCAGGTAGCTATCACTCTCTTTTCTCCAGCTCAGCCGCACGCTCACTTCATGTTTCTCCTATCCTCGCAAACATGATCTCTCGACGTCTCCCTTGAGAAGTGTCACACTCTCCCTATCATTATACATTACATGGTTTTCATTATCTATCACGTCTCTACTGTTCTCTGGTATCGGTACCTAAGCTTTCTTTTTCACCGCCACACACAGTCTCCACTCGTCTTTCACTTTGTCTTTCTCTCTATGGGATTCTCTCACACACCCTATATGTCTCTACATATGACTCATACCACTAAAATTACTCTCTCTCTCTCTCTCTCCTGAGACACAACATTTGTTGCAGTCTCCTTTTGTCTCCATCCTGCATCGACATTATTCATTTGTTTACCGACAGACAACCCCGACTACCGTCTCCTCTCTCTCTCTCACACAGACACACACACAACTCCTGCTTCCTCCCCTTCCCGACTACCGTCTCTCTCTCACACACACAAAACTCTCGCTTAGACCCCGACTCGTATTTCTCTCACAAACATTTATCGTGGCTAGCCTCTAGATAGGTTTATACACCCGCACACTTTCGTGCTTCCACCATTGCATACATGTCTCTCTCCGCTCCTTGTATCTATGTAGTTTTTCTTCCCTTCTTGAGACACGCCCTCTCGATCGTGCACACACACACTATCGCCTCATTTTAAGTGATACCTATCGCACACACACTACTTGTGTCTTTGTCACACATGCACTCCGCCCTCCTCCACTCCCCTCTCTCTCACACACATGGGCCTTTTGCAACAACTAGCAAGATGCCCATGCATTGCACTGAACATCCAGATGCATTTGTATGAGTAGTTTATCTTTTGGGGGGAAAGGATGAACGAGGGAAGGCCTGATTTGCAAATGTGAAGAGGGGTGTGGGTATCTTTTTGCAAAATTGCCATAGTTTCCTTCCTATCCGTCAGATATAGATCGGACGGCCTATATTGCAGGATGGCAGGCACACGATCATCACCGACAATGCTTTTTATAAGAGTAGGGATAAAAATAGAGTTTGTGATGATGGTGAGCCTGCCATCCTGCAACGTAGGTAGTCCGATTTATATCTGACGGATAGGAAGGAAAATATGGCAATTTACCCGCACTCTTCACCACATTTGCAGATAAGGCCTTCCCTCGTTCATCCTTTTCTCCCACAAGATCTTCATGTTCCGTGCAACACACGGTCATCTTGCTAGTAAGAGTAGAAATTAGACATATACCACTTCTCGTATCTTGAAACCAACAACATTCCTCCCTTATCTCATCAAAACCGCCAAAGGAATATATTTTGAGTGAAACATAACATATTTTTAGTGACATACGTATTTCAAAACTAGACTTTTTTCTATCAAATCGGTGAATATGTATTAATCTACTTTGATCGTGTGGCAACGCATTGGCACATTGCTAGTAGTTATTATAATTTTTGGACACCAGGACAAACGGTGGAGTACATATCTGAAGAGAAGAGAGGCGACGCCTTGATCGACCTCTCGCTGCCTCGCACACATGAGTGTTACGTAAAGGCAAAGTTAACAAATAAACCCTAAAACCCTAGGCGCACGATTGTTGCATTCGCGGGTACCGGGTACGTGGTGGAGCACCTTTGTAGGAGTTGATGGTCGGGACCACAGGTGAACGACTTGGAGCGCGGTGGCTCGCCAGTTGCCACAAATCGAGTAGCCACGTTTAAAATATTGTTTTTTTAGCGGGGTTAAGAGTTCCGATTTTCAATGGCACGTTATAAGTAGTAAGTAGTTTTTAGAATGATTGGTATGGAGCGAAAATGGAATTCATAGTACTACGTACCTCCTTGGCGTATGGTTGTATGGGTTTATGTTGCAAGATGTTGAACCTGGTAGTTCTAGGGCAAATACTATGGTTTAGATTTAGATGCTTTGGTTTCGATGTCGGAAGGAAACCCTTCTTTGATTAGAAAAACTACTACCTCCATTCTGGTTTACTAGTCCCCATCGTACTTTTGGGTCAAAGTTTGTCCATGAATTTTACTTGTAAAATGTGAATGGAAAACGAGATTTTGTTATATCCAAACAAAAAAGGACTGGAGGGAGTGATTGCTCTGACACGGACGCGACCTCTCATAGCGCAGGCATTGAATCGGCGCGCCGGCCAAGAGGGTCGCACTCACTGCAGGCCCGGCTGAGCACGCCTCCTCGCCGCGTGCAACCAGCTTAAGACTGCCCCGCTTGCCTTCATTGAATCCGCGCGTGTGCCGGCAACATGTCCTTCCGCGAGCCGGCAGGCATTTTAGAACAGAAAACATGACTAAAATATACTCATGGTCTTGACTTGTTGTCCTCCCACTGGTAGCAGGAACTAGTAGAGGTTTTTCTTTATTTATAACTCTGCTCACTTTTTTTTGGCTTTGAAGTGAATCATGGTTGTGGACATTATGTATGAATGTGCAGATATCTATGAACATGAGTTTGACGTGGAAGTTGAACTTGGAATGTCGGGCTTGCGCGTGAACTATACCATGTCCAATGCTTAAATGCATTATTGTTTGGAAAGTAATTGCTGTTATTACATGACCCAAAAACATTTTGTGCCACATCGGTAGATGCACAGACATCACAACAGCATCTTGTTGGATAAACATTTGAACCTAGCTATTATGAAGGAAATTTTGTATTGACAACAATTTTAGATAGCAGAGACGCCTAGCCTGCTTTGCCTCTGCTAGCTTATTTCGGCTTCTTCCATCTCTTCTTTGGCTTGGGTGAAGAGAGCATCCGATTGCTCTTTTCGCTTCTTCAGAACTCAGCTACATTCTCAAGGGCTGCTGCATGCTTTCTTTCAGCCTTTACTAATGCCACGAGGACACGAACAGTGACGACTCCACTGGCTTGTGTGTAATCCAGCATCATCTCGGGAATTTGCACCTTGTGTCTAATCCTGCATCATTAGGGGCGGCACCTTGTGTGTAATCCAGCCTCATTTTGGAAACATGATCTCGAGGTTGACCATACTTCCCTCCTCGCAGAACTGCATCGACATGAAGTTACTTCTTTTTTAGATCAATACTTAGAGAAACCTAGATCCATTTAGTAGAAGCCAGATAAACAGAACTCGGAGAAGTGAATTCAAAAGGAAAATAAATATAAAAATAGACTACAAGGTGAGAACACCCACTTCCTACATCAAGTTAAAAACGAAAGCATTAGGACGATTAAGACTCTTCTTATTACACATTGAAGAACACCACGCTTAAGAGAAACAGAAACTACAACAGATACACATCGAAGAACACGAGGCTAAACGAAAGTAATTGAAAGGGTGTTACTTACCAAAGCTCGTTTTACAGGTTCGGTGCAGCAACTCTTTAACTTGCCACGCTCCTTGAAGATGTCCCGAATATCCCGTGTTTGGTCTTCATTGCTCCTCTGCATGTTCACACTCGTGGTTTTAAAATCTCAACATGGCAAGAAAAATACTACTAGTAATACTCGCGCATCTTGTGGGCAACATTAAAGCACTCATCTGCCATGTTAGAGCATCTCCAACAGAATCGCGATGCGCGACGCTTCAAAAAAGCGTTTACAGTGCTGAGATCGAGAAGTAGATACTAGAGAGTAGAGGACAGTTCTTAGCATAGATTGATAAAAAAAGATAATTCAACTACTCCTCATCGTCCGACTCCTCCTCGGTGATGTCCTCCTCCGACGTCTGATTGTAGGCGTGAAGATACCGATCATCGTCGGATTCCCAGGGCGACGCTGCTCCTAGCCTCATGTTGAATTGAGCGTCCGCTTTTTGCCTATGCTTGTCCTCGCGATAGGCGGCTCGCTCCGCCCTCCTCTTATCCCTCTCCGCCCTCCTTTGCACGTAGAACTCGCGCTCGTTGATGATGTCCTGCGGGAAGTGTTGGCGCCACAGCGCCATGGCTTCCTTGTCCATCTTGGCGATGCCGAGACGGTGCTCCCGCCTCCGGTTGTCGCGACGATCCTAGTCGGTGCTAAGCCGCGGCAGAGGCGCGAGCTCCTGCGCCCGCTCCCGCGTCGGCATGTTGGGGAAGTTCAATGTTCTATGAGGCCACTGGAGGCGCCACGCCCGCGTCGTCTGTGGCGGCCTCGTTAGCGATGTCGAAATTGCAGAGGCCGAGGCGCATCTCATGAAACTGGATCTCGGCGGAGAAGCCGCTGGCGCGCGCCATGACGCCAAGGGTATCCCCAAGTTTCGGCGACGCGGCATGGTGGCATGGGCGGCGCGGCGAGGCGAAAAAGAGCGGGGAGAGAGCGGTGGCGAGGCACAGAGCGGTGGCAAGGCACAGAGCGGTGGGAGGGCGTTGGATTTTATAAAGCGTGCCGGACGCCGCGCGCCAAAACTAGCGCACGCCCGACAGCTTTTTCCCACGCGCGCGATCCTTTCCCGATGTCTCTGCTATCTCTACTCTCTTCTCTATGGTTATATTTATTTTATATTTAATATTTAATATTTATCTCTACTTCCTTTACTGTCTACTTTTTTTTCTTTGTACTTTTTTTCTTGCAATATAGGCCATCCGTTTTATATCTGACAGATAGGAAGGAAACAAATGGGAATTTTGCAGAAATATACCCATATCCCTCTCCAGATTTGCAAATAAGGCCTTCCCTCGTTCATCCTTTTCTCCCACAAGATAAACTACTCATACAAATGCATCTTGATGCGTGCAGCATATGGGCATCTTGCTACTTCTAAAACCTTTCCATCATTTGCCACACTACAGGTTGCGGATGAAAAACCTACCCAAGCACGGTAGCGATACTGAGGCTGACGCACAATTACCAGCTGATATTACATTTGGACAATGGAGGCTATAACCAATTACTTTTACGGAACAATAACACCGGAAAATTAAAGGGTAGGTATGAACAAAATTGTAATCGCACATGTACTGCTAAGTGATTCAATACACACATTACCAATCGAGGAGGAGAACGATGGTCGCGGCAGCCTCTGTGAGTCATGGTCGGCAACGAGAGTCAGTTCATTGTCCACGACGGTGGTACTTCTGCGCTTGGCGTCGACTTCCGGGAAGCAGATCCGAGACCGTGGAAGGCGATGCGGGGAAGAGGCTCCGTCTCTGAAGACGACGGTGGACCGGCTCGGTCTGGCGTCTGACGAGGTCGTCAATGAGGCAGATGCGCTGCGGTGGATGAGTGCGCCGATGTAAAGGGGAGGAGCATGAAGGCTGCGGTGCCGTGGAGAAGTCTATTTTGCGGTAGGGATAGAAAATGGGGAGTATTCAGGTGTACTACTCTAGGTGCCGGGGTGGGGTTGGCTGGGTAGGGTGAACCTGAAGTTACGAAAACAGCCCCCTACCAAGCGTCGTCCGTAGGCCTGTTCCGAGGCTATGATGGTAACTTCCTTTGCTCGAATCAGGGTCATGGGAGATTTTCCCGTCGACCTCAAAATTTTGTGACCTTTGGACTCCCCGTGTGGGCGTGTTGAGTGATTCAGCTAAGCAACTAGCGAGTAGTAGTAGTAAACTCTGCATATTAGGTTTGATCAAGTCAAACTTCCTAAAGTTGACCAAGTTTATATAAAAATATAAACATTTACCATAACAAATATGTATGATGTGGAAGTACATTCAATAATGAATCTAATGGTATTTATTTGTTATTGTATATGTTAATATTTTTTGATAGGGAAAACTTTGTTTTTGCCACTCTAGTTTTTGCCAACTTTGCTTATGCCACTCTAGAATTTGACATCTCACTTTTGCCACTGTTAGCTTTTGATAATACATCACAAATGCCATTCCTTAGCAAAAATGATAATTTTTCATTTCACTTTTGCCACTCTTAGCATTTGACATGTATCACAATTGCCACTTGGAAAATTTTGTTTTTGCCACGGAAGGGCAAAAGTGATATATTGTCAAAAGCGAAGAGTGGCAAAAGTGAAATGTCAAATTCTAGAGTGGCATAAGCAAAGTGGGCAAAACTAGAGTGGCAAAACAAAGTTTTCCCTTTTGTTATAAGCTTTACGAGAGTTTACAAAACTTGACTTTGACCAATGCTAATACGTGGACTTAAATAAAAGCGGAGGAGTACACATTTGTTTTCTTAGTTTGTAGTGAACTAATCATTTGTTGAAATTGTGAAATAAATATATTAGGCTATTGACTTGAATGTAATGGTCTATACAATTCAATAGTTACAATCATTGTCGAAACCCAAGATGTATACAAGGTCTATAGTACTTCACAACATGCTCAAACTCACATAATCCCAAGTCAAATGAGAATCTAAATGCATTTCATAGTTATTACTTTGTAGGATGCAACAAAAACAACCAAAACTCTACATCAACCATTATAGAAGCAACATTTTGACATATCCCATTGTGTGAATGAAACGTGCAGAGATAGCTTTTGAAGATGGAGCAGATAGGGCGGGAAAGATTGTATGTATGTGGACGAGAGAGTAGGAGACAAACCTAACGAGAGAGAGAGAGAGAGAGAGAGAGAGAGAGAGAGAGAGAGAGAGAGAGAGAGAGAGAGAGAGAAAGAGAGGAAGAAGTTAGGTCTGTGAGAAAGATGGAGACATGTAATATACGTGAGATGAGTGTGCATCTGGATTCTCAGATATCGTGGAAGGAGAAGAGACAACATGTTTGATGAGAGAGCTGGAAAAACATGGACGAGAGGGGAAGGATCTCATGGGTTGAGGGATTGACAATTTTGTGCGGGGGAGAGAGGGATTGGTAATTTTGTGCAAGAGAGAGAGAGAGAGGGTGGGGGGAGGAGTCAGCCGTCGTCACATCACCCTGCTTCCAAATGACCCGCATTCTCTAAGCGCGGTGTGGTCGCCGTCTTTGATCTGCTCGATGCCCTCTTTGAAGATTGAGGTGTTGTGCATGTTGAGGTGCAAAGAAGCACAAGCGAGAGTGGTCGCCAGATAACCTTGGATGGGGATGAATTGTGTGCTCGGGGAGTGTGCGTGTGTGTTGTGCTGCTGGCAGCGTGTGTGTGTGTGCAGCAGCGTGTGTGTGTGTTTGTCAGATATTGAGCGAAAACAAACCTAAGGAGAGAAATGGGTATTCACGAAGAGATTGTGCGGGCCTTGAGGTGGGCAGGGCCCGAGTGAGGGTGTCAAAATGTGCGCATTGATGCATGTGTTGCATGCGATCGTGCGAGGGACGGACGAATCGAGAGAGATGGTTGTTGTGTTACGGATGCTCCTCTCTCTCTCTCTCACACACACACACACAAGTAAACTAGAAGACCGTTCTCTCATGTATACACAACGTATCGGCATCTGTCTATGTCTCACTCATGCATGATCATTTGCACATTCACACCTCTCTATGTATGTATCACACGAACACCGTCTCCACATCGCCCTTCCGCCACATCACACATATGGACACATACACACGTTCTCTTTCAGTCACACACACAAAATAATTATTAAAAAAAACTAGGGCGCACCTAAAACGTCCAAATCCAAATAAACACAAACTGGAGCTAAATTCATATATATGGAAATATTGCAGCGTCAAGAACTTTCCCAGGAAAAAAAAACTTGAGTAATATTGGAGGATTGTTGTCACACCCACAAAAAGGTTTGGTGGATGTCCTTCAAGCGCGACACGGTGACGCACCGTTCGATCGATCGCGCGGCCGCGGTTCACGCGCTTGCACAGGATTCCATATCGTGGCTGTGGTACTAACTTAATTTTTTTAATAAAAGCGCTGACTAAGTCTAATGTTTACATGTACTAGTACGATTTTCTTTTACGGGTTTGCTATTTCACATCTAGATGTGAAATATTATCTCACATCTAACTCACTCACCCTTGATTTTTTTTAAAGTCTTCCACTCACTCACCCATGATTTTTTTAAAGTCTCCCATGGATTTTAAGGGTGAGGGAGTTAGATGTGAGATAATATCTCACATCTAGATGTGACATAGGCAGACCCTTTCTTTTAAGTTTGACCAACCTTATATAAAACTAATGTAAGCTCACATACGCGCACTCATCAATATGCCGCCGCCGTTGCGCATGCCGGCGCCCGCCTGCTCCGGCCAACAATTTCTCGCCCATCACCGCCATGTCGCCGCCGTCCCTGTGCCATGAAGCCGAAGGCTCGCTCACTCACGTCGTCTGCAGTCCCTCCTCGCCATGCCGCCGCGCTGCCAAGCACGCGAGCAGCTGGTGGAGCCGCGTCTATGCACGCAGCATACGAAGAGGAGGACGAGCGCGTGCTCCAAGACGCCGGCGAGGAGGAACTAGCGTGTCATTGTCATCTCGCCCGGCGGAGGAGGAGGCGCGCATGGTGGCTGTCGCGGCGGAAGCCGGTCGCGCGCGCGTCGAGCCCGCAAACCGGGTGCGGACGCGGAATCTACCTTCGAGACCTTGAATGCCACGTGGATCCTGCAATCTGAAGGAGCAATTTGGGTCAGTCGACTCATGTGAGCCATTTGATGCAACATGGATGGCTAGAAGGGCTTCTTCCACCTCTTCTGCCGTCTTCTTCCTTTGCTCCATCGAACCTCTTTCAGAAATCGACTGACCCAAATTATACTACTAGTACGAACGTATTAAGTATAGTAGGAACACGAAGATACGAGCAGTAGTACCAACTGCAAGAAGAACAGTAGTAAGACATAGTACTAGTACTACTCTACGTACTAAAGAGTTCAAATAATGAGAAAGAACATAAACATAGTTCTGCAGGGGCCTCAGCACAACACACCTGTCGGTGTCAAAACCGGCGGATCTTGGGTAGGGGGTCCCGAACTGTGCGTCTAGGCGGATGGTAACAGGAGACAAGGGACATGATGTTTTTACCCAGGTTCGGGCCCTCTCGATGGAGGTAAAACCCTACTCCTGCTTGATTAATATTGATGATATGGGTAGTACAAGAGTAGATCTACCACGAGATCAGAGAGGCTAAACCCAGAAGCTACCCTATGGTATAATTGTTGTTCATCCTACGGACTAAAACCCTCCGGTTTATATAGACACCGGAGAGGGCTAGGGTTACATAGAGTCGGTTACAATGGGAGGAGATCTACATATCTGTATCGCCAAGCTTGCCTTCCACGCCAAGGAAAGTCCCATCCGGACACGGGACGAAGTCTTCAATCTTGTATCTTCATAGTCCAGAGTCCGGCCAAAGGTTATAGTCCGGCTATCCGGACACCCCTAATCCAGGACTCCTCAAGAGCCTCGAACCAGGCTTCAATGACGACGAGTCCGGCGCGCAGATTGTCTTCGGCATTGCAAGGCGGGTTCCTCCTCTGAATACTTCATAGAAGATTTTGAACACAAGGACAATGTCCAGTTCTGCAAAACAAGTTCCACATACCACCGTAGAGAGAATAATATTTGCACAAATCTAATCTGCTGACGTATTCCATAGCATGACATCACACCACAACCAAGTCTTTATTCGAATCGTTTCTTGTCCCACCTCGGTAGCGTTTAGCGAGGCGGTTTCCTTGGCACGTCTTGTCGAGCAGAGATCGTGTCCCCTTATTCCGGATTCTCATCAATACGGGCGTGGGTAACCCAATCGTGCCCGTTGGTATGTCTCCTCAATCGAAGGTGAGTCCCAAACGGTCACGGGGAGGGCTCTTGGTATTCAACCTCTTTATAAAGAGACCAAGGCACTACTCCTTTCTTTCAATCTCAATCGAATCCGCCTCTCACCTCGAGTTCCAACACCCAAAGCTCCAGATTCAGGCGCTTCGGACCTTCGATGATGTCCGGCTCCGACCTTCAAAGCCGGTGGATGCCTTCCTCCGTTACGGAAGAAGACTTGCTAAAGCTAAGAGATGCCAGGTATCTAACCGGCGAAATCCCGCATAGGCTGCCTGCTCAAGGGCAGGTTATTCCCAATCCCAAGCCTGGCGAGAGCGTGGTGTTCGCGTCTCATTTCCTTCGGGGGCTAGGCTTCCCGATGGACCCCTTCGTGAGGGGGCTCCTGTTTTATTATGGGCTGGAATTTCACGACTTGGCTCCGGAGTCCATCCTACACATCTCATCGTTCATTGTCGTGTGCGAAGCCTTCCTCCGTATTACTCCTCACTTTGGATTGTGGCTTAAGACCTTCAAAGTAGAGCCAAAGATGATCGAGGGGAAGCACGCGGAGTGCGGAGGTGCTGTTATAAGCAAGAATGCTGACGCTCCATGGCCCGAGGGATCTTTTCAAGAGGAGTTCAGCTTATGGCAATGAGAGTGGTTTTATATCACAGCTCCCAGGGGCACCAAGTGGGTGGCGCCACCTGCCTTTTGCTCGGGTCCCCCACCACAGCTAGCGTCATGGGTCAATAAAGAGTTTAACTGGGGGCCGTCCAAGGACGTGCCCTTGTTGCAGGGCCGCATTCGAGATCTCCTAGAAAGAGACATCAATCTAGTCGTAGTGACACAGGTCATGTTGATTCGCCACACCCTGCCCTGCAAACGTTGCCCCCTCCGCCTGTGGGAGTTTAATCCGGAGGGACCACGAGCCCTCCAAAATTTTACTGGTAGCGACGCCCATGGAGATGTACAAATTGTTCTTTGGATCACAAGCAATGTGTCCGGACTCGACCGAGGACGCATGTCTAAGCTGCAATCGCCCGGATACTCAAGTAAGTAGCCCTGTACCCGGACACGCTATCCGTATATTTATCATGAAATTGCCCTTAAAAGAGCTGTCCCTTAAACAGGAGTGGATAGCGAAAGCAAAGCTAATCAGGTGTCCGGCCCCCTCCACGAGACCACGCGGATCCCGTGTTAACCAGGATCTTTGGAGGTTGCGCCTTTGGAAGAAGGCGAAAGGGGAACAAAGGCTACCGCCTCCCGAAGGAGGCTGTCGGGAAAGGAGGAATCGAGAATTCCTCTATCCAGGGAAGAAGAGGACTGCCTCAAGACCCGGAGACCATGATCTCAAAGCGGGGAAGAAATCTTCGCCGAGGGTCCTGGCTGGGGATGCCTCGGCCGCACTGTGCCCCCAAGGGGATCAGCCCTCCACCGAGCCATAAGTAGAGAGGGGAGTTTTAAAATGAGAGACATCCCTGTTCTGTTTATGAGGAAGATAACCGAAATTTTACCTTGTAGTTCGGATCTCAGCCCTTCTCAGCAGAGCTCATCTTCCGGGGATCTTCGTCCGGAGATGATGGAGAGCGGAACGCCTCCCCCTGCCGTACCGCCTTGCGAGGCTCCTGAGGTGTCGTCACGGAGGGTTTCTCCGAATCCGGCAGGGCCGGAAGGCAGTCATATGGCCCCCCAAAGCCCTCCATGTCCGGCCTTCGAAAAAGGCCATCAGACGAGTCCGGCACCGTCCGGTGCACGGTCGGAGGAGCTGAAGGATCTGCTCGGGCGAGTGTCTATCTCAGAAGAACACCGTGCGTTGATGGGTACGGTGATTGAAAGGATTTCATCCGCGGAGAGCGGGTTGTACGAGGCCGTCAGGAGTTCTTGATAGGTTTTGAGATACGCAAAATGATGTACCTTTTGACAGTTCCGCATATATAAGATGCGCCCTGTGTAGATAGTAGCCCCTGAGACTCTGTGCATTGTCAAAAATGACGGCGCGCCAAGGATCATAATCCCAGGTATAATATGTCTCCCTTCCTATGTAGGTGGCGAAGTGTCCGGTGGCTAGCCGGACTGATGGATTTGCCGAGCTAAAGCTGCAACTTGATGTGGCAGATGCCGACATCGCGCTTGTCAACAAGCGGCTTGACGAGGCACAAGGTATGTAATTTCTCCGAAGACACCTGGTAAGAGGAGCTTGATGCCCGTATCTTACAACATGTGTGCTTGATGCAGATGGTGCCGCCGCCATGGAGAACCTTCGGGTGGAACTTGCCTGAGCCAATGTAACATCCCAAATTTTGGAATGTTAATATAATTAATTGAATTGTTTGTTTGTTTGCTTGAGTGAATTAAACTTGAGTGAAATTTGAACCTTTTCAAAAACTTTTGAATGAGAGGGAATAAAATGACTTTCCCCTTCTCCGTAAATTCAAATTCATCCTATTAAAATCAATGAGAGAAGATGACATGACTTCTTCAACTATAAAGAATTTGAGCGGAGTTTTGCAATTTAATTCGTTCAAATATTTGTACTTGCTTCTCTATTTTTCTTCCCAGAAATACCCGAAAAAATAAATTCTTGCAAGCAAGAAAGAGCGGAGGAAAATGACCCTCCAAAATCAGGGGCATTTTTGAAAATATTTGAGCCAAGAAAAACCAAAGTTTTTATTTAAAAGTTATTTGCAAAAAGAAATAAAGCCTTTAGGGATTTTCTGAAAACATTTTTTAAGTTTTTATTTTGGCCGTGGAATAATGCTCATCATCTACATTTTATTTTTCTGATAATTTTAGTATATAAAAACTCTTTATTCGAATTGATTTGATTTCCTTTTTATTGTTTTAGTTTCCTAATTTTAAAAATAGGAATGGAATCGTTGTTATTAGGAAAAACCTGCTGGCCCATTAAGCACTTTCCTATTCTAGCCCAACAAGAGATCATCTCCTTCCTTTGTTTCCTCTCACGTTACAGAAGCTTTCCATATCCATGGAGACAGGAATCTCCACCTTCCCGATCTCCCTCGTCTTTCCATCCCAGCGCCTCCCGAGACCGCCTATAAAACCCCCTCCCTCTCCTTGTTCCATTTTTCCCATCACCACGCCCCCTCCCCGTAGCCACCTCGCCACCGTCCTCCTTTTCACCTGCCTAGAAACGCTCACCGGGAGCTCTCTGGAACTTCCCAAGCGCCGCCCCTCCTCCGCCACCCCCCACCTCGCCGGCGACCTCGCCCCCTCGCCGGAGCAGCCCTCCACATCGCCGTCTCCTTCCTGCCATCTCTGCCTCACGTACAGGTAACTCCCTTGTTGTTTTTTTCGTTTTCAGATTTATTTCCGTAACAGATTTAGTTCCGTTCTTGTTTAGCTTATAACTTTTGATCTAGAAGTCCAATGATGCTGATTCTTTTATGCGTTAGATCACAATTTTCTTGTAGTTTCCAAAAATATATAATTTGTCTATGTTTGGATTTATAAAAATTGAGTTAGATCAGATTTGAATTAAAGCTTGTTTTGCTTATTCCGGGAGTTTAAAAATAGGTTTTTAATTAATTCTTTTTGCTCCTGGTCTCTAGGACCTTTGTTTATCCAGTAGTATTTAGTATTTTATTTCTAGGTTAATTTAAATTAGGTTTTTAGCAAAACAGTACTGTTTTATTATTAGTTCTGTTTTAGCTTTTTCTTTATTGTTTTTATTAGTTTTAAATTATTTCTTTTTGTCACTTTTGACAAAATTAGTTGTGTTTCTGTTAGACAACAGGAAAAATTTTATTTTTATTTAAAAAAATTATTTAGTTTTGTATGAAACCTTCTATAGGTCATAGTTAGAGTTTTATAAAAGCTTTTTATTTGTTTCTTTTTGCAAATAAAATTTTATGGAAAAAATACTTTCTGTTAAATTAGTTATTTTACATTTTATTTTCTGTTAATTTATTAGTTTAGTATTTTAATTGTTGTTAAGTTTTTACTTACGGCAAAACTATATTAGATGTTTGTAGCAAAGTCATAGATCTTCGTTAGTAGTTTTTCTTTGTAGCTTTATTTGAAGTTTCTTTTGATTTTGTTTGAGTTTTATTATCGATTTTCCTTGCTGTTTTGATTGTTATTTCGAGTGCTAAAATAGTTTGCTAGGATGTTTGCTTATGTGAATGCTATGTTTGACTATATAGATTTTCAACGGAGTGACGATTAGTTCTACCAAGTCATTTTCTGACAACGTTGTTATCTTCATCAAGTATTACCAGGCAAGTTCACTTGACCATGCTTTTCTTACCTATGTTTTATTGCATTTAGTGGCACCATTGCAACCATCCCTCAGTAGTGTTATTGAATCCTTGTAGTTGAGTAGTATGCATGAGGTAGGAACCCATCACCCTGTTACCAAGCCCGGGACGTTATTTGTTTTAATGCTACGCTATAGTAGACGGGGTTTGGTATGAGTGCTTTCGAGTGGTGTGAAGAAGGAGAACTCTACGTCAATGGCGACAACTCCATGATGGAATCTGCAAGGACTGCATCTTCAAGACCTCAAGACTTCAAGACTCGAGACAAGAATTCAATACACACTCTTGGGTGAAGGGCGGTTGTGGGCACCTGGAGAAACCGATGGTTGGCGGGATGCATGGAGAAGCGCCATGACATCTTGCGGAAAGCTTCACCCAGACTCAAAGAGACGGAAGAATACTTCACGCCCGGAAGCTTACCTGCAACCGCAAGTCATTATGGGCTCGCTTGGTTGACCTTAGTTGTGACTCTGGGGGACGGTACTAGCAGATGTAGAATGACGGTAGGATTGGATGGGTACAGGACGGTGGTCGGAGGAACTCTTTGGAAGACCATGTTTGGTCATCTTGTTCTCAAACGCATACGAAGTGCGAGAACGTAAAGAGAGGGATCGAATCTTGCGGGTAAAGTGTACAAACCTCTGCAGAGGTTAAAACCTAATCGATTAGCCGTGTCCCCGATTCACGGACAATTTGAGCATCTGGACTTGGATCTATCTCGGAACTCTCAACACCGGATTGATAACTTAATTGTGGGCAACTTATGATGATTTTGGGCTATGAGACATCGGTTGGCGGAACCATGTCATGACAGAAACTCCATAGTACAGACTTCATTCTATTCTTTTGATGTAGGTAAAATAAAATCAGCTTTTACATAAACAAAACTCGAATCTGAGCCATAAAGCCATCTTGCATATAGTATAGTTTATCATCAGTTTTCTCTTATTGTGATCTTGCGGTACATTCAATGTCTTGACCTACACGGCTGCAACGTATCATGTTGCAGATATTTCCTCGATCAGTAAGAGTAATGCAGTGCAGGGTTACGGTCTACACTCAACCCGCCGATGGCGTTGATGGGACTCCACACCCGTTTGATTGTTTCCGCTGATTATTATGAGGTATATATCATTTTACGTTATTTATACATGTGATTGCACTTTGATATATACATTGATGTACTGTATGTGTGCCGACATCTTGATCCAGGATGGCACAAGAATACGTAGGCTTGACCGTCTGAGGTCGGGTCGCTTCTGAATATGGTATCGAGCACATGTTGACTGTAGGACGTGACCCTAGAGACCGGAAAAGCCCTTAGGACAGGATATCTCAAAAACTTTATTTACAAAAGACTCTTACTTCTCATCTTTTCTGATTTTATCGAATAGACACTCTCACCTCAAAATAGTTAGGATATACCCTTTTCCTTTTGACCACATGAAGGATCAATCAAGCCACTCCAAGAAAGATATCGGAGGATCGATGACCTCTTCCAAGTAAAGAGGATTTCACCATGTATTAGAAGCTACAACAGTTGAAGAATCTGAAGATTTGAAGTTCCTATAGAATTATTTGATCTTTTTTTGACCAATCCCCTTTTACTCAATTTAGTTAGATGCGACGATGTGTGTGCTGTCATTTGTTTGATGTTTTCCGACAGCCACAAAGTAAAACTTGTTTCATCAAAAAAAACTATTGATTGTATTGTGTGTATATCCCTCCCCACCTCTCTCATCTCACCTTAAAACCCTTGAACCCCATAGATGATGAATGAAGTTGGACTGAAATTCTCTGGACAGAAGACTCAGCAGGAGGCAGAGCTATGGATGCAGAACATGGAGAATCACTTCGGGAACAAATAGTTTTCAAGGAAGTATTAGGCCCAATACGCTCTTGATTACTTTACAGAAAGTGATGCAACCTGGTCGAGAATGCATCAATCCATACAACTATTTAAAGGATCAAGAACTTGGGAGGAATTCAAGAAGACACTGATGAGATCACGTCTTATCCGGAAGCACAATGATACACCAAGAAATAAACCTTGTGCCTGCAAGAATTGCGGAGAAATAGGACACACCAGAAGGTTACGCAAAAACACGAGAGTGGTGAAGTAACGATAGATGTTTTGTTTGGCTTGCGAAACCATGGAATTACTCGAACCCAGTTCGAGAACAAGAGAAATTCTGCAATGCTTGTGAGTATGCCCAAGTGTTAGAATACGTGATTCACTTTTTACGTATGTGGTAATGATTCAAATGCGGGATGGACTGGCCCCATACGGAGACTTCTATCATGAACTATCATATGTTGATGGAAAATCGAGAGCCTTGAAAACCCTAGAAGAGTGTCGACACGATAAGCCATAAAACCATAGAATGGTAGTACGATGGAACCCTTTACAGCAACCGTTGCCAATCGTAGGATATACGGTGAAGTTCAACCCGGACCCGTTTTGCAGGAGAAAACCATAAATTGTAGACCACCATGAGTGTTTCGATAGTTGTTTAGAATGGACACAGACCCATCAGCTAAGAAGATCCGGTCTTGGACGAACTTCAACTTTGACGAACCGACCCAAGCTTTTGAGGAAAACTCTATGCTTGACGTAAGAGCTTTAATGAAGGAGCTATTGTAAGATATGTGAAGAGACATACATTGTCAGCCCTCTAGAGGAAACATCTGAGTTTATTGGAACCATGACCTTGTTTTTAAGTGTGGTAGCACCCCGACCTTCGACCAAGACATTTGCTAGAAGACCCCAACCCCTAACCTTTTCTTGCTAGCCTCTTGAATCTCGAGGACGAGATTCATTTTAAGTGTAGTAGGTTTGTAACATCCCAAATTTTGGAATGTTAATATAATTAATTGAATTGTTTGTTTGTTTGCTTGAGTGAATTAAACTTGAGTGAAATTTGAACCTTTTCAAAAACTTTTGAATGAGAGGGAATAAAATGACTTTCCCCTTCTCCGGTAAATTCAAATTCATCCTATTAAAATCAATGAGAGAAGATGACATGACTTCTTCAACTATACAGAATTTGAACGGAGTTTTGCAATTTAATTCGTTCAAATATTTGTACTTGCTTCTCTATTTTTCTTCCCCGAGAAATACCCCGAAAAATAAATTCTTGCAAGCAAGAAAGAGCGGAGGAAAATGACCCTCCAAAATCAGGGGCATTTTTGAAAATATTTGAGCCAAGAAAACCAAAGTTGTATTTAAAAGTTATTTGCAAAAAGAAATAAAGCCTTTAGGGATTTTCTGAAAAACATTTTTTTAAGTTTTTATTTTGGCCGTGGAATAATGCTCATCATCTACATTTTATTTTTCTGATAATTTTAGTATATAAAAATTCTTTATTCCGAATTGATTTGATTTCCTTTTTATTGTTTTAGTTTCCTAATTTTAAAAATAGGAATGGAATCGTTTTTATTAGGAAAAACCTGCTGGCCCATTAAGCACTTTCCTATTCTAGCCCAACAAGAGATCATCTCCTTCCTTTGTTTCCTCTCACGTTCTGAGAAGCTTTCCATCTCCATGGAGACAGGAATCTCCACCTTCCCGATCGCCCTCGTCTTTCCATCCCAGCGCCTCCCGAGACCGCCTATAAAACCCCCTCCCTCTCCTTGTTCCATTTTTCCCATCACCACGCCCCCTCCCTGCCCGTAGCCACCTCGCCACCGTCCTCCTTTTCCTGCCTAGAAACGCTCACCAGGAGCTCTCCTGGAACTTCCCCAAGCGCCGCCCCCTCCTCTGCCACCCCACCTCGGCGACCTCGCCCCTCGCCGAGCAGCCCTCCACATCGCCGTCTCCTTCCTGCCATCTCTGCCTCACGACAGGTAACTCCCTTGTTGTTTTTTTCGTTTTCAGATTTATTTCCGTAACAGATTTAGTTCCGTTCTTGTTTAGCTTATAACTTTTGATCTAGAAGTCCAATGATGCTGATTCTTTTTGCGTTAGATCACAATTTGCTTGTAGTTTCCAAAAATATATAATTTGTCTATGTTTGGATTTCTAAAAATTGAGTTAGATCAGATTTGAATTAAAGCTTGTTTTGCTTATTCCGGGAGTTTAAAAATAGGTTTTAATTAATTCTTTTTGCTCCTGGTCTCTAGGACCTTTGTTTATCCAGTAGTATTTAGTATTTTATTTCTAGGTTAATTTAAATTAGGTTTTTAGCAAAACAGTACTGTTTTATTATTAGTTCTGTTTTAGCTTTTTCTTTATTGTTTTTATTAGTTTTAAATTATTTCTTTTTGTCACTTTTGACAAAATTAGTTGTGTTTCTGTTAGACAACAGGAAAAATTTTATTTTATTTAAAAAAATTATTTAGTTTTGTATGAAACCTTCTATAGGTCATAGTTAGAGTTTTATAAAAGCTTTTTATTTGTTTCTTTTTGCAAATAAAATTTTATGGAAAAAATACTTTCTGTTAAATTAGTTATTTTACATTTTATTTTCTGTTAATTTATTAGTTTAGTATTTTAATTGTTGTTAAGTTTTTACTTACGGCAAAACTATATTAGATGTTTGTAGCAAAGTCATAGATCTTCGTTAGTAGTTTTTCTTTGTAGCTTTATTTGAAGTTTCTTTTGATTTTGTTTGAGTTTTATTATCGATTTTCCTTGCTGTTTTGATTGTTATTTCGAGTGCTAAAATAGTTTGCTAGGATGTTTGCTTATGTGAATGCTATGTTTGACTATATAGATTTTCAACGGAGTGACGATTAGTTCTACCAAGTCATTTTACGACAGCGTTGTTATCTTCATCAAGTATTACCGTGCAAGTTCACTTGACCATGCTTTTCTTACCTATGTTTTATTGCATTTAGTGGCACCATTGCAACCATCCCTCAGTAGTGTTATTGAATCCTTGTAGTTGAGTAGTATGCATGAGGTAGGAACCCATCACCCTGTTACCAAGCCCGGGACGTTATTTGTTTTAATGCTACGCTATAGTAGACGGGGTTTGGTATGAGTGCTCGAGAGTGGTGTGAAGAAGGAGAACTCTACGTCAATGGCGACAACTCCATGATGGAATCTGCAAGGACTGCATCTTCAAGACCTCAAGACTTCAAGACTCGAGACAAGAATTCAATACACACTCTTGGGTGAAGGGCGGTTGTGGGCACCTGGAGAAACCGGTGGTTGGCCGGGATGCATGGAGAAGCGCCATGACATCTTATGGAAAGCTTCACCCAGACTCAAAGAGGCGGAAGAATACTTCACGCCGGAAGCTTACCTGCAACCGCAAGTCATTATGGGCTCGGCTTGGTTGACCTTAGTTGTGACTCTGGCTGGGGCCGGTACTAGCAGATGTAGAATGACGGTAGGATTGGATGGAGTACCGGACGGTGGTCGGAGGAACTCTTTGGAAGACCATGTTTCGGTCATCTTGTTCTCAAACACCACGAAGTGCGAGCGTAAAGAGAGGGATCGAATCTTGCGGGTAAAGTGTACAAACCTCTGCAGAGGGTTAAAACCTAATCGATTAGCCGTGTCCACAGTTACAGACAGTTTGAGCATCTGGACTTGGATCTATCTCGGAACTCTCAACACCGGATTGATAACTTAATTGTGGGCAACTTATGATGATTTTGGGCTATGAGACATCGGTTGGCGGAACCATGTCATGACAGGAAACTCCATAGTACAGACTTCATTCTATTCTTTTGATGTAGGTAAAATAAAATCAGCTTTTACATAAACAAAACTCAGATCTGAGCCATAAAGCCATACCGCATATAGTATAGTTTATCATCAGTTTCTCTTATTGTGATCTTGCGGTACATTCAATGTCTTCGACCTACACGGCTGCAACGTATCATGTTGCAGATATTTCCTCGACAGTAAGAGTACGATCTGAGGTGGTTACGGTCTACACTCAACTTTGCCGATGGCGTTGATGGGACTCCACACCCGTTTGATTGTTTCCGCTGATTATTATGAGGTATATATCATTTTACGTTATTTATACATGTGATTGCACTTTGATATATACATTGATGTCTTGTGTGCCAAAGATATCGATCGAGTGGATGGCACAAGAATACGAGGCTTGACCGTCTGAGGTCGGGTCGCTCTGACCAAGGAGCGAGCCAGGAAAGCGATGCGGCTGCCTTAAAGGCGGTGAAGAGCTGAAAGCGAACAGGCTGCTCACTGCCAAGCAAGAAGGAAATGGCCGAGATGGCTGTGAAGTTGAAGAATGCTGCCGACCGCTGCAAGCTTCTTGAAAAAGAAGACCGCGTAACAGAAGGACTGGAGAAGGCGATCGAGGCCAAGGATACTCGCTCTGTGATGAGAGCTATGAAGGAGGAGCTACGTCAGGCCGGAGATATCGCGGCTGGAAAGCCCTTTATGCTGCGGATGAAGTTCGGGGATCCTAAATATGCTCCGCTGGACCGGCTGTGGAGTGCGGCGGACACTTATCTGGATTTGGCGGCGAGTGCCGCGGACGCGGCCGGACAATTCCGAGATCAAAAGGATCACGAAGTGGAAAAACTTTTTTGGTCACAGTTCCACAATCCAGAGCGCCCACTTCCATTAACCGATCGTTTGGCCGCATGGGCGGAGCTGAATAGGTTATCCGGACTCGCCATGAAGTATGTCGTGAGTCATCTGGGGCCGGAAAGGCCCGAGCCGAAGAGTTATTTTAGCTTGGTGCAGCAGTTCCTTGGTGTGGTGCCGCATATCAATGCAATGAAGAGGTCAGCGTGCATAGAGGGTGCGCGGATGGCTCTTGCCCGTGTCAAGACATACTGGGCGGATGTAACATCCCAAAATTCTAAATTTTGGAATGTTATATTAGATAAATAACTATGCTTGTTGTCTGATTGTTTGTTTGATTGATTGAGTGAAATTGAGTGGAATTTGAAACTTTTGAAAGTTGGATGAGAGGGAATAAAATGACTTTCCCAAAACTATCCCCTTTGCCCTTTTTGGATCTCAATGAATTCAATTCCATTCCAACATCAAACCCCTAGAGTGAAGATGAAATGACTTCTTCCATTTGAAATGAAAAGGGTTTTGAAAAGATTTGAATTTCATTTGAGAATATTTCAAATTCAAAGCTTTATGCAACTCAATGATTTTCATGAGGGAAGATAAAATGACTTCTTCAATTATATGAAATATGAGTTGGAAGTTAAAAGAATCAAATTGAAAGTCATTTGAAGGTATTTTGAAACTCCCTTCAAATTTGGAGTTATTTGGATTTTATTCCAAATTATTTTTCTCCTAAAAATAAATAAATGGAAATATGGGTAAAATGATTCCTTCAATGGAAAATTAGGAGAAAATAAATTTGAAGTCATTTTGGTATTTTTAAAATGATTTTATTAGATTTTATTAGAGCAGAAAAACTCTTTGTTTTATTTGAATTTTTGTGTATTTTATTTGAACTTGAAAAATAGTTCATGTTGTAGGAAATCTTTTTCTGATCATTTTGATATATATATGTCCTATATAAAATATTTATATTATATATATATTTTCTCTGTTTTATTTTCAAAAAAAAGAAAAAGAAACCTCAGCGCCACCAGTTAATCGACCCACCAATGAGGCGGCCCAAATTGACCGAGCCCACCAGGCCACCAGCGCCACCAGCGCCACCCAACCGCCCGACCGAGCCCCGGCCGAAACCCTCTGCGCTTGGCCGATCGACCGAACGCTCCCCTCACCCGACGCCTCTCCTCCCCTCCATAAACCCTCGCTGAGCTCGAGTGCGCCGCCGCCATTGCCACCGCCACCGGCCACCCCGAGCTCCACCGACTCCACCAAACCACCTCGCCGTCTGTCACTACCGAAACTCTCTTGACGCCTCGACCACCGGAGACGCCGAGCACTCGCCGCTTGAGTCGCTGTCGACGTCCGGTATGTCGCCGGAGACTTCCCCGCCGTCCGATCCAACTCCGACGGTTAGGATTAGATCCTCAAGGGGTATGTTTTATTAGGTTAGTTAGTGAACGGGTTTTACCGGTTAGTTCCAGTTTATTTTGTTTAGTTAGGGTTTAGTTGAACCGGCCGATCCAGTTTAACCCTAGGGCCCGTTTAGCTATATTACATTGCATGCGTTAGTTAGGCCCATTTAGCCCGCTTTTTCTTTATTTTTCATTTTCTGTTTTAATGTAATAGTTTCAGCTTTTGTAAAATTCATATCTTTTAATCTACTTAATATTTTTAAGTGATTCTTTTTTGTTGGTTTGCAAATTTCTTATAGTTTCTGTAGAAAATATAACTAGCCATTTTAAAAGTATTTAAAATTGCTTTAAATTAGATTTAGACAGAATAGTAAATCTGCTATAGAATGAGTTAGGAATATTATTTTTAATGATTCTTTTTGTCACAACTTTGTTTTGACATTGCCAAACCGTAGGAATTTATTTGGGCATTTTAGGATTAATAAAAAATTAGTTTTAATCAGAATCATGATATTCTTAATTAATTAACTAGCTCTTGTTTTCCTATTATTTTAATTAGCAAATAAATTTATTTTTCACATGGGATTGATTATTCTAGGATAGTTTCTGTCACTTTATAGCATGAACTTTTATTTATAATAAATAAAACTTTTATTTTAATTTTCTTAATAGAATTTGAATTAGGCCTAATAGGAGTTTTAAAATAGCTTTTAAGATGATTACTTTTGCTCCTAGTTGCATGATGGATTCTTTTCTGTTAGGTATCATAAACCCTTGCTTAGGTTCTGTTAAGAAAATTTTTGTTATGAAAAACTAGTTTTAGTTGTTGCTTGAAGTAGGAAAACTTTGAGTTGGATTTCTTCGAGTTTTCCTTCTGGTTTTGATTCGTTTGTTTTGGTGTGTTATGTTACTATGCTATTGTGTTAAGTGATCATATGCTATGTGCTTATTATGGTTATTGTTTGCCTCGGTAGAATTTCCGGAGTGCGAAGCCTGCTACCACGAGTCCCTAGTTTTCGAAGATCGTCAGCAAGGCAAGTTCACTTTGACCATGCTTTCATACCTATGTTTATTGCATTTAGTGGCATCTTTGCAACCACCCCTCAGTAGTGTTATTGAACCCTTGTAGTTGAGTAGTATGCATGAGGTAGGAACCCATCACCCTGGTACCAAGCCCGGGACGTTATTTGTTTTAATGCTACACTATAAGTAGACGGGGTTTGGTATGAGTGCACGAGAGTGGTGTGAAGAAGGAGGACTCTACGTCGATGACGACAACTCCATGATGGAATCTGCAAGGACTGCACCTTCAAGACCTCAAGACTTCAAGACTCGAGACAAGAATTCAATACACACTCTGGGTGAAGGATGGTTGACGGGCACCTGGAGAAACCAGGTGGTTGGCCGGGATGCATGGAGAAGCGCCATGACATCTTGTGGAAAGCTTCACCTGGATCAAGAGACGGAAGAATACTTCATGCCGGAAGCTTACCTGTGCAACCGCAAGTCAATATGGGCTCGCTTGGTTGACCTTAGTTGTGACTCTGGCTGGGGCGGTGCTAGCAGATGTAGAACTACGGTAGGATGGGATGAGCACGGACGGTGGTCGAGGAACTCTTCGGAAGACCATGTTTCGGTCATCTTGTTCTCAAACACCACGAAGTGCGAGAACGTAAAGAGAGGGATCGAATCTTGCGGGTAAAGTGTACAAACCTCTGCAGAGGGTTAAAACCTAATCGATTAGCCGTGTCCCGATTGCTACGGACAATTTGAGCATCTGGACTTGGATCTATCTCGGAACTCTCAACACCGGACTGATAACTTAATTGTG
This sequence comes from Aegilops bicornis, assembly GCA_021605145.1. Classification (NCBI taxonomy): domain Eukaryota; kingdom Viridiplantae; phylum Streptophyta; class Magnoliopsida; order Poales; family Poaceae; genus Aegilops; species Aegilops bicornis. The sequence goes on from CM038674.1 coordinate 421,223,827, forward strand.
GGCAACATATGATGATTTTGGGCTATGAGACATCGGTTGGCGGAACCATGTCATGATAGAAAACTCCATAGTACAGACTTCATTTATTCCTTTGATGTAGGGAAAATAAATCAGCTTTTACGCAAACAAAACTCAGACCCAGAGCCACAAAGCCATACTGCATATAGTATATTTTATCATCTGTTTTCTCTGATTGTGATCTTTCCGGTACAATCAAAGTAATGACCTACACGGCTTCAAAGTAACATGTTTCAGATATTTACTTCGACGAGTAAGAGTGCAGTGCAGGGTTACGGTCTACACTCAACCTGCCGATGGCGTTGATGGGACTCCACACCCGCTTGATTGTTTCCGCGAGCATTATGAGGTATATATCATTTTACGTTATTTATACATGTGATTGCACTTTGATATATACATTGATGTCTTGTGTGTGCCAAAGATACCGATCCAGTGGATGGCACAGAGATATTGCAGGCTTGACCGTCGAGGTCGGGTCGCTTCTGGCGGAGATGAAGGCCATGTTGGGGAACGAGTAATTTCAAAAAATTCCTACGCACACGCAAGATCATGGTGATGCATAGCAACGAGAGGGAAGAGTGTTGTCCACGCACCGTGAGACCAAAAGCGGAAGCGTTATGACAACGCGGTTGATGTAGTCGTACGTCTTCACGATTCGACCGATCCAAGTACCAAACGTACGGCACCTCCGAGTTCAGCACACGTTCAGCTCGATGACGATCCCCGGACTCCGATCCAGCAGTGTGTCGGGGATGAGTTCCGTCAGCAAAACGGCGTGGTGACGGTGATGATGTTCTACCGACGCAGGGCTTCGCCTAAAACACTGCAACGATATGACCGAGGTGGAATATGGTGGAGGGAGGCACCGCACACGGCTAAGGAACGATCACGAAGGTCAACTTGTGTGTCTAGAGGTGCCCCCTGCCCCCGTATATAAAGGAGCAAGGGGGGAGGCCGGCTGGCCCTAGGGGCGCGCCAAGGAGGGGGTAGTCCTCCTCCTAGTGGGAGTAGGACTCCCCTTTCCTAGTCCAACTAGGAAGGAGGAAGGGGGAAGGAAACAGAGGGAGAGGGAGAGGGAAAGAGGGGCCGCGCCCCCCTCCCCTAGTCCAATTCGGACTCCCCATGGGAGGGGCGCGCCACCTCTGGGCTGCTGCCCTCTCTCTCCTCTCAGCCTACTAAGGCCCAATACTTCCCGGGGGTTCGGTAACCTCTGGCACTCCGGTTTTCTCCGAAATCACCCGGAACACTTCCGGTGTCCGAATATAGTCGTCCAATATATCAATCTTTATGTCTCGACCATTTCGAGACTCCTCGTCATGTCCGTGATCACATCCGGGACTCCGAACAACCTTCGGTACATAAAAACTAGTAAACTCATAATAAAAATGTCATCGTAAAGTTAATCTAGCGGAACCTACGGGTTCGAGAACTATGTAGACATGACCTAGAACTGTTTCTGGTCAATAACCAATAGCGAAACCTGGATGCTCATATTGGCTCCTACACATTCTACGAAGATCTTTATCGGTCAAACCGCATAACAACATACGTTGTTCCCTTTGTCATCGGTATGTTACTTGCCCGAGATTCGATCGTCGGTATCCAATACCTAGTTCAATCTCGTTACCGGCAAGTCTCTTTACTCATTATGTAATGCATCATTCCATAACTAACTCATTAGCTACATTGCTTGCAAGGCTTATAGTAATGTGCATTACCGAGAGGGCCTAGAGATACCTCTCCGACAATCGGAGTGACAAATCCTAATCTCGAAATACGCCAACTCAACAAGTACCTTCGGAGACACCAGAGAGCTCCTTTATAATCACCCGATTACGTTGTGACGTTTGGTAGCACACGAAGTGTTCCTCCGTAAACTGGAGTTGCATAATCTCATAGTCATAGGAACATGTATAAGTCATGAAGAAAGCAATAGCAACATACTAAACGATCAAGTGCTAAGCTAACGGAATGGGTCAAGTCAATCACATCATTCTCCTAATGATGTGACCCCGTTAAACAAATGAAAACTCATGTCCATGGCTAGGAAACTTAACCATCTTTGATTCACGAGCTAGTCAAGTAGAGGCATACTAGTGACACTATGTTTGTCTATGTATTCACACATGTATCAAGTTTCTGGTTAATACAATTCTAGCATGAATAATAAAAATTTATCATGAAATAAGGGAATAAATAATAACTTTATTATTGCCACTAGGGCATATTTCCTTCAGTCTCCCACTTGCACTAGACTCAATAATCTAGTTCACATCGCCATGTGATTTAACACCAATATTCATATCTGTATATGATTAACACCCATAGTTCACATCGTCATGTGACCAACACCCAAAGGGTTTACTAGAGTCAATAATCTAGTTTACATTGCAATGTGATTAAAACCCAAAGAGTACTAAGGTGTGATCACGTTTTGCTCGTGAGAGAAGCTTAGTCAATGGGTCCGTCACATTCAGAGCCGTATGTATTTTGCAAATATTCTATGTCTACAATGCTCTGCACGGAGCTACTCTAGCTAATTGCTCTCACTTTCAATATGTATCCAGATTGAGACTTAGAGTCATCTGGATCGGTGTAAAAGCTTGCACCTATGTAACTCTTTACGACGGGCTCTTTTATCACCTCCATAATCGAGAAATATTTCCTTAGTCCTCACTAAGGATATTCTTGACCAATGTCGATAATCTACTCTTAGATCATTATTGTACTCCTTGCCAAATTCAGAGCAAGGTATACAATAGGTGCAGTACATAGCATAGCATACTTTATATAACCTATAACTGAGGCATAGGGAATGACTTTCATTCTCTTTTCTATTTTCTGCCGTGGTCGGGATTTGAGTCTTACTCAATTTCACACCTTTGCAACACAGGCAAGAACTCTTTCTTTGACTGTTCCATTTTGAACTACTTCAAAATCTTGACAAGGTATGTACTTTTTGAAAAACTTATCAAGCGTCTTGATCTATCTCAATAGATCTTGATGCTCAATATGTTAGTAGCTTTACTGAGGTCTTTCTTTTAAAGAACTCCTTTCAAATACTCCTTTATGATTTCTAGAAAAATTCTACATCATTTCCGATCAACAATGTGTTACTCACATATATTTATAAGAAAGGCGGTAGTGCTCCCACTCACTTTATTGTAAATACAGGCTACACCGCAAGTCTGTATAAAACTATATGCTTTGATCAACTTATCAAAGCGTATATTCCAACTCTGAGATGCTTGCACCAGTCCATAGATGGATCATTTGGAGCTTGCACATTTTGTTAGCACCTTTAGGATTGACAAAACCTTACGGTTGCATCATATACAACTCTTCTTTAAGAAAACCATTAAGGAATGCAGTTTTGACATCCATTTGCCAGATTTCATAAAATGTGGCAATTGCTAACATGATTGAATAGACTTAAGCATCGCTACAGTTGAGAAAATCTCATTGTAGTCAACACCTTGAACTTGTCGAAAACCTTTTTGTGACAAGTCGAGCTTTGTAGATAGTAACACTACTATCAGCGTCTGTCTTCCTCTTGAAGATCCATTTATTAAATATGGCTTGCCTATCATTGGGCAACTCCACCAAAGTCCACACTTTGTTCTCATACATGGGTCCCATCTCAGATTTCATGGCCTTAAGCCATTTCGCAGAATCTGGGCTCATCATCGCTTCCTCATAGTTCGTAGGTTCATCATGGTCTAGTAACATGACTTCCAGAACAAGATTACCATACCACTCTGGTGCGGACTGTACTTTGGAAGACCTACGAGGTTTTGTAGTAACTTAATCTAAAGTTTCATGATCATCATCATTAGCTTCCTCACTAATTGGTGTAGGCATCACTGGAACTGATTTCTGTGATGAACTACTTTCCAATTCGGGAGAAGGTACAAATTACCTTATCAAGCTCTACTTTCCTCCCACTCACTTCTTTCGAGAGAAACTCCTTCTCTAGAAAGTATCCATTCTTAGCAACGAATGTTTTGCCTTCGGATCTGTGATAGAAGGTGTACCCAACAGTTTCCTTTGGGTATTCTATGAAGACGCACTTCTCCGATTTGGGTTCGAGCTTATCAGGTTGAAAACATAAGCATCGCAACTCCAAACTTTAAGAAACGACTGCTTAGGTTTACTGCTAAACCATAGTTCATACGGTGTCGTCTCAACGGATTTAGATTGTGCCCTATTAAAGTGAATGCAGCTATCTCTAATGCATAACCCCAAAACGATAGTGGTAAATCAGTAAGATACATCATAGATCGCACCACATCCAATAAAGTGCGGTTACGATGTTCGGACACACCATTATGCTGTGGTGTTCCATGTGGCGTGAGCTGTGAAACTATTCCACATTGTTTAAAAATGAAGGCCAAACTCGTAACTCAAATATTCTTTTCTACGATCAGATTGTAGAAACTTTATTTTCTTGTTACAAGGATTCTCCACTTCACTATGATATTCTTTGAACTTTTCAAATGTTTCAGACTTGTGCTTCATTAAGTAGATATACGCATATCTGCTCAAATCATTTGTGAAGGTCAAAAAATAACGATACCCGCCACGAGCATCAACACTCATTGGACCGCATACATCGGTATGTATTATTTCCAACAAGTTAGTAGCTCATTCCATTGTTCCAGAGAACGGAGTTTTAGTCATCTTGCCCAAAAGGCACGGTTCGCAAGCATCAAATGATTCATAACCAAGTGATTCCAAAAATCCATCTTTATGGAGTTTCTTCATGCGCTTTACACCAATATGGCCCAAACGGCAGTGCCACAAAGAAATTGCACTATCATTATTAACTTTGCATCTTTTGGGATCAACATTATGAACATGTGTATCACTATGATCAAGATTCAATAAACCATCACCATTGGGTGTATGACCATAGAAGGTTTTATTCATGTAAACAGAATAACAATTTATTCTCTATCTTAGATGAATAATCGTATCGCAATAAACATGATCTTATCATATTTATGCTCAACGCAAACACCAAATAACATTTGTCTAGGTTTAACACTAATCTCGAAAATATAGGGAGTGTGTGATGATGATCATATCAATCTTGGAACTACTTCCAACACTCATCGTCACTTCCCCTTCAACTAGTTTCTGTTTATTCTGTAACTCCCGTTTCGAGTTACTAATCTTAGCAACCGAACAAGCATCAAATACCCAGGGGTTACTATAAACACTAGTAAGGTACACATCAATAACCTATATATCAAATATACTCTTGTTCACTTTGCCATCCTTCTTATCTACCAAATATTCAGGGCATTTCCACTTCCAGTGACCATTTCCTTTGCAGTAGAAGCACTTAGTCTCAGGCTTAGGAGCAGACTTGGGCTTCTTCACTTGAGTAGCAACTTGCTTGCCGTTCTTCTTGAAGTTCCCTTTATTCACTTTGCCCTTTTCTTGAAACTAGTGGTCTTGTCAACCATCAACACTTGATGTTTTTCTTGATTTCTACCTTCGTCGATTTCAGCATCACGAAGAGCTTGGGAATCGTTTTTGTCTTCCCTTGCATACTATAGTTCATCACGAAGTTCAAGTAACTTAGTGATGGTGACTAGAGAATTATGTCAATCAGTATCTTATCTGGAAGATTAACTCCCACTTGATTCAAGCGATTGAAGTACCCAGACAATCTGAGCACATGCTCACTAGTTGAGCGATTCTCCTCCATCTTTTAGCTATAGAACTTGTTGGAGATTTCCTATCTCTCAACTCGGGTATTTTATTGAAATATTAACTTCAATTCCTGGAACATCTCATATGGTCCATGACGTTCAAAACGTCTTTGAAGTCCCGATTCTAAGCCACTAAACTATCAAGTAGTCATCATATTGAGCTAGCCAAACGTTCATAACGTGCGCATCCGCTTTCGTGCAATAGGCACATCACCTAGCGGTGCATTAAGGACATAATTCTTCTATGCAGCAATTAGGATAAACCTCAGATCACGGATCCAATCCGCATCATTGCTACTAACATCTTTCAACACAATTTTCTCTAGGAACATATCAAAATAAACATATGAAAGCAACAACGCAAGCTATTGATCTACAACATAATTTGCAAAATACTACCAGGACTAAGTTCATGATAAATTTAAGTTCAATTAATCATATTACTTTAGAACTCCCACTTAGACAGACATCTCTCTAGTCATCTAAGTGATCACGTGATCCAAATCAACTAAACCATGTCCGATCATCACGTGAGATGGAGTAGTTTTCAATGGTGAACATCATTATGTTGATCATATCTACTATATGATTCACGCTCAACCTTTAGGTCTCCGTGTTCCGAGGCCATATTTGTATATGCTAGGCTCGTCAAGTTTAACCTGAGTATTCTGCGTGTGCATCTGTTTTGCACCCGTTGTATTTGAACGTAGAGCCTATCACACCCGATCATCACGTGGTGTCTCGGCACGAAGAACTTTCATAACGGTGCATACTGTGGAGAACACTTCTTGATAATTAGTGAGAGATCATCTTATAATGCTACCGTCAATCAAAGCAAAATAAGATGCATAAAGGATAGACATCACATGCAATCAATATAAGTGATATGATATGGCCATCATCATCTTGTGCTTGTGATCTCCATCTCCGAAGCACCGTCGTGATCACCATAGTCATCGGCGTGACACCTTGATCTCCATCGCAGCGTCGTTGTCGTCTCGCCAATCTTATGCTTCTATGACTATCTCTACCGCTTAGTGATAAACTAAAGCATTACAGTATGCATTGCATTGCATACAATAAAGCGACAACCATATGGCTTTCGCCGATTGCCGATAACTCGGTTACAAAACATGATCATCTCATACAATAAAATATAGCATCACGTCTTGACCATATCACATCACAACATGCCCCGCAGAAACAAGTTAGACGTCCTCTACTTTGTTGTTGCAACTTTACGTGGCTGCTACGGGCCGAGCAAGAACCGTTCTTACCTACGCATCAAAACCACAATGATAGTTCGTCAAGTTAGTGCTGTTTTAACCTTCGCAAGGACCGGGCGTAGCTACACTCAGTTCAACTAAAGTTGGAGAAACCGACACCCGCCAGCCAATTGTGTGAAAAGCACGTCGGTAGAGAACCCGGTCTCGCGTAAGCGTCTGGCGTAATGTCGGTCCGGGCCGCTTCATCCAACAATACCGCCGAACCAAAGTATGACATGCTGGTAAGCAGTATGACTTGTATCGCCCACAACTCACTTGTGTTCTACTCGTGCATATAACATCTACGCATAAAACCTAGGCTTGGATACCACTATTGGGGAGCGTAGTAATTTCAAAAAAATTCCTACGCACACGCAAGATCATGTGATGCATAGCAACGAGAGGGAAGAGTGTTGTCCACGTACCCTCGTAGACCGAAAGCGGAAGCGTTATGACAACACGGTTTATGTTGTCGTACGTCTTCACGATCCGACCGATCCAAGTACCGAACGTACGGCACCTCCGAGTTCAGCACACGTTCAGCTCGATGGCGATCCCGGACTCCGATCCAGCAGGGTGTCGGGGATGAGTTCCACAAGACGACGGGCGTGGTACGGTGATGATGTTCTACCGACGCAGGGCTTCGCCTAAAACACCGCAACGATATGACCGAGGTGGAATATGGTGGAGGGGGGCACCGCACACGGCTAAGGAACGATCACAAAGATAAACTTGTGTGTCTAGAGGTGCCCCTGCCCCCGTATATAAAGGAGCAAGGGGGAGGCCGGACGGCCCTAGGGGCGCGCCAAGGAGGGGGGGGGAGTCCTCCTCCTAGTGGGAGTAGGACTCCCCTTTCCTAGTCCAACTAGGAAGGAGGAAGGGGGAAGGAAAGAGAGGGAGAGGGAGAGGGAAAGAGGGGCCGCGCCCCCCTCCCCTAGTCCAATTCGGACTCCCCATGGGAGGGGGCATGCCACCTCCTGGGATGCTGCCCTCTCTCTCCTCTCAGGCCCACTAAGGCCCAATACTTCCCCGGGGGGTTCCGGTAACCCCTCCGGCACTCCGGTTTTCTCCGAAATCACCCGGAACACTTTCGGTCTCCGAATATAGTCGTCCAATATATCAATCTTTATGTCCCGACCATTTCGAGACTCCTCGTCATGTCCGTGATCACATCCGGGACTACGAAAAACCTTCGGTACATCAAAACTTATAAACTCATATTAAACCTGTCATCGTAACGTTAAGCGTGCGGACCCTACGGGTTCGAGAACTATGTAGACATGACCTAGAACTGTTTCTGGTCAATAACCAATAGCGGAACCTGGATGCTCATATTGGCTCCTACATATTCTATGAAGATCTTTATCGGTCAAACCGCATAACAACATATGTTGTTCCCTTTGTCATCGGTATGTTACTTGCCCGAGATTCGATCGCCGGTATCCAATACCTAGTTCAATCTCAAGCAGAAGTCTCTTTACTCGTTACGTAATGCATCATTCCGTAACTAACTCATTAGCTACATTTCTTGCAAGGATTATAATAATGTGCATTACCGAGAGGGCCCAGAGATACCTCTCCGACCATCAGAGTGACAAATCCTAATCTTGAAATACGCCAACTCAACAAGTACCTTCGGAGACACCTGTAGAGATCCTTTATAATCACCCAGTTACGTTGTGATGTTTGGTAGCACACAAGGTGTTCCTCCGGTAAACGGGAGTTGCATAATCTCATAGTCATAGGAACATGTATAAGTCATGAAGAAAGCAATAGCAACATACTAAACGATCAAGTGCTAAGCTAACGAAATAGGTCAAGTCAATCACATCATTCTCCTAATGATATGACCCCGTTACACAAATGACAACTCATGTCCATGGCTAGGAAGCTTAACCATCTTTGATTCACGAGCTAGTCAAGTAGAGGCATACTAGTGACACTATGTTTGTCTATGTATTCACACATGTTTCAAGTTTCCGGTTAATACAATTCTAGCATGAATAATAAACATTTATCATGAAATAAGAAAATAAATAATAACTTTATTATTGCCTCTAGGGCATATTTCCTTCAGGCCATCGCTGTTGCATCCCAAGATTCGCACGGGAGCCGAGTACCTGTCGAGCACTATTTTCAGGAAGTTCTGCAGGGCCCTCGTTTAATAGAGACGCAGTGCTCGAAGGATATTATGTTCGAATAACATGTATTATTGTAAAACAATGTTGTTTTGGAATATACATGCTTTTTTATACTTGTGCCTTCAAGAATTATAAATACCTCCTGTGCGGCCGTTAATGTATATGTGTATATAACTTTGAAAGATGGCAGTCTTGACTTCATTCACGCATATAATGCGGGGGTGTTCGCAAAAGGCGCATTTTCACACTTGATCCAACGTCTTGGTCCTATTAAGGAGGTGATAGCACAGTGAACTAGGCAACCGGACTATAATGCTTTATCACTTTCACTTAGCCATAGGAGTTTGACAGTGGGGCTACTATATAGCCCCTAGGGGCACCGCGCTCACCCGAAGTCGTGGCGCATGTGTGCCTAGCCGGGAAACGGCCCTTCGTTAATGCGGAGGAATCCTAAAGATTCCGGCGGGTCATCGAGTGGTTGACCAGTCTCACGCTATATCATGACACTCAGTTTTCAGCTTTCTCTACTGAGGTGCTCGCCTGGCCGATCCGGGGCACAATCGCAGTAGTTCTCCTGGTGCCGCGTTAGCCGATAGAGCGGAACGTAAGGCAGCAAAACACAGGAGCCGGGCAAACCCAACATTTGACCAAAGACATGATTCGGAGCTGATGCATATAAGGCCAAACTCACGACGCTGAACACTCCCTAAGGTATTCGGTCTTTATGAAAACGGGTTGAACAACGCCCTTGGTAAGAAGCCCCTGGTGTCCAGGTATGCGCAAAATTCTGACGTGGCCACATGCCAAGACGCCAGCCTCCTCCTCGGTTATACCAAGAAATCGGGGGATGTGTATCAACAAGAGACAATGAAAAAGGTTTACGCAGGGTCTTAATCTAAAACGTGTCCCTACTGCACGTCTGCGCCTATGTCTCCGTTGTGCCGTATCCTGGATGGCTGTAGCACGGTGTTCATCTGTAAAAGAGAGGAACTTAGTTGAAAAAGATCATGCGAAAATGTATGTTATATTAAATAAACAAAGTATAATTCAAAAAATGGGTAAAATTGAGCTTTATTGTCTCTTGTTGTACATGCGCGGATCCCCTTGTACGGGGGTATGCGGCTAGTAAGCCCTTGTATGTTTACGCCGGACTTGTCTAGCCATGTCCGAGGTCTGAACGACATGTTTAGGTGCTTTGATTAGTGAGGCCGGTTTAGTGTGTGGCTGTCAAGGCAGCCGCACAGTCTTCCGCGCTCGAGGAACACTCGATATTTCCCTTTAATGAGATGATGCCTCGCGGACCGGGCCTTTAAAGCGTAAGGGATGCAGAATGCGGTATTGTGTTAAAGCGGGTGAAAAGCTTGGCCCCAGTATTGCTTGATAGCTACTTGTAAATGGGGCGATGTGGAAGGTTAGCTTTTCACGGCGGAAGTTGTCGGGAGCGAACATAACTTCTAGCAGGAGAGAACCCGTACAATGGGCATCTGGGCCTAGCTTTACCCCTTGAAAGGAAGTGTTGCTATGGCGAATTTTTGTTGGGTTTATCCCCATTTTGCGGATTGCGTCCTGATATAGCAGGTTTAGACCACTGCCGCCGTCCATTAGGACTTGTGTAAAGTGGAGTCCGTCAATTATCAGATCTAATATCAAGGCAGTCCAGCCTGCGTTCTTGATACTTCTAGAGTAATCCTGATGGTCGAAGGTGATTGGTTTTAACAACCAGTGGCGGGACTCCTTTGGGATAGGCCTTATGGCGCGTATCTCTATAGGTGCCACTCTGTTTTTCCCTTTTGTCACGTGAAGTGAGTTTACTATTTTGACTTCTTGTGGGAAATTCTTTTGTTTTCCGGTGCTCTGCTTGTGGGGTTTGTCATCTACCTCGCTTGGTGTGTCGAGCCCCTTGTGTTCGGCGTTGAGTTTGCCGGATTGCTTGAAGGCCCAACAATCTCTGTGGGTATGGTTTGCAGGCTTCCCGGGAGTACTGTGGATTTGGCATATCTTGTCCAAGATTTTGTTTAGGTTAGATAGCTCGTCCCTATTATCCTTGAGGGGCAGCTTTTTCTGATTCTGCCGAGAGCTTTTGATTCCGGCGTTGACTGCCGTGCTCGTCGGGCTGTTTCCGTTGGTCCGGCGCTGGTCCTTGCTGCGTCGTGGTTTCCCGTTTCCATCCCTAACTTCGGATGTACTTGGGTCACTGGTACTGCATCTTGCCAACCAGCTATCCTCTCCTGCGCAAAAGTGGGTCATGAGGCTTGCTAATGCGGCCATTGTTCTTGGCTTTTCTTGGCCGAGGTGTCTGGCGAGCCATTCATCTCGAACGCTGTGTTTGAAAGCTGCTAAGGCTTCGGCGTCCGGACAGTCGACTATCTGGTTATTTTTAGTAAGAAATCTATTCCAGAGTTTCCGGGCTGACTCTCCGGGTTGTTGAGTTATATGACTTAAATTGTCTGCATCCGGAGGTCGGACATAGGTCCCTTGAAAATTTGCCCGAAAAGCATCCTCGAGCTCATCCCAACTTCCAATGGTGTTTTCGGGAAGGCTTTTAAGCCAATGTCGGGCTGGCCCTTTGAGCTTGAGGGGTAAGTATTTTATGGCGTGGAGGTCGTCTCCTCTGGCCATGTGTATGTGGAGGATATAATCCTCAACCCAGACTCCAGGGTCTGTTGTTCCGTCGTATTCCTCTATGTTTATGGGCTTGAATCCCGCTGGAAATTCATGGTCTGGCACCTCATCGGTGAAACATAGGGGGTGTGCGGCACCCCTGTATTTGGGTGTGCCGTGTTGTTCGAATATTTGTTGTGTTGCATTGCTTTCTAGAGCTTGCTTTCTTGGCCCGTAGATAGATCTGGCTGGGCCATCTTTGTGATGCGAATCCTTGGGTGGATCGCGTGCTGGCTTGGGTGCGGCGCTGTTTGCCGCTCTATGTTGGCCATGGGGTAGTTTATCCGACCGGGTGGCTTCCTTATTTTTTGATTGCGGGGGCTCTAAGGCCTCCTCATCAAATTCCGGCAGTAATTTTTGCTTCGGGTAGCTCTTTGTGTGGCGACTGTCGCCGTATTTGTCTGCAGTGTTGAGTACTTTGCTCCATCTAATTCTGAGTGCTTCTTCCGCTGTTTTGAGCTTCCGCTTCTGCTTTTTCAGGCTACGCAGCGATGCATTTAGCCTTTTGTGGAGGTTCTTCTGCTCCAGCAACTTGTCCGGCGTGAGGTCATCCGGACTGTTATCTTCGTCGGGGACGGGTTGTTCGGTTTGTTTATCCAAGTTGCCCTGCTCGGACGGTTGCTTGATGACATGTTTGTCGTCCGCCGGTTCGCCCTGCTCTGTGGCTGGGTCTGTATGGCTGCTGTCTCTGTCGAGGTGGGGTTTGGGGTGGCGCTTACGCTGCCGCTTTGACTGCATTTCGAGGGAACGATCCCTCGTTGCGTCCCTTTGTTCCTCGTCGTTGTTTCTTTTAGGTGTGTCCACCATGTATACATCGTGAGATGAGGTGGTTGTCCGGTGCCCTATAGGCGCTGGTTCCTGTTTGTCTCCTACATCGTCGTCCATACCGTCGATGTCTTGTAGTCAAAGTCCAGCATGTCGGTTAAATAAATCGGCGGCTGACTCTGAAGTGGGTGGTGGGTGGGCGTCGAATTTCTTCGTTGTCCGCATCCCAATCTTGCCGGTCATAATCCGGCCAGGACTCTCCTGACAAAGAGAGAGACCTTAGTGAATTCAGAATGTCGCAGAAGGGCGAGTGCTGAAAGATGTCTGCAGCGGCGAACTCCATGATCGGCGCCTGATCGGATTCGATTGGAAGGGGCACGGAAGGTTTGGAGTCCGGAGAGGAGTCCGGCACCTTGGAGTCACGGGCTTCGCAGAGGACAAGGCTGGTATTCGGCTTGATCGCTGTAGAGATTGCAGCCCCCGAGGCGGTGTCCAGCCACCCATCCTCGATTGGCGCAGTCGGCTCCGAGCTTAGGGTCGGAGCGGTCACGGGTGCGGCCTCCAGGGCACTGTTCGGCGGCAGAGCTAAATCATGCCCATCGTGACAGTGCGGCTCGCTAGGCTGTGGCTCGGATCCGTCGAAGGTCAAGTCTCCACGGACGCCACCGTAGTTTAAACTTCCAAATCTGACACGATGGCGGGCGTAAGCTTTCGATCCGCTTCCAGATGGCTGTTAATTGGCCCACAGTGCAAAGCCGCCGAATACGAAGATCTGTCCGGGGAGAAAAGTCTCACCCTGGACCGCATCGTTGTTGATGATCGGAGGAGCCATCGGGCCTAAAGATGACGACACATAGGAACTCTCAATGAAAGCACCAATGTCGGTGTCAAAACCGGCGGATCTCGGGTAGGGGGTCCCGAACTGTGCTTCTAGGCGGATGGTAACAGGAGACAAGGGACACGATGTTTTTACCTAGGTTCGGGCCCTCTCGATGGACGTAAAACCCTACTCCTGCTTGATTAATATTGATGATATGGGTAGTACAAGAGTAGATCTACAACGAGATCGAGAGGCTAAACCCTAGAAGCTAGCCTATGGTATGATTGTTGTTCGTCCCCACGGACTAAAACCCTCCGGTTTATATAGACACCGGAGAGGGCTAGGGTTACACGTAGTCGGTTACAATGGGAGGAGATCTACATATCCGTATCGCCAAGCTTGCCTTCCACGCCAAGGAAAGTCCCATCCGGACACGGGACGAAGTCTTCAATCTTGTATCTTCATAGTCCAGGAGTCCGGCCAAAGGTTATAGTCCGGCTATCCGGACACCCTCTAATCCAGGACTCCCTCAACACCCTTGAAAATAAACTAAGCAACTAGTCCGCTTGACACTGCAGTAGAACCAGCATGAGCGATTTACATCGCCACCTACTCGAGTCCGAGTCCACGCCCTCGACTTCGCCCCTCGTCCCTCTTCCTCTTCCTCTTCGCCGACGCTTCTTTGCTTGAACCGACACTTCGGGCTCGCTTCTTCATTCAACCCATGTAGATATTTAAACAAAGGTAGGAATCCATTGCTGTGTGTACAGGATGTGATCTTCATCTAATGTCTTCGACTCCCATGCATGATGAAACTCGTGATGAGGTTTCTTCGCTTTAAGCGTCTGAAGGATCAATCATGGCTGCTGCCAGGTCAGCATTGAAGGTTGAGAGGAGGACACCAGGCTTGCCTTCTCGAGATCGAAGGGCTGGCCTACAACGAGACCTATCCGACGCATGACATCTCTCGTTCTTAAAGCCTACAAGAACGAATTTCACTCTTTTGTCCTTGAGGAAGTTCTTAAAATCTCGGCACTCAACGTCGGCATGGCATATGTGGTAGACCAAGCAAACGTTACGTACGCAAACCTGGATCACGGCGGGCTTCTTCCTCTCTTCGTCCTTTAGATCCTTCTCTCGTCCCAGGACTGTGGTGTACTCAACATTTAGCCCAGCGACCCACTCATCCGTTGAACTGTTGAACATGCGTAGGAAGCGAGCAAGCCATGCTTTCATCATCGCGGATCCACGTGTGTAGATGACGATGAACTAATCGCCGGTGACGGCTCTAACTCAGTACTGTTGGCGACCATGGAGATTTGAGAGGCCATGGATTTTGGAGGAGGGTTAGGAGAAGTTGAACTGTTGTACCTCGCAAAAGCGGGAAGCGAACTAATGTGAAAGGACGGGACGATCGGGAGCGAACTGTTGTGAGGTAGAAGACGGGACGAGTAGGGCGTATGAACGGCGTGGGGTTGCCGGGCTTGCCCGGTGGATAAACGGCTGCAAGCCCCAAAGAGTTCTCGAGAACTATGCGGGACCCACTAGATGTCATGTCTACTAGACCCATATCGTAGGGCCCGACGGTATAGCTTCGCCTGCTCGCATACGCCATGCCGCGCGTGGATGTAACTTCAGTTAATTCCGTCAACCGTCGCGCCTCCCACGACCTTCGCCTCCCTCAAGGTCGCGCCTTTGAGACTTCGACCGGCTATAAATGAGCATTTTTTTGCCTACTCCGCATGCATGATACTCCCTCTGGTCCTTTTTACTCCCGTCAACCGTTTGCAAAGTGTTTGACCAAATATATACTTTTTTTAACACCACGTTATATTAATTAACCAGCCACACCAGTACACTCATTCGATACAATATTCACCACACAGTGCGGTACATTATTTACAAGAATACCATCTAATCTATTGTCAAAGCTGTACTTAGCGATTAAGGGTGCCACCTTATTGGCCGAACGGCTAATCTTTGACAATTGAAGATTGTTGATCAACTTCAAGATGCTCAACGCTTTCATCTTCAGGTCATGCATAGCAGACCTGTCATAGTCCCCTGATGCAAGAGACGCTACCACAAAAGCGCAATCAGTCTCTAAAATTACAGGATTATGAAGAGAAATACCTATGTAGAGACCGGCAATGCAAGCCCTAAGCTCCGGTTCCTCCACGTTTTGACAGGCATCAATGAAATCCCACGACCAAATTTATACTGAAAATATCAATATCTACAATACTTATTATAATGAGTATAAGAAGTACGTTTTATAATGAGTGTAAAAATATTGATTTGACATTGTGAATGTTGATACTCCCTCCGTCTAGGTGAGTAAGTCATCTTAGGCTGTGCACCGTGACCAAGGAGGAGGGGAAAATGAGAGACATTAATGTTTATTTGCTAATTAAATAGTATTGCATGCAATGAACTAACACCGCATGTCATGTTTGATAGTCTCAGGTCATTAAAAGCATGCACACCCTCATCTCTTATTGGTTGATATGTCAAGAAACAAGAAACGAGATAGAAGTTAATGCACCGCGCCTACGTGTTTTGGGATTATTTGGTTTTCAGAAGATGACTTACACACCTAGCTATTAGAGTACCACTACCTCCCTTCTAGTTTAAAGGGCTCGACTCAAAAATTTCACCTACTCTTAGCAAGATAGTAGAGGCGATGGAATAGTTTTTGAAGTCTGCAAAAGTACTCAACTAGTGCTGCCGTTCTTCACAAAAAAATGTGTTTACCAATGCATGCTTAAACACTAGTTACTCTAACCCCCCTCTCTTCTTTAATTCTTTGCCACATCAGCATGTTTGATATTCCCGTGTGCATGATACCAGCTAAGATACCACCATTATGGCCAGCCTTAATCATCGCATGCAATAATTTAGTGCACCTTGAAATATGAACATGTGTGGGGCGTGTATGTTTTAATGACTTGAGACTATACCTAGCCCGGCATGCAAGATGACTTATTATGCATCGTTCCCCATACCGCAAGAAGCCTGCTCGTGTCCAAATCTTTTCCTCTCCGTGTGTGGAAACAATATGCCTGCCAAACTCTCCCTCCGGCGGTCCCACCACTCCACCCCGTGTGAAAAAATCTGCATGCATGACCCTCCGCCCCCACGCCGTCCAATCCGTTGTGACCAGCAATATTTCCACCCCTTCGCTCCCCGTAATTTACTCCAACAAATATGCCCATGTAGCTTTTACTTAACTTCAGTTGCATTGGGTCAGCGACATACGGGCCCAGCGATTATGCTGGCCCACATGTCGATGATTTAACCGACCCGCAGCTAAGTCATTGCGCTCGATCCATATCTTACGAGGGTGTGCCATTGCTCACTATAAATACCGCGCCTCCCCCGAAATCACTATCTCCTCCCCCTCACGTTCACGTTCATCGCTATCTCCTCCCCCTCCCTCTCACGTCGACCACCATGGCATCGCCCCTCCCAAGCCCTAGGAGCCCCTCGCTGCACTGCGCGGACGGTCACGCGTCGCCGTTCCATTCCTCGCCGCCACTAGTCGAGGAGGACGCGTCGGTGTTCCGCTCCTCGACGCTACGCGACGCGTCGCCGTTCCGTTCCTCGCCGCCACTAGTGGAGGAGGACGCGTCGGCGTTCCGCTCCTCGCCGCGACGCGCCGCGTCGCCGTTCTGTTCCTCGCCGCCACTAGTCAAGGAGGACGCGTCGGTGTTCCGCTCCTCGCCGCGACGTGTCGAGGTGGACGCGTCGGCGTTCCCAATCTCCCCAGCACGCGCGTCGGAGGACGCGTCGGCTCCCCGCTATGAGGAGAATGCCGCGCCGCCCGCCGAGCCCCCCAGCCTTGAGGAGCTTTGGCAAGAAATGGATGTCGCCTTGTGGGAGGCTTTGCCTCCGGCAGAGCGCGCCAAAATAGAGGCGGAGAAGAAGGCCGAGGAAGAGAAGCACACCGCGCAACAAGCTTTCTGGGAGATCTATGTCGCGTCCGAGAGAGTCAAGCAATTGGTTCTTTGACAGAAGTGCGAGGGCCGTGAGGGTGGCGGAGGACGCCCGTGCCGACGCCCTGAGTGCAGTCGGGCCCAAGCGCCTCATCTACGCTTGGCGGTACATGGACCGGGTGCACGCTTCCAGCCAGGAGGAGTACCTGTTGGCGCCGGATCACCAAACCGGTGAGATCGCTTCGCCCGGGCAAGTCATTAATCAGCACCTCGCGAGTTGCGAGGCTGAGGAAGAGGCGTTGTGTCGGCGCTACTGGAAACGGTCGCGCACCAGGGCACTCGTGGCGCACCGCAAGCGCTCCTGCGAGCGCCGTGGCTTTTAGGAGGAGTATAATTTTTGTTTCGTAAGGCGATCTCATTAGTTTTGGGACACAAATGATAAATCCGGGTTCAGGAATTTTTAGCGTCCTTAATTAAGTATGTAAAAGGGAAAGTTTGGAAACGTTGTGTATTATTACGCATTTTGCAAGTACGTGCATATAGCACAAACTTTACTATAGACTATCGGACTACACGTCTCTCTCGATATATGCTTGCAGACTTTTCTACTCCCTCCGTCTGTGTCAATAAGTCATCTTTGGTTGTGCACGGTGACCAAGAAGGAGGGAAGATTTGTACACCTAGACGGAGGGAGTACTACTATTACTTATGTACGTGCAAATGCACATTTAAACATTACGATGCGGTTTTTGTCAAAGTAGAAAAACAGCACTAGTTAAGCTTGTGAAATGATTCCAACGTGAGTACTACTACTAGTAGGAGTACCAGGGGCCAGTTCTTTTAGGCTTCTAGATTAGTAATCCCATAACTACTACCCGTCCTGGTTTATTGGTCCCCATTGTAATCTGTGTCAAATTTTGATCATAAATTTAACTAATGAAATGTTAGTGCCTGTCACATGCACTACTCCATCCGTCTAGGTGAGTAAGTCATCTTAGGCTGTGCACCGTGACCAAGGAGGAGGAGAAAACGAGAAACGTTAATGTTTATTTTATAATTAATAGTATTGCATGCAATGAACTAACCACTGCATGTCATGTTTGATATCTCAAGTCACTAAAAGCATGCACACTCTTTATCTCTTATTGGTTGATATGTCAAGAAACAAGAAATGAGGTAGAAGTTAATGCACTGTGCCTAAGTGTTTTGGGATTATTTGGTTTCCGTAAGATGACTTACACACCTAGATGCATCGCGCCTAAGTGTTTTGAGTAACATTTTATCAGTTTAATCTTTGGTCAAAATTTAGCACAAATTACAATGGTGAGGAATAAACCAGGACGGAGTAGTAGTTTATAAGCCTAAATAAATGAGTGAGGCGCCTTATTGTTACTCTCCACTGTGACTAGTCTTGTGGGAAAAGCTGGGGAAGCCGCCAAAAGAACTGGCCCTAGGAGTAGTAGCTAGGGATCGAGTGTGGGAGATGAACCAGAGAAAGTAAATGCAGAGAGAGATGAAATGCAAAAAGACGGAGGGATGTGATGGTTGCTTGTCCGTTTATTTTACCAGGCCACTTATTACTGGGAGTGGTTGGGTTTTGTGATATGACAGCTTTACTGCCGCGCCACGAGTGAGAGGTGAGACTCCCGTGCAGCGCCGCCCTCTACACTTGTACTACATCGGTTGTGGTCTATTAGTCCCCCATTGAATTTGACTGAAGATTTAACTGAAAAAATGTTAGTGCATGTCAACAAAAACTATATCGTTGGATTCGTATTTGAACATGGTTTTGAATGATATAATTTTAGGTGACATGCATCAGTATTTATCGTACTATATATAATGTTAGTTCAATTTTTGGTCGTACTAATCTATAGTAGTAAGGTGCCCGTATGCTGCAATCGAAGAGTGAAATGCATTTATCGGGGAGTTGTTTATTTTGATAAAGTATGTGGGGGTCATCTCATGTGTAATGGGTATCGATAGGTTTCTTCGGATATTATCTCATCTCTAGAGCTCACGAACATCCGGGTGAAATAGATAAAAAGGTATCTTTTGCAAACAAAAGCATTCAACTGTTCAACCTGCATCCAAAACTTGTAAAGAAATAACACTTATTGTGCTTTGCAAGAAATGATCTTTAAGAATTAGTTTTTGAGTATCGATTGTTATACATGTTGGCTACAGATGACATGGCACTTTCTTATAGTCAACAGTTGGCTATAAAGTAATATTAACCATGCCCTTATACACCTAGACGGAGGGATTAAATCAGGATGACTTGCAAGGGGGCAGAGGAGATGTAAGAAATGGTTCATCGTAAGTCTTTCACCAGTACTGTAGTAAAAATGCATACATGGAAGATTCTAGACTAAACCATAAATGGATACACTTTTATTCATGCTGATACTCCAATAGAGCAAGATCCTGCATGGAAGTCTCCACATGCTTAGACAGCGGATTACATTGAGCGAAGACTAATGATCAACATTTAACTTGATAATGCGTATTTTTTTAGAAGAACAGGGAGGCGCTTCCCCGGTTCCATTATCAAATGAAACCCAAAGTGTCTTACATCAGCTCACTGAGAGGAGCAGTTCAAAGGAAGGACTGCGGTGAAAGCCACTCAAGTTTAACAACAAGCTTACATAATCAAAACCAGCAAAGACACGGGCCATAAGCGCCCACACACACACTACATGTTTTCTAAGTGCACTTGATAATGCGTATGTCCAGTGAACCTCCTTGGAGTCCCCTGCACCGAGTCGGCGGGTAAAGGATAGAACGGATGCCATGGGTTTTCCAAGTCCACATTGGCGGGATAGTCCCAGCTCCTCAGATTCCAAGTCTGTCCGATGAGGCCGGTTTCGCCGCCCACGTGACCTGGAGGGGTAGTAACATTGACCTCGCACCCGTACATCTGCCTCGTGTCAGTGTCAGCGTCATCGGCGACGCCCCTGACGCACGCTACAAAGACGGGGCGGCGGCCTGCGCGGGCCTCGCTGGTGCCCACGATCAAGAGGAAGACGCTGCTGTCCTCCACCCAGAATAGCAGGCGGCGGTGATCCTCCAAATGACTCCGGGCATGGTGAACCGGTAGCACGGTCGATTTGATGTTCTCCGCCAAGGGCCAGCAGAACCGCTGCATGCATCCGTGAGGTGATGCACCATGTCCGCCGGCGCCGCCACAAAACGGCATCGGACACTCATAGCAAAGGGACGAAGGGCTCCTTGGAGGCATCGACCAGGCCGTCCATGAAACGGGAGTGGCTGTAGGGGACATTGCGCCAGTTGAATATGTGAGCAAGTTACTACGAGATTTAATCCGAATAAGCACAAAATAAATCATGACGGATATAACAGAGATGAAACTAATCATGTGGACTAGCATAGTAGTAGGATGTTGGAAATATGCCCTAGAGGCAATAATAAAATGGTTATTATTGTATTTCCTTGTTCATGATAATTGTCTATTGTTCATGCTATAATTGTATTGACCGGAAACCGCAATACATGTGCGAATACATAGACCACAACATGTCCCTAGTGAGCCTCTAGGTGACTAGCTCGTTGATCAACAGATGGTCATGGTTTCCTGACCATGGACATTGGATGTCATTGATAACGGGATCACATCATTAGGAGATTGATGTGATGGACAAGACCCAATCCTAAGCATAGCACAAGATCATGTAGTTCGTTTGCTAAAAGCTTTTCT
The DNA here is from genome assembly GCA_021605145.1 of Aegilops bicornis. Classification (NCBI taxonomy): domain Eukaryota; kingdom Viridiplantae; phylum Streptophyta; class Magnoliopsida; order Poales; family Poaceae; genus Aegilops; species Aegilops bicornis. Next base: position 421,244,873 of record CM038674.1, read on the forward strand.
AATGTCAAGTATCATTTCCTTAGACCATGAGATTGTGCAACTCCCGGATACCGTAGGAATGCTTTGGGTGTGCCAAACGTCACAACGTAACTGGGTGGCGATAAAGGTGCACTACGGGTATCTCCGAAAGTGTCTGTTGGGTTGGCACGAATCGAGACTGGGATTTGTCACTCCGTGAGATGGAGAGGTATCTCTGGGCCCACTCGGTAATGCATCATCATAATGAGCTCAATGTGACTAAGTAGTTAGTCACGGGATCATGCATTACGGAACGAGTAAAGAGACTTGCAAGTAACGAGATTGAACGAGGTATTGGGATACCGACGATCGAATCTCGGCAAGTAACATACCGATTGACAAAGGGAATTGCACACGGATTGCTTGAATCCTTGACATCGTGGGTTCATCCGATGAGATCATCGTGGAACATGTGGGAGCCAACATGGGTATCCAGATCCTGCTGTTGGTTATTGACCGGAGAACGCCTCGGTCATGTTCTGCATGGTTCCCGAACCCGTAGGGTCTACACACTTAAGGTTCGGTGACGCTAGAGTTGTTATGGGAAATAGTATGTGGTTACGAAGGTTGTTCGAGTCCCGGATGAGATCCGGACATGACGAGGAGCTCCAAAATGGTCCAGAGGTGAAGATCTCATATATTGGGCCTAAGGGTATTGGAGTCGAGAATTGTTCCGGGTACCAGTGATGACCAGCGTGTCGAAAGGGGTTTGGAGGCCCCGACAAGCGTTGGGGGCCTTATGGGCCAAAGGGAGAGGGCACATCAGCCCACTAAGGGGCTGAGCGCCCTCCCACCCCATCTCACGTAATCAGAGAGGCGGGCGCCACCCCTAGGGCAGCCGCCTCCCGGCTTGGGGGCAAGTTTCCTAGGGGGTGGGGGCGCCCAAACCCATCTAGGGTTTCCCCTGTGGCCGCCGCCCCTCCCCTAGGGAACCCTAGGGCGCCTCCCCCTCCTCCCTTCCCCCGATATATAGTGAGGGAGAGAGAGGGCAGCCGCACCCTTCCCCTGGCGCAGCCCTCTCCCTCCTCCAACACCTCCTCTTCCTCCGTAGTGCTTGGCGAAGCCCTGCCGGAGAACCACGAGCTCCATCACCGCCACGCCCGTGCTGCTATCGGAGTTCTCCTCAACTTCTCCTCTCCCTTGCTGGATCAAGAAGGAGGAGACGCCCCCGGCTGTACGTGTGTTGAACGCGGAGGCACCGTCTGCTCGGGCGCTAGATCGGATCTTCCGCGATTTGAATCGCCGCGAGTACGACTCCATCAACCGTGTTCTTGTAACGCTTCCGCTTAGCGATCTTCAAGGGTATGAAGATGCTCATCCTCTCCCTCTCTTGTTGCTAGAATCTCCATAGATTGATCTTGGTGATGCGTAGAAAATTTTGAATTTCTGCTACGTTCCCCAACATAGGATACAGAGTAGAAACATGAATTCTACCACGATTTCGAACAGGACGGACAGAAACACATACGGTGCAACGGGAGCAGCACCATTGGCGTTCAGGTTGTCGCCCATGTCGTTGAGGAAGAGGTTGCCAAGGTCGGGGAAGAAGTCATCGTCGGTGAAGTCGTGTCTGCCAGCAGTCGCGAGAGTGTGCTCCCCAGATTTCAACAAATACCACGAATGGAGCGCAGGACGGAGTGGTCAGAGGGGACGCTATGTCACGAATGGAGCGCAGGAGTAGCACATGAAGCAGTAGATGGTGTCCTTACTAGTACTCCCTAGTCTCTATCTATCTATATCTATATATATCTACTCTTATAGAAAACCGAGTTGGTGATGATGGTATGCCTGCAACCTTGTAATATAGACCGTCCGATCTATATCCCATTTAATAGAAAGCCAACTATGACAATTTTACAAAAGATACCCACACCTCTCTCCACATTTATAGATAAGGCCTTGCCTCGTTCATCCTTATCTCCCACAACCTCGTGCTCTTCCCTATGTCTCTATCTCTACTACTTTTTTTAATAACAAATCGAATAGTGTTGTGCCGTCCACTGCACGCCCGGCTGAACATGCCTCCTCGCCTCCATCATCACCAACTGAGTCTTTTATAGGAGTAGGAGTAGACACAAAACCGAGTTGGTGATGATGGTGTGCCGTGCAATGCACGGGCATCTTGCTATTTTTTTGCATATAAGTCCAAACACCACGTAGACACGGTCTTTGAGCACGGTTCGTAGTCGTTCCACGCTCGGGCATTGAAGTTTGTAACTATTTTAGATTAGAATATACTACTCCTCCGGTGCTAGTAGTAGAGCAGAGTCCTACTCTACTACTCTACTCTAGCAAGCTAGGGCATAGTACTTGTAGTAGGTACCGAGGGAGTACCAAGATCGTGATCACTCAAGCAAGTTGTCTGGCATCGATATGACCCTACGCTGCTGGTATGTGTCTCGTAAGTCAAGCGGCGTGCTGTAATCATCATCACATGTCCACTTCCCGCAGCACATATTCGCTTCTCCATCTTTGTTTGCACATAATCTCGTCCAAGCTTCCATCCACGCTAAGGCGCCTCCCCCCCCTCGTCCGAAACCCAAGCACTAACAATGGCAGAACCGAGCAGCGTCCGCTGAAAGAGTGGCTGAAATTCGCTCCCCACAGAGGTAATCAAGCTCATTGTTTCGCGTGTGGACAATCTCAGTACCATGCCGCCGCGGCGTGCTCGTCGGGGCTGTACCGTTTACTCAAAGCCCTCGGGCCGGAGCCTTTTAAGCCAGCTCCTTGCTTGCCGATGCCACCGATCTTGAAACGGGCGTGTCACGCAGCATAACGATCGTAGGGTGGCGAGCATCAACCCCTTCATCGCGATCCGATCCCGTCATCCTCGGCTACATTAACGGTATGTACTTGGGTCGGCATGAACACGTCTTGGATGGTGCTGCGTCGACGGTCGCGGCAGCTTGGATGCTCGTGGAGGTCTACACCGGCGATTGATCCCCTTCCTTCGATTAACATCGCATCGCTTTGGCACCGCATGCCCGTAATACTCGGAATCTTACAATAGCCAACATGATACCAAGTTTGATTTGCTCAAGGTTGTAATCTGCCAAGTGCCCACAAGATCTGCGAATTATAAAGATTTCAGGCTAATTGCATTCTTCAACCGCGATCTCGCTTATCTCGACAGTCATCGCGGTAAGTGCATAAATCTGCACGTCCATCGCAGGATCATACATCCTCCATGGTTCTCTCGATGCCATTGAACACAAGGGCTTCATTTACGCTGTCGACTCCTTCTATGGCTGGACGTATTGCTGGCCTACTCGATCATCGCTACAAACGGGTTATAAAGAAGATGTTACTTTCCTATGATATCATGATGGCTTGCTTATATTATCACAACATTTTTGAAAAAATATTCATGCTCATAATATGCTGTTCTTAAGATTGACTAAATCAAGAGCCCTTTTTTATTTGACTCCAACTTGATATGATGTTGTAGGCCGCCTGGTGTCCCTACCCATCCTAATCCCAGAACCTTTCAAAGAAAAGCGGCATGGCAGTTGCAGGTGGTTCATGGCTCGATCAGATGACAGCGAAAGATTGATGATCGTTCGCACGTATCAGACATGTTGTTTCACGGAATACAATCACGATCCTTTGCTGTGTCTTTGAGCAGATCCCAGCTTCTCTGGGCCTTCAGGAATTTTTGACTGCAGGCTGGTAAGTAGCCTTGGTACATGCTCTCTGTTTGTCGGACTGAATTATCCGATTAACCAGGAGATAACCGACGGCAAGGATCATGATGGCAGCGCGGTTTCGTTCATCAGGCAAAACTGTGTGTACACAGCGTACCATGTGTCTCTGCATGCACCATACCCTGATATGTGCCGCCACGCTCTGCAGCCCAAAGTAGGAGAGAGGGTCGCAAGTATCGGACTTCGACCACCGGCCGGAGTTTCCCCGTCAGCACCCATCTGGTTCAAGCCACAACCAATCTCCACAGCTTAATAAATAGTAACGTCTAACCGAGCCGCTTAGTTAGATGCGTACACTTGGTGTAGTAGGATCTTTATTTAGTTTGATGCATACACTTGTTCTTTTTGGTAGCCCTTTTGTAATGATGGCTGATGTTTGGTTTGGAAGAGAGAGCTGCGTCTTCACTCTTACGGCTCGCCATCGCTTCGCTTGCACCCCAGCCCTGGTTGCTGTTGCTGCTGTTTTCAATGTACAATCAGCAGTATATTTCGTCTGTTGGTTGAATAAATGTGTTGTTTTGGAAGTCGTTGCACGGTTCGATCCTTTATTGCCCCGTACCGTACGTAGCTCATACTATTTTTCGTACGGATCACATTTTCCACTTGTTGATAACATGCAGCCCACTGATGAAGGCCCAATAGAGAAGTCCATAATTAACTGGAAGGGAGGCTCTCACATGAATCCGCCCAGTACATGCTCATGGTCCCTAAACATAAATAAGTAAATAAATAAATAAAGCTAAATGCTCATGCACCAGTTCTTTGGGAAAATAGGTAGCCCAATATTGTTTTTTGAAGTCTTTTTGAAGAATACCCAAGCTAGGCCTATTTGTTTTCTCCGAATTCTTGGGCTGCAAATCTTTCAAGACGAGGAGGGATGCATTCCGTCCTGGCCAAAGAGTATGGTCAATGTCTATTAAAACTAATATCAAAAGGGGTTGAAAATTCCAAAAAAATTATAGCAAATGGGATATTAGTTTTTTTTGAATTTTGTTCTTCACTGATATCTTATACGTATTTCATTGGATTTAACATGACATAATACTAATTTATTTTTAAATTTGTTTTAGTATGGCTATTAATTTTTGGATTAAGAATGTTTCGTTCCCCAGCAAAAATTTGCGAATTTTAAAAATTTACCACATATTTAGTTATTTTTTTGACCTCGCAATCGACCGTAAAATGGCCGGCAATTCTAAAAATGGAAAACGGGCTGCAATAAATTCCATATGAATTAGAAAATGAGTAAAAATTATAAAAATAATAGCAAATGGGTTGTACACGCCACCGATTTCGAGACTGACTTGTTTACGCAAGGCTTTGTCAGTGAACACACGATTCTAGTGAAGGATCGTTGGATGTCCATCCAACGGCCGACGCGTCTTCTTCAATCTCGATCTTCCTGCTCCGGCCGCCTAAACTAGCGCCGGCAGGACTGCTCCCTCCTCTTGTGGCCCGCTATGATACCGCCAAGCAGCTTCCCCGCCCACCCTACTCCCTCCGCCGGTCCGCCGCACGCAATCAATCGCCTCCTTATTACCCGAAAAAAATGATTCCTCCCAGTGACATCTGGGGCGCATCGGTTGGGAGGCTCACCTGTGGGCCTACTAAGTTGACGCGTACGCAGGGCTTGTCAACTTAGTCAACAAACGGTTCTAGCAGCAGTAACCGTTGGATTTGATAGAACGGTCCTGCTGCTTCTTCAATCGATGCTCTTCTTGCACCAGCCGCCCAAACCAGCACCGGGGAAACCACCTGCTCCTGCCTCCAGTGGCCGGCTGTGCTGCCGTTGAGGCCTCATCGCCCCCTACACTCCCACCGCTAGCCAGGCCCTGCGGCGACGACAGCCTCACACCGCAGCCGAACCAGTGAACCCTCGTACTCCTCTACGCGTGGGCATACACAGCCGCGTCTTCCACGTCTCCGCGTCGTCCCCTTCCTAGGCTTCGCCGTCGTCCACCGCCTTGGTGCTCTCGGCGCGGCGTGGTCAATGTGGTCAACGACATTCCATCGGAAGAAATCTCAGACGTGGAGAGGTCGACAGCTGGGTCCATGGCCACAATTTTTTTTTTGTGATTTGCCAAGTAAGTCGCTTTGTTAGGCCTGTTGGGCTGCAAATCTTTCAAAACGAGGAGAGCTTTCATTTGGCTGGCCGAGAAAATGGCCCATCAGTAATGAGAAATGGGCTGTACATTTTTAAAACACATCAAACCGGCAATTAGTTTCAAATATCTTTTTTTTCATTTCGAGATTTTAAATTACATTAATTTTTATGCGTGGAGAATTTGTTGGATTTTATATTGATATACATTTATTTTTAAAATCAGTTTGAATGTGAGTCGAAATTTCGGGATTAAAACAAGACGGACCCTGAAATATGCAACATTTCAGTATAATTTTTAACCGTGGCCACAGATGGGCTGTAATGCTAACAAAAGAATATGGGCTCCAAAAAACCTTAAGAATTAGCAAATGGGCTGTAAATTATTAGAAATAATGGCAGATGGGATGTATGCTGTTTTCCATAGATTTGAGGCTTTCCTAAAAAGGTTGACGACAGCAAAGGATCGTTGGATGTCCATCCAACGGCCGTCGTCTTCTTCAATCTCTGTTCTTCCTGCTCCTGCCGCTCAAACAAGCACCGGGACTGCCTGCTCCCTCCTCCCTGCCGGGTTGTCTTGCCAGCGCAGACCTCACCGCCCACCGCATTCCCATCGCTGCCTAGCCATCCCTCATCGACTCACACCGCCGTTATTCTCCGGCGACAACTAACTAGTAAATCCTCGTGCGGTCGTACTCCCCTCCGTGGGAAACAAGCTGCCGAGTCTTCCTGCCTCCGTGTCGTTCCTTCCTAGGCCTCGCCGTCGTCCACCGCCTGGTGGTCTCGGCGGCGCCTGGTCAACATGGTCAACAACCGACATGCATCTGAAGTGGATCAGACGTGGAGAGGCCGACAATCGGGTCCACGGCCGCATGCAAGGAAATGCCTCCTTATTACGCCGCAAAATAATGATTCCTCCGGTGACATCGAGGGACCCACCGAAAGGGCCTCTCAGATTTCGCGAAAAAACATTACCGCTTAATCGATGCCTTGGACCCATCAGCTATATCTTCGCACGCAAGGAAGTGCCTTCTTATTACGCACAACAAAATGAATACTCCCCGTTAGCTGGGACCCAAAGATAGTGGCAGGCTGACTTGTGGGCCTACTAAGTTGACGGGACGGAGGGCTTTGTCAACTTAGTCGATATGCACGATTCTAGCTCCAAAGGACTGCACGATGTCCATCCAACGACCGTAGTGCTTCTTCAACCTCTGGTCTTCTTGCTCCGGCCGCCCAAACCAGCGCCGGTCGTGCCTCGTGCTCCCCGCCTCCCGTGGCCGGCTGCGATGCGGCGGAGGCCTCACCGCCCCCTACTACTCCCACCGCTGGCCAGGCCATCCCTCTACTCACCCACACCCCCTGTTATTCTGCGGCGACGGTAGCATCACACCGCAGCGAACCAGTGAACCCTCGTACTCCTCTATGCGTGGGCATCCACTGCCGCGTCTTCCCTGGCCCCGTGTCGTCCCCTTCCTAGGCCTTGCCGTCGTCCACAGCCCTGGTGCTCTCGGCGCGGCGTGGTCAACGTGGTCAAGGAACGGCTTCCATCGGACGTGGACTATACGTGGAGAGGCTGACAGCTGGGTCCATGGCCGCAACAAGGAAGTGCTTCCTTATTACGTGCAAAATAATTATTCCTCCACCTGACAGCGGGGACCCACCGGACGGGCCACCATATTTCGCGAAAAAAATGTTTCCCGATGGGACCCACCAGCTACATCTTCACATGCAAGGAAGTGCGTGCGGGCAAAAAAAAAACAAACGATTCGCCTCGACATTGCTGGGACCCACCGGCTACATCTTCGCACGCAAGGAAGTGCTCGATACCGGGACCCACTGGTCGAAGCGCACGTGAAGCGTTCTCATTCTGGTCGCGAACGCGTACGCATATATACTGGTGGATGTAGAGGCGCCGCACGTGTCGTAGTAGAGGCGCACGTAGCATGTACACGCACGCATAACAAATGAGGGTGCAAGAAACAAAATACGGCCATGTACGTACATACGGGCGGGGTCTCGAATGCCTACTCGCGCATACGTACATGGCTGGGTCGGAACGGAGAAACAGCGTCGTCGTCGTGTTCATGGGGAGCCAACCGGCTGGGTCGGAACGAAATGCGTGGTCGTGTTCATCGGGAGGGCTTGGACGGAACATGAGATGGAAACGAGGCCTGGCGTACCGCACAACAAAGGAAACGGACTTCCTACGTTCGGAACGGGGTCCTGTTGATCGGGAGGGGTGTGACGTACCGCAAAATGGAGGAAACGGACGTCCTACGGTCGAAACGGGGGTCCTGTTGATCGGGAGGGGTGTGGCGTACCGCAAAACAGAGGAAACGAACCTCCTACATTCGAAACGGGCGTCCTGTTGATCGGGAGGGGTGTGGCGTACCGCAAAACGGACGAAACGGACTTGTGTTGGAGCGCTACGGTCGAAACGGGGGTTCTGTTGATCGGGAGGGGTGTGGCGTACCGCAGAACGGGACTCCACTGGATACTGTTCATCTCCACCGTCGACCTCGTCCAGCCTCCACGGGCTACCGTCGACCTCATCCAGCCTCCACGGGCTCCTGTTCATCCAGCCTCCACCGCGCGCTACTCCACCGGCTACTGTTCAACCAGCCCTCCAACTAGCAAAAAAAAGCACCCCTCCACGGGCACCCCTCCACCGTCTACTGTTCATCCAGCCCTCCACACCACGGGGTCCTGTTCAACCACCCCTCCACGGCCACCCCTCCATCGTCTACTGTTCATCCAGCCCTCCACACCACGGGTCCTATTCATCCAGAGGAACGCCACCGCCAATCGCTCATCCACTTCAAATGCTCACCGCTCATCCAATCGATCGGCTTGATTAGCAGCAAGAAAGGAATCGCTCCATCGGGTTCGGTTAACAACCATCGATCGATCGCTCGGGTTCAAGAACGCGTAGCTCGCAGCAAGCGCTTGGGTTCGATTAGAGCCCAACGCCTCGCCGGGTTCGATTAGAGCCAACGCCGCACACACGCCGCCACGTATGAGAGAAACACGCATCGCCGCCCCGACCTCCCACCGTAACCGCAACTCCTCAAATTTTCCTCGCCTCGCTTCTACCACGGTTTTTTCCGTCATGGACGGACCAAAGAATGTCATGCAGCTGCGTCTCCGCCCGCCTGTGACGAAAAGCCCATTTTCTGTCATGATTTTTTGTCATAGAAGTAGGAGCCCACCACATCTATGATGATACCGGGTTTTGTCATAATTATCGTCATAGAAGTGTCATATGTATGACAGAAATTTTTTCGTTCGGCCCAAAATGTCACGGTTGTGTCTTTTTTTTGTAGTGTCTACTCCACCGAGAGAGACCGCCGCCTCTTTAGAGAAGATCCACCTTGGATTCAAGACCCCTAACGCGAAGACCTCAAGACCTCATGGAGAAGAACGTGCTACCTGTATCGTCCCTTGTTGATCCTGGATCTTGTATCTCTTTTGTGTTTCGAGGATCTAGCATATGTGTGACCGAATCTTGTTGGTTTGAGTGATTCTCTCGTGTTTCCCCTTGTGTTTTCGCCTTGTGTTCTTCGTGTTCATCGCGGGATACGCTCCTTTCATGAAAGATAGGCCATCTAGGGTTCCACCCTACATCATCTTGGTATCATGAGCCACGTTGATCACGATTTCAGAGCCTCCCCTCTTCGTTTTCTACCTTGTTTTGTTGATTTTGTCCCAAATTCGAAAATTCCCCATGAAAATAGCCCCCCAATTTTTATTGTGATTTGTTGGTGTGATGAAGTTTTGTTGGATTTGGTCCGCGGATTTCATGTGTAGCAGGTAGATCTAGATTCTCCTAACTTTTCTCCCAATTACATCCACAAAAACTCTCGAATTTTGCCCTCAGAATTTTGAATTCCCCACGAGTTCATCAAGTTCATCCACGAATCCAGAGCCCGGACATTCAGCCCGACCCCTGGACATCCGGCCACCCCGGACATCCGGCCACCCCGGACATCCGGCCACCCTGGACATCCGACCCGCAAGCCCGGACATCCGTCCCATGACAGCATCATTTACATCCACCGCCCCGTTTTCCGCCTAACTCTCGCCAAATTTTGTTCCGGTGCCCACTTAAACTTCCGCATACCACCACCGCTTTTCGCAAACACCATCGCTTACCCACTACCAACTCTGACAATTTTGAGACGTTTTGCTTTGAGAATTTGAGTTGCGGTTCCCGTTTCCTAACATGTTTCGGCTACTTAGGGACGGTTCGACATCAACATCACCGCCGCTCATCTTCGCCTCGGAATCGTCATCGACAACGACCACTTCACCGTCATCCCCTATTGATTACATTTGACATACCACGAATGGTAACGTCAATATCATCTTGGTATCGTGACATCCCATCATTGTACATTCTTGCCATTGCATTGATAACCCCATAGCCCATTTTGTGTAACTTACCCATCGAGACTAGACTTTGAGTATTGCCGGCAACGTTACTTGTCCACATTAGTGATCATACTTCCCATAGCATACATACCATATCATCGTGGTGCATATCTTGGTATCATCTCTTGTGTCACAAGGTTGTCATCGCATATACACAATTGCTATCTTGGTTCGTGAAGTTTTGCATGAGAAAGAGCTCAAAAGTGAAAGAACCAAACAAGCTTTTAAGCAAAAGGGAAAGATAAGAAAAAAGCTTATAAGCAAGAACCATAGCATCATACTACATTAAGATTGTCATACTCGATCATCTTGGATCATATCATCGAAAAACCATACATATAGCATACCTGGGGATAGAAGTCGTTGCATTTTTGCTTAGTAGGTTGTGCACAAGTTTCGTATCCGCCTATTGTGCAATCATGCTAGCGTCTCTCTAGTGTTGTGCAACAAGTGCATTTTCATGGATTCCCCATCTTGGCTCATTCCTTGGTTGCATGACCCAATTTATCTATCCGTGTGTGTGTATCCGTGTATCATACCTTGCTATTGGTCTACTTGTTGCATTTGCAAATGTGTGAATCTTTTCCAACATTATTGAAGCGCACTAACAATTGCATCAAATTTTGTGCCACCATCCTAACCGAGCTCCACCATAATCTTTTACTTGTGTAGGTGTGAGAACAGACAAGAATTGGTACCAATTGTGCTATTCCCTTGTTACACATTTGAGTGATCATTGATCCATGTTCAACATCGGTCAAGGTACATTTGGTATAAGTTCTTCCTTTTCTCCCACTCACATATTTGCTTGGAATGATGGATAGGCCAAGTGAAACGCCCTCGATGCGGCTATATCTCCCACGTGTCGAAGCACGACTTAGAGGCATAACCGCATTGAAAGCAATGTCGCAAGCGAGGTAATCTTCACACAACCCATGTAATTCATAAGGGAAAGAGATACATAGTTGGCTTACAATCGCCACTTCACGCAATACAAGAGTAAAGCATTACATCATACAGATACAATCAAGGTCCGACTACGGAACCAAAATAAAGGAAAACTACCCCAAATGCTACACAGATCCCCGATCGTCCCAACTGGGCTCCACTACCGATCAACTGAAACGAAACAACACAATGAACAAGATCTTCATCGAGCTCCTCTTTGAGCTCGGATGCGTCTCCTGCATGGTTTCATCGGCACCTGCAAACTGGTTTTGGAAGTATCTGTGAGTCACGGGGACTCAGCAATCTCACACCCGCGAGATCAAGATTATCTAAGCTTATGGGAAGGGTAAAGGTATGAGGTGGAGCTGAAGCAAGCGACTAGCATGTGTGGTGGCTACCATACGCAAAAGAGAGCGAGAAGAGGAGGCAAAAGCACGGTCGAACAACTATGATCAAGAAGTGATCCCAGAACAACCTACGTCAAGCATAACTCCAACATCAGTGTTCACTTCCCGGACTCACGAGAAGAGACCATCACGGTTACACACGCGGTTGATGTATTTTAATTAAGATCAACTTCGGGTTTTCTACAACCGGACAATAACAAATTCCCATCTGCCTCATAACTGCGGGCACGGCTTTCAAAAGATAATACCCTGCAGGGGTGTCCCAACTTAGCCCATTATAAGCTCTCACGGTCAACGAAGGATATTCCTTCTCCGGGGAAGACCCGATCAGTCTTGGAATCCCGGTTTACAAGACATTTCGACAATGGTAAAACAAGACCAGCAAGACCACCCGATGTGCCGACAAATCCCGATAGGAGCTGCACATATCTCGTTCTCAGGGCACATCGGATAAGCGAAGCGTACATGTACCGACGTAATCCAAGTTGCCAAGGAATGGTCCCAAGACGGTGCTCTAGTTTGGACCAACACTCGGAGGAGCACCGCCCGGGGTAAATAAAGATGACCCTTGAGTCTGCAGAACCCAAGGGAAAAAGGCTTAGGTGGCAAATGTTAAAACCAAGGTTGGGCCTTTGGAGGAGTTTTATTCAAAGCGAACTATCAAGGGGTCCCATAAATCACCCAACCGTAAGGAACGCAAAATCAAGGAACATAACACCGGTATGACGGAAACTAGGGCGGCAAGAGTGGAACAAAACACCAGGCATAAGGCCGAGCCTTCCACCCTTTACCAAGTATATAGATGCATTAATTAAATAAGAGATATTGTGATATCCCAACATAAACATGTTCCAACATGGAGCAATCTTCGACTTCACCTACAACTAGCAACGCTATAAGAGGGGCTGAGCAAAGCGACAACATAGCCAAACAACGGTTTGCTAGGAAAGGTGGGTTAGAGGATTGACATGGCAACATAGGAGGCATGATATAGCAAGTGGTAGGCGTCGTAGCATAGGCATAGCAAAAGAGCGAGCAACTAGCAAGCAAAGGTAGAACTGATTTCGAGGGTATGGTCATCTTGCCTGAAATCCCGCAAGGAAGAAGAACGAGTCCATGAAGAAGACAAACGGACGAAGTCGAACGAATCCTCACAACTCCGGAACGAAACCGAAGCTAACGAGAGAAGCAACCCGGAAACAAACAAACAACATGGTAAACCAACAAGCACAAACATGGCATGATGCACAATCAAGTATGATGCATGTCCGGTTTAAATAGCATGGAATGGCAATATGCACAAACAAAATTACAAGTTAAATGGAGCCCAATATGCAATGAGTTGCATATTGATGAAACACCACATCAAATATTTAGTTTAATCTCGTTTAGGTACTCAATAATATTAAATGTTATTAAACATGGCAAGAGATGAAGCATAATTAAACTAACTATTTAGGCAAGTTTAAGTGAGGCCGGAAATAACAAACAACAATTCCAGAAAAATCCCCATATGTAATTTAGCAATTTAAAGCAAACACAATTTTAACCATTTAAATGTTGTTAACATGATGCGGATGACATAATCAAGGTTTGTGCAATTTTTATGAAAATGTTGACATGAGCATGTTATGAAGCATTTGGTCACCATGGCGGAACAAAAGGGATGCCACGGCAACGACAGCGGAAATGGTGCCACGGCAACATTCCGATGATCCGACAACTCAATGAGATACTGGTGCAAAAGAGAAAGTGTGCGGATGTGCACAACATGCAAGAGATGGAGTGGTCCCAGATACCGGGTGTCCCACATGACGGTGGCATGGCAAACGAGGAACGTGCAAAGACAATTCGATCACGGTGCAAAACTCGAGCATCTCAAGCAACAGACAAGCATTCGGTCCACGGCGGTCGTTCTCGGCGGTTATACCTTCGAAGCGTGCATTTTGGGGCGGTTCAAAATCGTCGAGGGAAGTAGTCGTACACGGGATGTAGGGGAAGTAGTCGTACACATTTCGTAGTTGTACACACTCCGTAGATGTTCGGGGTCACGTCAAGGAACTTGACGTCCACGGGGTCTTCGAGGTCGACGGTAGTGGTACACACGTCGTCGTGGAAGTAGTGGTTCACGTTTTGAAGAGGAACTTGACGAATCCGATGTCTCTGAGGGCGATGGTAGTGGAACTTGGTGCTTGCGCTGCATGGGTCCTCGGCGACGGTAGTGGTACACGCATGTAGACGAACTTGACGAGTCGTCGTCATCCTGGTACTTGGCAAATCCCACAGCGGCGGTAGAGGTACACTTGGCGGTCTTGGGTCTACATGATTTGGATGCATTCGGGAACGTCTCAGTCGTAGAGGCCATGTAGGCGAACTTGTTGGTCTTGATGACCCGAAACGAAGCAACACAAGGGCCTCGGGTGGCTAGCAGCAAGGAGGCGATGGAGGTGGTCAGCGGCAAGACGGGACGGCTTCAAAAGGGAAAAGGAAGGGAGACGCGAGGACGCAGCGGTCGACGGGCGGCGCGGTGCAGAGGCGAAGCAGTGGTCGAGGCAGGGTGATGCGGAGGAGCTCGGCGTCCATGGCGGCATCCATGGCGGGGCGGCGCTGAGTCGAGGCGCTCGGGCTGCAGGAGGCGAACGGCGGAGGTGCAGGAGAGCGACGTCGAGCTTGGCGACGGCCTCTTGCCGGAGATGATGATGGGGAGGCGGTCATGGTGTCGGGGACGATGGATTCGGGCGGCGGCGGCTCGGGAGCCTCTCCCGATCGAGACGAGGATGGAGAGGGCCGAGCGAGCAGGTGGCGGTGCGAGGGACGCCGGGCGGGTCGCGTGGCGAGGTGGATCAGGAGGCGGGCTCTGCTCCTCTCGGGCGGCGCGAGCAGGGGAACGAGAGAGAGGGGGTCGAGTAAGAGATGAGGAGGGGATCGGGGCTAGGGTTATAGAGGCGGCTGGGCCTAGGCGCAGATGGGCCTGCCTGGCTAGGCTGCTGGGCTCTCTTCTCCCTCTCTCTTATTCTCTAGAAACAGAAAATAACAAAGAAGAAAAGGAGAAGAAAGGAGGTGTTGGGGAAGAAATTGGACACGTGGATAATTTTCCCGGACCCACAAGAATGTGCTTGTTCCGAGAAAATAGAAAAAGCCATGATTGAAAGATTTAAATTCAAACTCATTTGATTTAAATACAAATGATTTGAATAGGAAGTGAGGGTTGGGAAGTTCCAAAAATGTTTGGATTTTTGGTGGAGCTCCGGAATATGATGAAAGAATATATGGCAAGGTTGGAAACCAAGAATTAAGATAACAAAGGTATTGGGATAATTTGCAAGTGTGTTATGGTGATTTCCAAATTAAAGAAATATTTAATATAGCTCCATAATATTGGGACGATATGTTATAAAGAGAAGTCACCCTTCCCTCGATTTAAATAGATCAACCATCTATGCAATTTATTAGTTGAGTTGAGATGCAAAGGTTAATGACATGATGGCATGATGACATGATGTAATGCAAAAATAAAAGAGCAAGCACAAAAGAAACACACGGCGAAACTCGGAATAGCTGGAAGTCTTCTGGAGTGTCGGTCTCGGGGCGTTACAACACTCCACCACTACAAGAGGATCTCGTCCCGAGATCTAGGATGGCACCAGAGGGAAGCGGAAGAGCAAGAGAGGAGGTAAAACTAAGTTGCTTCTTTGGCAAACGAGTGAAACCACGAACCTTGAGAGGTTGGACAAATTGAACGAAAGAATACAACGGAGATGAACAAAGTTGAAAACACTCTGTTAGAAAAGAGGAACAAGGAACATTACTAGAACCTTGTAGGTTAAAAAACATAAGAAAAAGGGTTGCAATGGACAAGAAGTACATGCAAGCACTCAGTAGAAACGAGGTGTACAAGGAACGATAAGGATCAATTACGACAACACTCCGGTTGGAAATGGAAGATAAAGAATATGAGCTTGGCAAAATGAAAGAACTTGGATGAGACTCCGGTTAGAAGAGGAATGATAGACAGAACCCTCCGGTTAAAACAAGATAGAGATGGAATAAGAATGATATAATTTGGACAGCACTCCGACTATAAATGGAAGGAATTGAACATGAACTTGAGAATATGGGATGATACTTGATGAAATCAACAACACACTGCCTCCGGAACTATTGAAAGAATGGCACAAGGGGTAAGAAGGATTTCAGACAGCACTTAGGTTGAAAAGAGAGGCAAAACTTGATATATGAAAGAACTTGAGCAGAGGACATAACACTCTGTTAAGCGGATAAGCAAGGAAAAGAACATGATATTTACAAAATGAGATGATGGGTCGAAGAGAGTAACATCACAATGCCTCCGGAACGAAAGAATAGAAGCTAGATTGTTGGGAATAAAAGAACGGAGAAGAAAATGCCAACTTCTACCACAAATGAGCTTGGAAAGCACCATTCCAAGAAGGTTAGAACGGAATTGTTGGAAAACCAACAACGAAAAGAACAAGCTTGTAGTGGGCTTATGGAAAACTTCTCAAAATTGAGGCGTAAATACTGCCACTATGGAAACAAATAATATAATTGATAACACCAACGAGATGAAAAATTTCTTCCACCAAGATGATGGAGAGATAACTTGGGTCATTGATGAACACCACAATAGTAACATTCCTTAGGGAAGACTTTAGGTGCAATATGACACAAGATAACTCCAACAAAGAGATTGATGGTTGAAAAGATCTCTTGAACAAAGATAAAATGATGGATTTAAATATGTCACTCTTGAAAATCTATGAATCATGAAACGCGAAGGGAAATTATCAAGAATGACATAACACCATCTCAAAAGATAAGATAGAGAGAATTGCACTTTAGAATGCAAGATGAAGAATACTTGAGCTCCTCAAAACAAAACATGTGTTGAGCACCATGTTTATTTTTGAGTATAGCTTACGGGGTCATAACTTCGAGAGAAATCTTGAAGAACAATTGAAGAATGAAAAGAATCCTTGATGAACCACCATGTAGAGCCTCCATGATGAACTCCGGTAATAAAAGGATGATAGAAAGAAAGAGAAGTTGAAAAACACAAAGTGAAACCTTGCGATGACTAGATGGAGCTTCGTGATGATATAATGAGAAAACTTTGAACTCCGGAAAAGAAAAGATGAAGCAACTCGAACCGAGAATTGTGACATGATGAACAACTCTGGAGAGAAGAAACTAGATCACTTGGATGAACCAATAATAAGAATTATGTTATGCGTATCCTTCACCAATATAAATTGATGACAAGCAACGGATTTGGCATACTACTTATTTCTCGTAGAAAGGATTAAGATAGATATAGCGTAAACTTGAGAAGGTCTTCATTGAACCACCGGTAGGACTGAAACAACGAATAAATTAATATGAGAAGACAGGGAGAGGAATCTTGAACAAACAGCCGTAAGAATTAAAAAAACAAACAAAGAAAAGATAGCGAAACCTTGGGAAGAATTAGAAAATGAACGAAGATACTTGAGGGGATTTAGATACATGAGAACGGAGAGATCATGAACTGACTAGTGAATACTTGAATGATGCACTGGTAAGATTTGGGGAACAAGAGCTGAAAGCTGGAATGAATAATTCTAAGATGATGGGCTCCGAAGAATCAAACTGAAAAGACTCATGAATTGCTCCAGATGGGTGAAAAGAATTCTCACAATCAAAACAATTATGAGGATGGCACGAAGCTAGAACCATGAATCTTGAAGATAATGGAGCAAGATTAAAGAGAAACTCTTCTTCGGTCTTCAAAATTCGAGAATGACGACGAGAAACACCACCATGAATTGTTGAGGCACTCCGGAATGAAAATTAGAAAGGTTGAACCAATGATGAAAAGAATTTGAAAGATCTTGGAGAAAGCCATGACTGATGAAAACCCATTCTTACGCCAAACTTAGAAAAGAATTTTAGAAGCTCGGAAAAATTAGAAGAGTCGTAAGATCTTTGGAAAAAACACGTGGGTTAGGGCCCACTCAAAAGAACCACCGTTGAACGATTGTTTGAAAAGAGAGATTGCACGGTTGAATTAAATGGCTCAAAAGGGATAACAACTTCGAGAAATCTTGCACGGATTAGGAATGAAAACACGAATCTTCTGAGATAATCTTTAGCACTCCGGAAACAAATGAATAACAAGAAGTGAAAAATTAAGAGGTGCACCGGCATGAGAAAACATTTGGAACGAGGAAGGGAATATGATCAACATCGTAAACTTGACTTGAGTCCACCGGAGAAGAAAAGAAAGAATAATAAACTCAAAGCTTCCTTTAGCATCTTCATGAGAATCACCGGATAAGAGCATTGAGGAAAAGAATGAAGAGACTTCACAACAATAAAATGGGTACTTGGTTAGGGATATATGAGTCCTTGACGAAAAGGGTGGGAGGGCGGGGAAAACGAAGACAACTTGGGACGGATGAAGCAAGCACCGTTGCAAAGAACTGAGAATTGATCTCGCGAATGGGGAGAATGATGGGATCATCCTAAAGAGAAGCGCACCGGTGAGAAGAAATTGAGATGACAAACTCGATGATCAAGAAGGATTAGTATTCACATAGAAATATGAGAACACCATTTAGGAAAGGTATGGAATCAACACTTGACATTGAAGCAACTCGAATACCACAACTTAAAACAAAACAAAGGAGTGGCTTGCAGAATAAGCCGGAAACAAACATATGATAGATCACATATCGTATCATGTATGCATTGGAAAGATATCCTACGAGATACTTGAATTCCCACTTATAAACTCCGAAAATTTCTGATTATGCAATCAGGTGTTGGGGATACAGGGACACAAAATATATCACCCAAACTAACAATACCTAGATCCAAATTGTATCCATCCTTCAACACATAACCAAGAAACCTTCGAAATCGCTTACATCAACCTTCGAAAAGCATATGTTATACGAGTTATGGCAATACTCTCGAGCTCGCCTCAAAGATCGGGTTATCGAGGTTATCTCACCAACAACTGCATAAAAGAGATTTTCGATGTCGGCGAAACTCAGGTATTCCAGAACTGCAACGATAAAATTGTGACGACAACAACTCGAAGCTCAACTGCCCGGGACACTGCCACAACCCCTAAATGTTAGGAGGCACCAAGAACAATGTTCTCGTCACAAAATCATCGGAACGATTCCAAGATACACGCGTGATCCTAAAATTTTTTTTAGTGAAATTTGAGGAGACTAGAGTCAAAACTTCTACGCTGTGGGGGCCTCACCAGAGCGATTTAAGGACCGAGGAGTAAAAAGAATCCTACTCTCCGATATATATATAATCCTAAGACTCAAAACATTTTTCTAGACTAGACAACGCCAGCGATTCGATCTGCAGGGGCTCCTAAGTTGGGGATGGCTCGATTACCAACTTGAACGCCTCGATGCGGCTATATCTCCCACGTGTCGAAGCACGACTTAGAGGCATAACCGCATTGAAAGCAATGTCGCAAGCGAGGTAATCTTCACACAACCCATGTAATTCATAAGGGAAAGAGATACATAGTTGGCTTACAATCGCCACTTCACGCAATACATGAGTAAAGCATTACATCATACAGATACGATCAAGGCCCGACTACGGAACCAAAATAAAGGAAGACTACCCCAAATGCTACACAGATCCCCGATCGTCCCAACTGGGCTCCACTACTGATCAACTGAAACGAAACAACACAATGAACAAGATCTTCATCGAGCTCCTCTTTCCAGCTTGGATGCGTCACCTGCACGGTTTCATCGGCACCTGCAAACTGGTTTTGGAAGTATCTGTGAGTCACGGGGACTCAGCAATCTCACACCCACGAGATCAAGACTATCTAAGCTTATGGGAAGGGTAAAGGTATGAGGTGGAGCTGCAGCAAGCGACTAGCATGTGTGGTGGCTACCATACGCAAAAGAGAGCGAGAAGAGGAGGCAAAAGCACGGTCGAACAACTATGATCAAGAAGTGATCCCAGAACAACCTACGCCAAGCATAACTCCAACACCGTGTTCACTTCCCGGACTCACGAGAAGAGACCATCACAGTTACACACGCAGTTGATGTATTTTAATTAAGATCAACTTCGGGTTTTCTACAACCGGACAATAACAAATTCCCATCTGCCTCATAACCGCATGGGCACAACTTTGAAAGATAATACCCTGCAGGGGTGTCCCAACTTAGCCCATTATAAGCTCTCACGGTCAACGAAGGATGTTCCTTCTCCTGGGAGGACCCGATCAGTCTCGGAATCCCGGTTTACAAGACATTTCGACAATGGTAAAACAAGACCAGCAAGACCATCCGCTGTGCCGACAAATCCCGATAGGAGCTGCACATATCTTGTTTTCAGGGCACACCGGATAAGCGAAGCGTACAGGTACCGACGTAATCCAAGTTGCCAAGGAATGGTCCCGCACGGTGCTCTAGTTTGGACCAACACTCGGAGGAGCACTGGCCCGGGGGGGGGGGGGTAAATAAAGATGACCCTTGAGTCTGCAGAACCCAAGGGAAAAAGGCTTAGGTGGCAAATGTTAAAACCAAGGTTGGGCCTTGCTGGAGGAGTTTTATTCAAAGCGAACTGTCAAGGGGGTCCCATAAATCACCCAACCGTGTAAGGAACGCAAAATCAAGGAACATAACTCTGGTATGACGGAAACTAGGGCGGCAAGAGTGGAACAAAACACCAGGCATAAGGCCGAGCCTTCCGCCCTTTACCAGGTATATAGATGCATTAATTAAATAAGAGATATTGTGATATCCCAACATAAACATGTTCCAACATGGAGCAATCTTCGACTTCACCTACAACTAGCAACGCTATAAGAGGGGCTGAGCAAAGCGGCAACATAGCCAAACAACGGTTTGCTAGGAAAGGTGGGTTAGAGGATTGACATGGCAACATAGGAGGCATGATATAGCAAGTGGCAGGCGTCGTAGCATAGGCATAGCGAAAGAGCGAGCAACTAGCAAGCAAAGATAGAAGTGATTTCGAGGGTATGGTCATCTTGCCTGAAATCCCGCAAGGAAGAAGAACGAGTCCATGAAGAAAACAAACGGACGAAGTCGAACGAATCCTCACAACTCCGGAACGAGCGAAGCTAACGAGAGAAGCAACCCGGAAACAAACAAACAACATGGTAAACCAACAAGCACAAACATGGCATGATGCACAATCAAGTATGATGCATGTCCGGTTTAAATAGCATGGCATGGCAATATGCACAAACAAAACTACAAGTTAAATGGAGCCCAATATGCAACGAGTTGCATATTGACGAAACACCACATCAACTATTTATTTTAATCTCGTTTAGGTACTCAACAATATTAAATGTTATTAAACATGGCAAGAGATGAAGCATAATTAAACTAACTATTTAGGCAAGTTTAAGTGAGGCCGGAAATAACAAACAACAATTCCAGAAAAATCCCCATATGTAATTTAGCAATTTAAAGCAAACACAGTTTTAACCATTTAAATGTTGTTAACATGATGCGGATGACATAATCAAGGTTTATGCAATTTTTTTGAAAATGTTGACATGAGCATGTTATGAAGCATTTGATCACCATGGCGGAACGAAAGGGATGCCACGACAACGACAGCAGAAATGGTGCCACGGCAACATTCCGATGATCCGACAACTCAATGAGATACCGGTGCAAAAGAGCAAGTGTGCGGATGTGCGCAACATGCAAGGGATGGGGAGTGGTCCTGGATACCGGGTGTCCCACATGACGGTGGCATGGCAAACGAGGAACGTGCAAAGACAATTCGATCACGGTGCAAAACTCGAGCATCTCATGCAACGCACAAGCATTCGGTCCACAGCGGTCGTTCTCGGCGGTTATACCTTCGAAGCGTGCATTTCGGGGCGGTTCAAAATCGTCGAGGGAAGTAGTCGTTCACGGGACGTAGGGGAAGTAGTCGTACACGTTTCGTAGTTGTACACACTCCGTAGATGTTCGGGGTCACGTCAAGGAACTTGACGTCCACGGGGTCTTCGAGGTCGACAGTAGTGGTACACACGTCGTCGTGGAAGTAGTGGTTCATGTTTTGAAGAGGAACTTGACGAATCCGATGTCTCCGAGGGCGACGGTAGTGGAACTTGGTGCTTACGCTGCATGGGTCCTCCGCGACGGTAGTGGTACATGCATGTAGACGAACTTGACGAGTCGTCGTCATCCTGGTACTTGGCGAATCCCACAATGGCGGTAGAGGTACACTTGGCGGTCTTGGGTCTACATGATTTGGATGCATTCAGGGACGTCTCAGTCGTTCAACGTAGAGGCCGTGTAGGCGAACTTGTTGGTCTTGATGACCCGAAACGAAGCAACACAAGGGCCTCGGGTGGCCAGCAGCAAGGAGGCGATGGTGGTGGTCAGCGGCAGCACGGGGACGGCTCGGGTGCGGGACGAGGAAGGGAGACACGAGGACGCAGCGGGTCAACCGGGCGGCGCGGTGCAGAGGCGAAGCAGGGTCGAGGCAGGGGTGATGCGGAGGAGCTCGGCGTCCATGGCGGCATCCATGGCGGGGCGGCGCCGAGTCGAGGCGCTCGGGCTGTAGGAGGCGAACGACGGAGGTGCAGGAGAGCTACGTCGAGCTTGGCGACGGCCTCTTGCCGGAGATGATGATGGGGAGGCGGTCATGGGGTCGGGGACGATGGATTCGGGCGGCGGCGGCGGCTCGGGAGCCTCTCCCGATCGAGACGAGGATGGAGAGGGCTGAGCGAGCAGGTGGCGGCGCGAGGGACGCTGGCGGCGGGTCGCGCGCGAGGTGGATCGGGAGGAGCGGGCTCTGCTCCTCTCTGGGCGCGAAAGGTGGGGAACGAGAGAAAGAGGGGGTCGAGTAAGAGATGAGGAGGGATCGGGGCTAGGGTTATAGAGGCGGCTGGGCCTCGGCTGATGGGCCTGCACAGCTAGAGCTCTTTGGGCTCTCTTCTCCCTCTCTCTTATTCTCTAGAAAAAGAAAATAACAAAGAAGAAAAGGAGAAGAAAGGAGGTGTTGGGGAAGAAATTGGACACGCGTATAATTTTCCCGGACCCAAAAGAATGTGCTTGTTCCAAGAAAATAGAAAAAGCCATGATTGAAAGATTTAAATTCAAACTCATTTGATTTAAATACAAATGATTTGAATAGGAAGTGAGGGTTGGGAAGGTCCAAAATGTTCGGATTTTTGGTGGAGCTCGGAATATGATGACAGAATATATGGCAAGGTTGGAAACCAAGAATTAAGATAACAAAGGTATTGGGATAATTTGCAAGTGTGTTATGGTGATTTCCAAATTAAAGAAATATTTAATATAGCTCCCTAATATTGGGACGATATGTTATAAAGAGAAGTCACCCTTCCCTTGATTTAAATAGATCAACCATCTATGCAATTTATTAGTTGAGTTGAGATGCAAAGGTTAATGACATGATGGCATGATGACATGATGCAATGCAAAAATAAAAGAGCAAGCACAAAAGAAACACACGACGAAACTCGGAATAGCTGGAAGTCTTCTAGAGCGTCGGTCTCGGGGCGTTACACCAAGTTCTTCTACCAACCACTCTTCATCGAGCAAGACGACGATATGTCTTCCTACGACACCAAGAGCCACCTCTTTGGTGTACAACGAGCTTTGCGTCAAGAACAACAAGCAATGAGCGACCATATCGACCACCTCCCCACGTACTAGCGACTCTTCGAGCAACGTACAGGAGACTACTTCGACAACAAGCTCGGTGAACAAAAACAAGAGAGCAATGCAAGAATGGACGAGATTTGTGCCTTGTTGATCAACCGCTCGTCTACCTCTTCGTCCTACTCAAGATGGGGCCGCTTGAGTTGACACTCCGACAACACTACCTCCGGTTCAAGTACCCCAACATCCAACACTCATCGACGAGCCGCGCGCCAAGACCGTCTAGCAAACTGCAATCCTCTATACGACAACAACTCTCAAGAGCAACTTTGCATGCAAGAACATCGACGTCGTCAAAACCAAGCTACCTTTGCGCAAGCACAAGAACGACAACGCCAACGCCAACAAGAAGAGGAATAGCGAGCGCGACAACACCAAGATGCACAAGATGCAAAGGCACAACGTCAAGAACAACAACAACGTGAAGCTCAAGCACTTGAGGCGCAATGTGCCCTCCGAGATTCAAGTCGAGCCGTAGCCACGCGCAATCGGCAAACTCGTGAACAACAAGAAGCGCTTCGCGAGGAAGTTCAAGAACAAATATATCAAGCTCGCGTGCATCATCAAGTTCCTCAAGCTCCTCCACAAGCTCGACAACAAGCTCGACAAGAACCTCAAGTTCACCAAGAGCAAGAAGACAATGGAAATCCTCCACGACAAGAGCAAGTTGAGGGAGATAATCCTCCTCGCCAAGGACGTCATCACCCTCGACCCCAACACAATGAAGAGCAATGCTACGACAAGCTAAAGTTCACCATGCCCAAGTTTTCTGGAAGCAATGATCCCAAAGTGTACCTATCATGGGCATTGAAGGTTTACAAAATCTTCCGCTTGCACAACTATGAGGAAGAGAAGAAGATCGCGATGGCATCCCTTGAGTACCAAGACTACGTCCTCATTTGGTGGGAACAAGTCACTGAGGACCGAGAAGCTAGAGATGAACCACCCATCACAACCTGGGCGCAAATGAAGGATGTCATGAGAGCACGTTTCATGCCAACCTACTACAACCGCGACCTCTTGAAGAAACTCCAACTCCTAGAGCAAGGAACCAAGAGCATTGAAGAGTACTACAAGGAAATGGAGATTGCCATGATAAGAGCCAATGTCATGAAAGATGAAGAACAAACTATGACACGTTTTTTGAATGGATTCAATCACCCTATCAAGAAGATCGCCAACTTCCAACCATACTCGAACCTCATCGAGCTAGTGCATCAAGCTACCAAGGCGGAACGGCAAGTGCAAGATGACTTCAAGTATGCCAAGTACTCTTCCAAGAGCTACGGCTTCTCCAACAACCAAGCTTCAACGACTCCAAGACCTTCTACCTCAACCAAGCCATCTACAAGCAACGGCGACAAGTCAAGTTACAAGAAAACTTTGACAACCTTAAGTCGTCCTCCTACTACAAGCAACTTCAAGCCGAGAGCTTCATCATCATCTACTCCAACCGATGAGACCATCAAGACAAGTTCCTTCAAATGCTTCACATGCGGCGGCCGAGGCCACAAGTCCTTTGAGTGTACCAACAAGCGCACCATGATCTTCAACGACGATGGTACATACGACTCCATGAGTGAAGGAGAAATTGAAGCCCTTGAGAATGTTGCCATGCACCGACAAGTGAACGAGGATGAAGATGATCAAGTCTGTTGTGACGAGGATCCGAGCCCCGCTCTTGTTGTCTCCAAGGTCTTGACACTTCAACATCAACAAGAAGAAGACCAAAAATGCCATATCTTCGATACCAAGGCCGACATCAATGGAAGGTCCGTCAAGGTCATCATCGATGGAGGTAGTTGTCATAACTTGGCAAGTGAAGAACTTTGCTCCAAGCTCCAATTGGTCAAGATGAAGCACCCGCATCCTTACAAAGTCCAATGGCTAAGCAACTCCAGCACTATCCAAGTCGAGCATATGGTACAAGTTTCCTTCAAGATCGGAGCTTACGAAGACACTTTGGAGTGTGATGTCGTTTCGATGTCTGTTTGCCACCTCCTTCTTGGACGGCCATGGCAATTTGACCGAGGCGTCATCCACAACGGGCGTACAAATCACTATAGCTTCAAGATGAAAGGAAAGGAGTACGTCCTACGACCTATGTCTCCAAGCCAAGTGATCGCCGACAAGCAAGCCACCTATCGTGGAGAGAAAGGTTAGAGAGCGAACCACCCAAAAGAGAGTGAGCTCCACAAGCCCAAATTGAGTGCCTCCATGATGAGCGCCAAGAAGAATCTAGTCCTATTTGCTGGCAAAAGTGAGATGAGAGAAGTGTGTGAGAACCCATCAAGTGTCATGTAGTATGTCCTTCTGTGCAAGGACGAGGCACCAAAAGATAACACCTCTCACAATCTACCTTTAGTGTTATCTTCTCTATTGCAGGAATTCCAAGATGTTTTCTCTGATGAGCTACCTCCGGGTCTACCTCCACTACGAGGCATCGAACACCGAATCGACCTCATCCCCGGAGCACCCCTTCCTAACTAGGCTCCCTACCGCGTCAACCCCGAGGAAACAAAGGAGATCCAATGGCAAGTACAACAACTCATCGACAACGGCCATGTACGAGAAAGGAGCCCTTGTGTCGTCCCGGTAATCCTTGTTCCCAAGAAATATGGTACATATCACATGTGTTCCGATTTTGTCCGTCGGATTTCGGGTTCCGGCAGACCCTCTAGGTTCGAACTCTGGGGTGCACACAGAGATCTCGCCCCCTACCTACCTGCACCTCGTCGCCTCGCTAGGATCTAAACTACCAAAGGAACAACACAAGAGACACAAGGTTTATACTGGTGCGGGCCACCATTGTGGTGTAACACCCTACTCCAGTGTGTGGTGTGGTGGATTGCCTCTTGGGCTGATAATGAACAGTACAAGGAAGAACAGCCTCGCGAGGGTCTGTTCTTGGCCGGTGCGATGAACTGCTAGGGGGAGTTCAGTCGCTCTCTCTCTCTAGATTGCTTGATCTCTAGCTCTGTTCAATATTCCGGATCCCCCTACCCTGTGGGTGGCTAGTCCTATTTATAGGCAAAGGCCCTGGGCCTCTTCCCAAATATTGAGCGGGAAGGGCGCCAACAATTGGCCATTTTGAAGGGGAACATCTAGTACACTTATCCCGACTAAAGTTGGTCCTCACCGTCAAAGGCTCGTGGTGACGCCTTGACTTGGGCTCCATGATGACTTCCTTCCGGCCGTTGTGATGGTCTTGGTCTTGTTGCACCGAAACGGGTGCCTTTGCTTGATGACTTCCTTCCGGCCGTTACGACGGTCTTGGTCTTGTTGCACCGAAACGGGTGCCTTTGCTTGATGCTCTCGCCTGCGCTTGCCCCCTTTGCACCAAAGAGGAAATGAGGACACTGCGCGGGCTGGCGCCCGCCTGGCGCCCTTGGTCGTCATGGCTTGCATCATGGGCACCTCGCGAGGTACCCGCCTTGATCTCTCCGCCTCCTCGCGAGCCAGCCTGACGATTCCGTGCCTGAGGAAGCTTCCTGTCAGCCGCCTCATGAGGTTTGGCCCTCGCGAGGGTCTTGAGCTTGTGCTGATGAAGATGGGCCGTCTTGGGCCACCCCTTGAGCCACGCCGTAGGCAGCAGCAGGCAAGTCCAGGTACCCTCATTCCTTAACGTCGACAAGAGCTCCCCGGGCCCAAGGCGCGCCTCGACTTGGCTTAGCAGAGCGAAGGGGCAAGTGCGCGGCGTGCGCTGGCCCTAACAGCTCTTGACCTCAGGCGCCGCATGGCGGTTGATTGTACGTGGGCGTCCCTGTTCCCCCACGCCTCCTTATTTTGCGCCCAGCTAGGCGGACCCGTGGTTGCACACAGTCATCCCTCTTTTCGCCGCTCGACCGTCTCCTGCACTTACTCCTCTCGAGCTCTAGTCTCCGCTTCCAATCCAATCTCGAATCCTCCCCCTTTCTGTCGCCATGGCTCCGACGAAGAAGGGGAACGAGAAGAAGCCTGTGCCTCCACCCCGCTCGCCGTCGCCGACGGCTCTTGCTGTCGAGCGGTCGATCATACTCAACCGAGAAGGCTTGGACAAGGTCAGCTCTGCCCTCGCCACCATCTTCAACGAGTGCGGGAGGACGACGGTCTGGCCCGCGTCTCACTTCTCCATTGACAGAATAGTCACCGAGGTCCGGTACTTCACCGACGCCCTGTGGGCGGGACTGGTTCCCCCCTTTTCCAATTTCTTCAGTGCTGTGCTTTCCCATTACCAGATCCACATGATGCATTTGGGTCCTGAATCCATTACTCTTCTTGCCTTTTTCGCCTTTGTCTGCGAGGCAATGGTCGGCATCCCTCCTTTAGTTGCCTTGCTGCGCCACTTCTTCTCTTTGTGCCTCATCGACCCCACCCAATGCTCGGGGTGCGTGAGCTTCGTTGCCGCATCAGAAACAACGGCTTCAGGGATTGATTTCAACCTTCCTCCGCCAGCATCCGGGTTCCGCGAGCGGTGGCTGTATGTGGATGTCGGGGTGCCCAGCCCCCTGCTTTCGGAGCCAACTTTGCCAGCTGTCCCCAATTCGGGCTGGGGCCAGGAGACGCTCACGAGCCCCGGCTTGTTCGTCTCTGCATCGCCACAGACTTGAGGGCGCTCGGCGTGACGGCGCCCAAGGTGGTGAATGAGTTCCTCCTATGCCGCATCGCCCCTCTCTAGCGCCATTCCCGCCGGATGTGGGCCTTCGGCAGGCGTGAGGACCGCATGAGGCTCCAGGAGGAGGACTGGCGCTGAAGTCCGAGGAAGGTTCTCATGATCCTGACTGGGGACCCTTCCCCCGGCAGCGTCCGGCAAGGGGGGGCTTTGCTGTACCTTTGTTCGAGGAGGGGTGACTTTGTGAAGCAGATGCCCAGCTTCGACGAATGGGGGCTGTGCCCCGCAGGCCTCATGGGGCCTCGCGAGAACCCAGTGGTGGTGACTGCCCTTCCAGTCGCCCACGATGGCCCTTCCTCGAGTGGTGGAGTAGGGAGGCATGGGCCACCGGAGGCTGAGGGGGCCTCTGCCGGGATGACGACGCCAGGCGGCACTCCTGAGGTGGCAACTCCTGAGGCCCGCACTGCTGCGACTGAAGGCGTTGAGCCGCGGCCCGCGGCTCCCGCGGCCGAGGCCCCTGAGGCCTCAGCTACCCTTCTTGGTGAGGCGACCGGCGGCGTGCGCCAGGACGACGCCCCTGACGCGGGTCACCTTGGTGCTTCTTCCTCGTCGCAGGCTGACCCCTGCGCTGAACTCCTGGGCCGCTTCCGCGTGGACTTCGAGGCTCTCCGGAAGAGAAGGGAGGCCTTGGGTGACGATTACCCTTGCCGCCTGCTGAAGCGCAGGAAGTATTTCGCCATTGATGAGTAAGCCTTCCCTTCTCCTGGTTCCTTGTTTTCCCGTTGCTTCGGCTGATCCTTGCTCCGCAGGGCCTTTCCCGTCGAGCTCACGGAGATAGATGAGGAGCCATCCCCCCAGGCTTCGCCCTCTCCACCGTTTTCGAACGCTCCGAGCTCAAGCAGAGCCCTCGTGGTGAGGCCGGTTGGAGAGATGAGCCATCCTGTGGCGCATCATGGCTCTGTGCACCTCGTGACCCTCCTTCGTGAGCCTTCCCGGGGCATAGCCAGCCTACCTTGGGCTACTCGTCTGGTCGTGGACGGCGATTGGCTGAAGTCGGCCCTTCGTTCTTTGCTCGGGGACGAGCCAGCTCTAGGTCGGGCTTCTGGCGGGGCATGCCCGGCCGTCACGAGGGCGCCAGGCCCCAGCCCCCTGCCTAGAGGGGGAGTGCTGATTCGTGGCCCCCCGCGTTTACTTGGGGTGGATGATGACGCAGAAGACGTGCTCGGGTGCGCTCGGGAGCGTCGTGCCCTTCGCCAAGGGTTTCTCCAGAGGGCAGCTGAGGCAGTGAGCCAGCTTGGTGTAGAGCTCGCTGGCGAGGATGCATGCCTTGAAGCTGAGGGCCTGCGCCTGGCTGTAGAGGGGCACAAGCTGAAGGTGTCCGTTGCCCTTGCGCGCCACCAGCGTGACCTCAAAAATGAGAAGGCAGAGGCGTCACTGGCGGCCTCACGGGAGGCCCGTTCCCGGGCCGTCGAGGAGGCCCAGGAGGCTGACCGGTGGCGTGAGGCGGCGGAGGAGCGGGCGCGGGAGCTCTAGGCCTGGAGCAATTCCCTGGAGCAGCAGGTGGAGCTGCGTGAGATGGCCCTTGCGGCGATGAAGGGGGCTTCGACCGACCAGGCGGAGCTCCGGAGATGCGTGGAGGCACTGACGCTGGAAGCTGCCGAGCGCGCCCGCGATCTTGAGCGGCTGGAGACGAGGGAGCGCCTGGTGACGCAGGCGGAGGATGATGTCGTTGCGCAGGAGGCCCGGCTCTTGGAAGAGGTTGATCGCCGGGTGGCGACGGCCCGCTTGAACCTCGAGTGCGAGTTCGAGGAGAGGCTGGGGTTGATCAGGGTCGAGGCTGAAGGCAGGACCGCCGCCCTGAGGGCCAAGCTGGATGAAGTGACGCGGTGGGCCGACGCTTCCCGGGCCGCCCTTGACGTGGCGCAGGAGGAGCTGGCTTCCTCCCGAGCCGAGGCGCTTCTTCTGCGTCAGCGAGTGGATGCATCTGAGGCCGTTGCACGGTGGAACGAAGACGTGAGGCGCCAACGGCAGATTCTGGAGCACGAGCATGGCCCTATGCTCCACACGCTCCGGGAAAGAGCTAACACGGCCTTGGGCAACATCTGCGAGGCGGCCGTTGGCGAGCCTCATGCAGTTAACTATGTTGGTAACCTTCAGTTCTTCACTGATGTGGTGACGCAGCTGGAGGTGCGGTCGAGCAGAGCCAACAGGTTGGTGGAGGAGAGGAGTCGCGCCCTGCTCGGGCGTGCCTTTTCTCGCGTCTTCAGCCATCTTCGAGACATGGACCCCAGCTTCGATTTTGATGCTGCCATCGCCCCAGTACCCCAGGCCGTCCGGGACGACCTGGCGCATTGGGTGGAAGACAACGTGGATGCTCTCGTCACGGCCTTCGCTACCGATGACGACGGCGTGGTCGTGGCCGCTGATGAAGGCGGCGTGGTGGACGGCCCTGACGCCGCTGACGGCGACGTGGAGGGTGACGGCGAGGCCAGGGACGCCAGCGGCGATTCAGGGGGTGATCTCGAGGATGCATTGGGGGATTTATCCGATTAACTGCGCGCTGCCCCTGCTTTTTATCCTGCGCAAGTAGAGTTCGGGCTTGGCCCTGAAGGTTGTAAGAGCATTTTGGGAGGGGGAGCCCCTCGTGTAAAAACTTGCAGTTAATGTATTAGTAGATGCGATATCACCCGTACGCCCTCGCCAAGTGGCTGGCCTTGCGATGAGCTGGCTGACTTGTTTACCTTCGACCCACGTGGGCCCCGAGATAGCCTGCGGAGGGCTGTGGTGCTCCGTGTGCTCCCTGAATGAGCCTATTTAACTTGTGACAAGAACCTCCTAAGAGGGCGCGGTGATGGCGGTCTGGTCTGTGCGCATGCCAGGCCTGGCCCGGCTCGCGAGGGGCTCATGAGGGGAGGCAGCTGAGGCAGAGTGGTAACCAGAACGCGAGAGATTGCTCGAACGAGACTAAACACCCCTTCCCTGAACACACGCAAATCGCAAGCTCGAGTCCAACTTAAATCCAAAAAGGGGGAAAAGCGACAGCCAAGGGAAAAAAAGCAAGAAAAGCAGGAAAAAGCCGCGTCCAGCACCTAGTCTAGTCTTGGACGTCTTCTCACCAGCGCGGAGCTAAGTGCTGCCACTGGGCGTGGGATGGAGCCCCAGGGCCTGAGGCCGGCGCTCCTGAGACTCCGGGGCGTGTACAGCCCCACTCATTATTACGTGAGAGTGTCATGGGGCGGCGAGCTTCACAGGCACTGGGCCTTCTTCACAGGTACCGGCCTTGCTTCATATCGCCAGACGAGGGCCCCGCCTTGCGCCACGCTCTAGTGCCATCGACGACGACCGGAAACCGAGGACGCTGCCGATAGGGTAGAGCGGTCGCCAGCGGTTCCCCCAACGACCACGGGTCCTCTGCCAGGGGTAGGCCCTGAGGCGCCTCCCCGGCAGAGGGCCTACCTCCTGATGGCGCCTTACTCCGAACGCCGCGGTGGTGATGCCGGATCTCGGCCCCTCTCCTGCAGCCCCCACTGCCCTCCTCCTGGGGGGTAGGAAACTGCGGGAGTGGGGCAGCCGTCCGCTGTGGCGACATATACCTCCTGCAATCCATGGTTAGTGTATGCCTGCTCCTGAGGAATTAGTGGTACCCGATAATCGTTGCTTCTAGCGCGGTCGACGGGGCTTTCCCGGGGCTCCTGGAAGAGCTCAGCCACGGTGCCTCGTCCCCCGGCCTTGGGCCGAGGAGCGAGCCGTGTTCGTCCTCCTGCGCGTGCCCTTGATCCATCATGTGGGGCACGTACTCCTCCGGGGCCGCCATCCCGAATGCTGCACTGTAGTGCCCCGTGTGCCACGCGGTCCTGCTTGAGGCGCCCAACTGGGGGTGGTAGCGCGGTGGCCCACTGGGGCCGTGGGTCATGGCGAGTCCTTCTTCGCTGGCCGGCGGGCGGAGGCCCAGCTGGCTTCTTGGCCGACGGCCTGGCTGGCGTTGAGGTGGCCTTGGAGTCCGCTTGGAGCTGAGCGGGCGTGCGTGGGGCCTCCGCGTGGGCCACCCTAGACCTGAGGTGGGAGTTGGGTGCAGAAGGGGTGAGCCCCCGATGCGGCCAAGCCTGAGCTCGCCACCCGTTCCAAAGAAGACGTCGCGACCGCCCTCCGGCCTTTGCATTGACGGTAGCTCTCGGGCCACCGTGAGCTGCCCTTGAGTTCGCCTGCTCCCGTCGGGTGTACGACGTCGCGGCCGTGGCGTGGTTGGAGGCCCTCGCCGCCGACCGCGCCTGCCGCGGCGTGAGAGCTGTCGTTGCCTGACCGCGTCGCCTGCGGCCCGCAGCACCCGGCGGACCGCGAGCTGCCTGGGGCATGGGGTCGCCCGGGGCGAGTGGTTCTGCGTGGGCGGGCCAGGCCGCCCAGGGATCAGGGTTGCCCGCCTGGTCGTCGGACATGATGATGACGATGCGAGGGGCCAGCGGAAAGCGGTCGGCGCACCCCTACCTGGCGTGCCAAATGTCGGATTTCGGGTTCCGGCAGACCCTCTAGGTTCGAACTCTGGGGTGCACACGGAGATCTCGCCCCCTACCTACCTGCACCTCGTTGCCTCGCTAGGATCTAAACTACCAAAGGAACAACACAAGAGACACAAGGTTTATATTGGTTCGGGCCACCATTGTGGTGTAACACCCTACTCTAGTGTGTGGTGTGGTAGATTGCCTCTTGGGCTGATAATGAACAGTACAAGGAAGAACAGCCTCGCGAGGGTCTGTTCTTGGACGGTGCGATGAACTGCTAGGGGGAGTTCAGTCACTCTCTCTCTCACTCTCTCTCTCTCTCTAGATTGCTTGATCTCTAGCTCTGTTCAAGATTCCGGATCCCCCTACCCTGTGGGTGGCTAGTCCTATTTATAGGCAAAGGCCCTGGGCCTCTTTCCAAATATTGAGCGGGAAGGGAGCCAACAATTGGCCATTTTGAAGGGGAACATCTAGTACACTTATCCTGACTAAAGTTGGTCCTCGCCTGTCAAAGGCTCTGGTGGTGACGCCAGCTTGGGCTCCACGATGACTTCCTTCCGGCCGTTGTGATGGTCTTGGTCTTGTTGCACCGAAACGGGTGCCTTTGCTTGATGCTCTCGCCTGCGCTTGCCCCCTTTGCACCAAAGAGGAAATGAGGACACTGCACGGGCTGGCGCCCGCCTGGCGCCCTTGGTCGTCATGGCTTGCGTCATGGGCACCTCGTGAGGTACCCCGCCTTGATCTCTCCGCCTCCTCGCGAGCCAGCCTGACGAGGCCATGCCTGAGGAAGCTTCTCGTCCGCCATGAGGCTTGGCCTCGCGAGGGTCTTGAGCTTGTGCTGATGAAGATGGGCCGTACTGGGCCACCCCTTGAGCCACGCCGCAGGCCGCAGGCAGGCAAGTCAGGTTACCCCCGTTCCCAGAACGCCGACATTGTCCTATCAATGTTATTACCGCGCGTTATGGTTACCCCATTCCACGCCTAGATGATATGCTAGATGAGCTTAGCGGAGCCACCATTTTCTCTAAAATTGATCTTAAAAGTGGCTACTATCAAATACGCATCCAAGAAGGTGATGAATGGAAAACCGCATTTAAGACTAAATTTGGCTTATATGAATGGCTTGTTATGCCAATGGGTTTATCCGAAGCACCCGGTACTTTCATGAGAGTCATGCATTTTGTTCTTCGTCCCTATATTGGCGTATTTGTTGTGGTCTATTTTGACGATATTCTTGTGTTTAGCAAGTCTTTCGAAGATCATGTCACCCATCTTAGAACCATGTTGCAAACTCTTAGGAAAGAGCGACTTCATGCTAATATGGACAAATGCCTTTTCGGTGTTGATAAGCTTGTTTTCTTGGGTTTTGTTGTGTCTTCTAAGGATGTTCATGTTGATGAATCTAAGATCAATGCTATTAAAACTTGGCCCCAACCAACCAACTTGCAACAAGTGCGTAGCTTCCTTGGTTTCGCCGGTTTCTACCGTAAATTTGTTAAGAATTTTAGCACCATTGCGTCTCCTTTACATGCTTTGAGCAAGAAGAATGCAACCTTTGTTTGGGGACCATCTCAAGATAGCGCATTTAATGAGCTTAAGAATTTGCTTACTCATGCTCCCGTGCTTGCATTAACCAACTTTGACAAACCTTTTGAAATTCATTGTGATGCTAGTGGTAATAGCATAGGAGGTGTGTTAACGCAAGAGAAGCTCCCAATTGCTTACTTTTGCGAAAAACTTCCTGGAGCGCAACTCAATTATCCCATCTATGACAAAGAGCTATATGCTTTAGTGCGAGTTTTGCATGAATGGGAACATTATCTTCACCCTCATGAATTTTTCATCCATACCGACCATGAAATGCTTAAATATATTAATGGTCAAACTAAGTTGAACAAGCGTCATGCTAAGTGAGTTCATCAAGTAATTTCCTTATGTCATCAAATACATCAAAGGTAAGGAAAATGTTGTGGTGGATGCTCTTTCCCGCATATGCATGCTTGTCACAGAACTTGAATTGAATGTCATTGGTTTTGAGCACATTAAAGACTTGTATGTGCATGATCCTACTTTAGCTATCCCTTATGCCAAACATTTGACGCATACATCTTGGGAACACTATTACATCAAAGATGATTATCTTATGAGAGCTAACAAACTATGCATTCCCGAGTCTTCTATTTGTTTGTTACTTCTGTAAGAATCTCATGGAGGAGGACTAATGGGACACTTTGGACGCGACAAGACATTTCCTACGCTCTCCAAGAACTATTTTTTGCCCAAGATGTTCTGCGGCGTCTCACGCTTCACCAACCGATGCTCTACATGTCGCAAAGCTAAGTCTAAAGCTCAATCTCATGGCCTTTATATGCCCCTTCCAATTCCATATCACCTATGGGAAGATATTAGTATGGATTTTGTGCTTGGTTTGCCTAGAACGCGAAACGACAAAGATTCTATGCTTGTTGTTGTGGACCTATTCTCTAAGATGGCACATTTCATACCATGCAACAAGATAGATGATGCTTCACATGTTGCAAATCTTTTTTGTAGGGAAATCTTGCGCCTACATGGAGTGCCAAAGACGATTGTCTCAGACCGCGATGTCATGTTCTTGAGTTACTTTTGGAAAACTTTATGCGCAAATCTCGGAATCAAGCTATTGTTCTCTTCGGCATACCATCCACAAACCGGCGGCCAACCGCAGGTGACCAACCGTACGCTCTCCACTCTCCTATGCGTGTTGATCAAGAAGAACATCAAGGAGTGGGAGGAGTGCCTACCCAGCGCCGAGTACGCATACAACTGCACAAGACATTCGACTACAGGCAAGTCCCCCTTCGAGGTCGTCTATGGTTTCAACCTGTTGTCCCCATTGGACATTCTTCCTCTACCACTACAAGAGCGCATCAACATGGATGCGAGTGCTCGAGCGAGCTACCTCAAGAAGTTGCATGAAGATACAAGACACACCGTCGAGTGCCAAGTACAACGACTCGCGACCAAGCTCAACGTCAACAACCAACCCATGATATTCAACATTGGAGATCTTGTGTGGCTACACCTTCGCAAGGTCTGCTTCCCCAATGAATGCAAGTACAAACTTCTCCCACGAGCCAATGGACCCTTCAAGGTGCTTGAACGCTATAACAACAACGCCTACAAGATCGACATCCCACGCGACAAGTACTCCGTGAGCGATATCTTCAATGTCAAAGATATCTCTCCCTACCATGGTGATGAAGATTTCGATCCGAGGTCAGATCTTTCCCAAGGGAGGGGAGATGATGCGGAGCATCCTATGGTCATCCCCATGGACCTATCATTGTCTCACCAAGTGCCAAGAGGACCTATGACACGAGCACGAGCTAGAGCTCTCGAGACCGAGGTGACTTCCTTCCTTAGTGATATTCCATATGATCCACTCGAGACATGGCTACTACCTAAGTCCGGGATGTTGTGCATGATCAGGTACCAAGAAGCTCCTCTGGAAGATGCACATGAAGACGGACAACTCCACAAGTTCATGGACGAAGAGGAACGATGGAAGGAACCGGATAAGTCTCCAGGACTCAGACATCCGGCCCCAAGCCCCGGACATCCGGCCCCTGGAGCATCAACCACAGCAGCCGTCCATCCGCCAAGTACCTATAGGCCCCAGACATCCGGCCTCAACCCGGACATCCGGCCAAGCCCAGACATTCGGCCCAGCGCCCGAAAATCCGACCCCTCCTATCCAGAGAGCAACCGAATCGGCCAAGTCAGCCCGGACATCCGATCCAGGGCCCGGACATCCAGCTCTTCCCGAGCCACCGGACATCTGGCCTCCTCCCCGGAAATTCGGACACCGCCTAACCAGAGAGCTTCAAGACCGACCCCGCCAGCCCGGACATCCGCCCCCCAGCACTGACATCCGGCTCCTCCCGAAGGCCCGGACATCCGGCCC
The DNA here is from genome assembly GCA_021605145.1 of Aegilops bicornis. Classification (NCBI taxonomy): domain Eukaryota; kingdom Viridiplantae; phylum Streptophyta; class Magnoliopsida; order Poales; family Poaceae; genus Aegilops; species Aegilops bicornis. Next base: position 421,281,244 of record CM038674.1, read on the forward strand.
GACGCCCAGACATCCGGCCCCGTCTTTTCACAAGACAAAGAAGGGCCGAGGCCCATGTACCCCTTCGCCCACCTAGACTATATATACTCTTCCTCCTCCCTCTTTCTAGTGTTAGCATTGTGATAGCTCATATGTGAGATAGAGCCTCGCTCATCCATCCGGATCTACTCCACCAGAGAGACCGTCGCCTCTTCGGAGAAGATCCACCTTGGTTTCAAGACCCCTAATGGGAAGACCTCAAGAACTCCTCACGGAGAAGAACGTGCTACTTGTATTGTCCCTTGTTGATCGTGGATCTTGTATCTCTTTGGTGTTTCGAGGATCTAGCATATGTGTGACCGAATCTTGTTGGTTTGAGCGATTCTCTCATGTTTCCCCTCGTGTTTTCCCCTCGTGTTCTTCGTGTTCATCGCGGGATGCACTCCTTCCATGGAAGATTGGCCATCTAGGGTTCCACCCTACATCACCTCGTCTCCCTCTCCCCTTAGCACCACTCCATATCCATCTCCGTCTCGCCGAAGATCCTGAGGTCGCTCTTCATCATCTCACCGTGCCCCCACGTACCCTCGCCTCGCTCGCCTCCCCCAGTACCACTATTCCCTTGCTAGTCGTTCCAGCATCGAGAGCCTTCTCCCCCGTAAATCAAGCCCCCAAAAACCCCACCTTCCAAACTCCACCATGGATGAACACGAACTGCACAATATCCATATGAGCCGCGATTGGAGCAATCTCCCCAGTGACATCCTCGACCTCTGTTGTTCGTGTATGGATATGTTGAGCGCCCTGCGGCTGGCTGCATGCTCGAGGGACATGCACACGACCATCGTCGAAGTGAGGCCTAAGCTTTTCAAGACACCCTGCTTGCTGTTATCTGGTGTTGCGAGATTTGCTCACCATGATAGGGAGGCGACATGATGCCCCTCGACTTTAATCCGACCTCCCTTAGCCGAAACTTCTTTGCTGGTATGTAGTGGTTCGCCATACATCATTTCCCTCGACTTCGATCCGATCACCATCGCACGAAACTTCTTGGCAGGTATGTACTGGGTCGGCATGAACTCCCACTGGATGGCTGTCGTCAGACAAGGCCGGAAAAAGTTGGTGCTCATGAACTTCCACTCCTCCCATGAGATTATCCTTCCTACGTCAGATTATATAGGGTTTTACTATCGTGGTCCAAGTCATCTAGATTATGAAGTCAGTTGGACACACCTTGTTTTGTAGAAGATTGTAATCTGCCAAGTGCCCACACGAGATGCGAATTACGCAGACTTCAAGCTAATTGCCTTGTTCGACCGCGAACTCGCCTATCTTTCTGTTGGTGCCTTCTTTAGCTAGAGACACCTCGCAATGGATCGTCAAAGCTGATACACACTTCTGTGATGCTATTGAACACAATGGCATCATCTACGCGATCGACAAAGCAGATGGCACCATGTATTGCTTTGGGACGACGCGTGTAAGTTCTTTTTCCGCTCGATGTTAATGATAACGCCATGACCTTTGTTGGAACTTTTTGTGATGATTGGCATATCCCTGTTTGAGCAGAATTTGAGTAGAACTATGGCAATGTATTAGAGACGCCGTAAATCAGCTATATTTGGAATGAGTTAATTCATGCGATCGTGACCATGTCATTACAACCAATTTGTACCCTTGAATAATCAAACGGTTAGGAAGATATGGATATTCTCCTTGTTTTATACTAATCTATATATTGCTAAATATGAGTGTGTATCAATGGCCATGTTAATTTCCTCATTTTCATGATGTAGAAACATGCATCACACTGTTGGTTTCATCTAACCATACATTAGGGAAGTAAATGTGCATATGGAGAACTCTATATTTGGAAGTAGTGAAATCCTGTAATGCTTACTATGTGTACATACCTATATTCGTCCTTCAGTAATCAAAGGCTAGAATAATATCCTCACAAAAAATTTGCCCACAGAACATGAGTACATAACAATGCATGGTCTGTTAGTTTCCTTGAAGAATTTTTTTGTGAGGACAGAACATGATTACATAACATGCATGACATGGTAGTTTCCTGTGAAGAATCGATTGCGAGATAACATGAGTATAACCATGCATGGCACTTCTATATTTTCGAACCCAGTATACATTTCCCTGTATTTTCCTCCCAGTTCCAATAGGGACATATCAATGTTGTTTCTTGCATTATCATACTCATACTCTGAAAAATGCTGATCTAACATTAACAATGCCTGTCCTTTTTGATATGATGCAGTGTCCCTACAGTTGCTGCCCTTTTTAATCACACCGCCTTTGCCAAAAACAGGGAAGCACAACTAGTTCCTCGCTCGATCAGACTACAACAAAAGACTGGTGATCATTCGCACACATGAGCTAGAAAAGTTATATTGCAAAAACCCCACTGTGTACAAGCACCGTGAAATATGTGAGTATCTGGACAGTGGTTGTTATGTCTATGGGAAGGATACCAGCTTGTTGGGGCCTTCAGGATTTTTGAGTTGGAGGCAGGTAAAGAGCCTTGGTTCACACTCTCTGTTTCTCGGACTCAATTATCCGATTAACCAGGAGATCACCATTGGAAAGGACCTTGATGGAAGAGAGGCTCTGTTTGCTATGGAAAACTGTGTCTACATGACAAGCCCTAGGACTTCAGGAGCAAACTCCCCTGATTGTCAATGATACAACCTGCAACCAAAAGAAGGTGAGAATGACAAAGGCATCTGGATTAAATTTGATCCTTGGATGTCTCAAGTCCGACGGGCAGTGATATGGTTCAAGCCTTTAGGTTGATAGGTAATTGGGTTGTTGCATCGAAAGGGTGGAGTACTCGCGTCTCCAGATCACTGGTCGTTGAAGCGGGGATGCAAATTAGGATGGTGTTGGATCATCCCTCTTCGAATGACTTGTTGTCTTTGCTGCTTGTTCTGGATGGGTAGTTCTCTCTTTTGTTATGCATATTCCTTGTCATTTGGTCATCCTCGCCTATGTCACTCTTACTATGTAATAGTTGCCTCTATTTAGAATGTCATTCTAAATGCGGATCACGAGAGTCTGAGCGCTGCACATGGGTGCGTTTTTGTGGTGTAGCAAGACTTCTTATGAACTATCATGTCTTGTTGTTTATGTCAGTAGTAGTCACTAGTCAATGTTTGAATGTTGTATATATCGTTGTTTTGAACTGTTTATTGTCTCGAACTGCTGGTGGGCTAAATGAGGGCATCACCATTCTCCTGTGTTAAGAGTATATCTCCTTTTTTCAAGTTATAATTTGAGCTCAATGTCTTTTTGATGATGTACACTTGTTTGGGCCAGTGAGGTGTCGTTGAATATGAGCCGAGTAGCAACGCAATGCCAAACGAGTCAATTATGACTTAGGCCGGGCTCTCAAAAGATCCTAAAAAAGGATGGGCTCTCAAAAAAATAAAGGAGTAAGGACTCTTAGGCCGACATGTGGGCGCCACTGGTGTTTTCGTGCGCTTGTGCACCGAGAACATATTGGCGCGTGTTCGAAATTCATGCTACCTTTTCATCCCCAATCTCCCGCCCCTCCCCCACCTCTGGAATCTCGATTCCTACTCCAGTTCCCCCCAAATCCCCCTCCTGTACTCCCTGTACTCAAGCACACTATCATGTCGCCGGTTAACGCGGATCTCTGAGCCAGAGATCCTGAGGTCCGTTCTGCCTTCGGGTCCTGCATGCTGTCGCTCAACAGTGGCATGGTGGCGCTTGATGACCAGTTTGCTGGCAAAGTGTTGATGGTAACCATCAATGGCGACCGGCCTCCCGTCTTGCCAGACGACCTTGTCAAAGCTCTTGGCATTGCGCACGACATCCAAATAAGTGACTTGCTCGTCGAAGTCTGTCTGCCACCGACAGATTTCTTCGTCAGGTTCCGGACAACTTTCGACTGCAGTCGTGTGTTTGAATCTTCCCGGTGTTTGTTCTGCGATGGCGCGCTAGTGAGCTTTGATCGGTGGCACCCAGGATGGGGCTCGGTGCCCTCTGAGCTTGAGTTTTTAACAAGGCTTACCTTCCACGGCATGCCTCGATGTGCTTGGAACAGCGAGTCCATGAATGAGCTTATCAACGACCTTGGAGGTGAGCTCGTAAGTATGTTTGTTCCTCCAGACAGCTGGGCTCTGACGGTTATGGCATGGGGTGAAGAAGCCATCCACCATACCGAAGGTGATAGGTGTTGAGAAACCGGTGCAGGAACTAGGGTTGTACTATTCATGGCCACCAAGGCCGTCGTGGACCATGTTAGGTATGTACCTGTATCGAGTGTTCGTGCATGTCAAAGAAGTGGTTAATCCATCAATCGAAGTCTTGCCGCCGCCTCTGGTGCCAGGGTCCGTCGACGACGTCCACTACAGGAGTCAACGTTAGACTTTCCTCGTGTTGCTTGGAACGATGGATGGCACATGGCCTACTCCATCGCGCGGCGGAGGCCACTGCCTCTTTGGGAGAAGAGGCAGGGCTAGCTGCCTGGATGTGCTCTAATTTGAGGTAACCATTGAATCTTGTCAGATACTAGTTAAATCCGAGCTATGGGTGTGAATCACTGATGTGCCAGAACATTTGATTGTGACATGTTCTATTTTTGTACCTAAACTTTTTTTAGAAAGGGTTGTACGTCAACTTAATGTACTACCAGAACTTATTGTGTTGTGTATCGTTTTCTTTGCACAACATTCAAGATATTTCCCCATCAATGATAAAGCTGATGAACTGTTATGTACGAGTTCGTTGGTTTCAACATAGCCCTACCCGTAGCGATCCACTGCTTCCACCCTGATTGTGCCGCCTGCGTGAAATTTTTGTATGCAAGTTCATTGTGCTATGATGTTCTATATGATTGTGTCAACTATATAAGTTTTTACGGAGCATCAGCAATGGATATGGCTGAAAGATGTATTTACGAGCATCGACCGATGGGTCTCTCTCTCTCTCTCACACACACACACGCACAAGTGGGACCTGTTGAATTATTTCTTCGCTCGTGACAACTTTTAATTAGGTTCCACTTTACTCTAACTTTTTCCTTAAGTTATTAATTGAGCTGAGTGACTTCAAAATGTTGTACAGAAGCGTGTTTGGGCCTTCCAAGCATCCTTGAATGTGGGCTGAGTAGCCATGTAAAGTTGTACTGTAGTACACAAGCCTTTTTTGAACATTAGCAATGCAACTAGGCCGACAGTTGTACACAATATCTGGGTCAACTTGTTATTCTCCGCCCCGCTGGGCTGCAAATCTTTCCTAGGAGGGATGCATTAGGCTTAACAAGAAAATGGGCTTTAAGAAATTATAAATGGGATGTAATTATAAAAACTGGGCAACAACTATAAAAAAATGCACCAAACACGTAATTAGTTTAATAAAATATTATTTTTGGATTTTGAAAATTTTAATTTCATTACTTGTAGCGCGCGCAATATTTTGTTGGATTTTTACGTAATACAAATTTATTTTGAAATTATATTTAATCTGACTAGAAATTTCGGGATAAAAATATTTCGGATCCCATCAAAATGTGGGAAATTTTATTGAATTCCGTTTTGAGCGGTTAGTTGAAATTATTAATCGTTGTCCTAGCTAGAAAATGAGTTGTACTTTTAATAAACTGTAAAGAGGCTGTAGTAAATTCCATTAGAATTCAAAAATGGGTCGTACATTCTTACAAATCGCAAATGTGCTATATGTTCTCTGCCACACACTTGTGGGCCTACTAAGTTGACGCGTACGCAAGGCTTTGTCAACTTATAGTCAACACACGGTTCTAGCAGCAGTGGCCGTTGGATGTCCGTCTAACGGATGTCGTGCTTCTTCTTCAATCTAGGATATTCTTGCTTCAGACGCCTAAAAAATGATTCCTCCCTTGATATCTAGGGCGCACCATTTCGGAGGCTGACCTATGGGCCTACTAAGTTGACGCGTACCAAGGGCTTTGTCAACTTAGTCAATATAAACGATTCTAGCTGCAGTGACCGTATGATGTCCATCCAAGGCCGTCGCGCTTCTTCAACCTCTGGTCTTCTTGCTCCAGCCGCCCAAACCAGCGCCGGCCGTGCCGCCTGCTCCTGCCTCCCATGTCCGGCTGTGCTACCACCGCTGGCCAGGCCATCCCTCTATACTCACCCACACCTCCTGTTATTCTCCGGCGACGGCAGCCCCACACCGCAGCCGAAGCAGTCAACCCACGTACTCCCTTCCGCGTGGGCATCCACTGCCGCATCTTCCCTGGCTCCGCGTCATTCCCTTCCTAGGCCTCACCGTCGTCCACCGCTTGGTGCTCTCGGCGCGGCGTGGTCAACATGGTCAATGAAGGACAGCCATCGGAAGAGGACTTTAGGTGGAGAGGCTGACAGCTGGACCTACCAGCTACATCTTTGAACACAAGGAAGTGCCTCCTTATTACTTGCAAAATAAAAACGATTCCTCCCCCTGACAGCTAGGACTAACCAGCTATATCTTCACATGCAAGGATGTGCGTCCTTATCCTCCCTGACCACTGGGACCAACCTGGTCAAAGCATATGTAGCGTTGTCTGTCTGGTCGCGAACGTGTACGCACATACTGGTCGATTGGTCTCTCTACAAGTATGAACCATGGCTGAGTAAGTAGCAACACATGTTGTTGTAGAGTACCCGACATAGCAGTTCACGCAGTCTCGTCTAGGTCCTGTACACGTACGTACAACCACAGGGAAAAAAATATGGCCACATACGTACATATGGGCGGGGTCTCGAGCGTGTACTCGCGCATATATACGGACGGCCAGGGCTTGTGTACATGGAGAGGCAACGGACGGCAGCAACAACATCCTGTTCATCAGGCAGTGAACCGGCTGGGTCGGAACGGAGAAACAACATCTTGTTCATCGGGAGGCAACCGACTGGGTCAGAATGCGTCCTGTTCAACGGGAGCCAACTGGCTTGGACGGAATAGGCGAAACGGGGTCTAGCGTACGGTAGAACAGAGGAAATGGCCTTCTGTTCGACCAGCCATGGTCGAAACGGGATCCTGTTCATCGGGAGGGGTCTGGCGTACCGCAAAATGGAGGAAACAGACTTATGTTCGAGTGCCTACGGTCAAAACAGGGTCCTGTTGATCGGGAGGGGTGTGACGTACCACAAAATGGAGGAAACGGACTTGTGTTGGAGCGCCTACGGTCGAAACGGGTCCTATTCATCCACCGCTTCATCGCCTCGCTCCGGCCTCCACTTGCCATCGTTCATCCACCGTCGACCTCCTCCAGCCTCCACGGGTTACTGTTCATCCAGGACTACTGTTCATCCAGCCTCCACCGGCTGTTGTTCACAGAGCCTCCACGGGGTCCTGTTTATCCACCCCCAACCGGCTGGGGTGCGGCAGCCTCCTCGGGGTCCTGTTCATCCAGCGGCAGTGGCCTACTACCATGGGGTCCTGTTCATCCAACCCCCACCGGGAACTGTTCATCCACGGCCAACCAACCGTCTCGACTCACCATGTCTCGACTCATTCTACGTACCGCGCGCACAGTAGCAACGATCACTGTCCATCGAGAGGCAACCCAACACTGGCTGGCTATGTCTCGCATGGGGGCTCGATCGACTTCAGTAAGCAGCAACCGTGATCGATCGCTCGGGTTCAGTTAGCAGCAGCAGTGAAGGAATTTCTCGGGTTCAGTTAGTAGCAAATGAATCGCTCGGGTTCAGTTAACAGCCAAGGGTCGATCGCTCGGGTTCAGTAACATGCGATCTCCCCGGGTTCAGTCAACCAACGCCTTGCACAAACACGCGTACATGAGAGAAACGCACAAACCACAGTGCATCGCTCGGCCCCGACCACCCATCGTAACTGGGAACTCCCCGATATTTTGCTCGCCCTCGCTTCTACCACGAATTTTTTCGTCGTGGATGGCCCAAAGAATGTCATGCAGCTGCGTCTCCGGCCTGCCTAGGACGAAAATCCCATTTTCTTCATGATTTTTTTTCATAGAAGTAGGAGCCCACCACATCTATGATGATACCGGGTTTTATTACAATTATCGTCATAGAAGTGTCGTAAGCATAATAGAATTTTTTTCGTTCGGCCCAAAATGTCATGGATGTGTCTTTTTTTGTAGTGGAGTGTGCTAGACCGGTGTGGGACCCAATCCAGGTAGTGGCTTGGATGGGACACTGAAAGGATCGAGAAGAGGTGTCTAGAGTGGGGGGCGATTAGACCCTCAACAAGCAAAAGTGGTAGTTTTTAAGTTCTTCAAGTTGAGGTGGAGTTTTAGCACAGGTTTAAGCATTCACAATACATTTCAAGCAAGCATGGCAAGAGTATGAGCAGCGGAAAGAGTAAAGCATGCTATTTACAAGAAAGTAAAGGTATGGGATTGGAGTGTGCAAACGCAATGAAGACACGGAGATTTTTGGCGTGGTTCTGATAGGTGGTGCTATCGTACGTCCACGTTGGTGGAGACTTCAACCCACAAAGGGTAACGGTTGTGCGAGTCCACGGAGGGCTCCACCCATGAAGGGTCCACGAAGAAGCAACCTTGTCTACCCCACCATGGCCATCGCCCATGAAGGACTTGCCTCACCTGGGTAGATCTTCACGAAGTAGGCGATCTCCTTGCCCTTACAAACTCCTTGGTTCAAGTCCGCAATCTCGTCGGAGGCTCCCAAGTGACACCCAACTAATCTAGGAGACACCACTCTCCAAAAGGTAATAGATGGTGTGATGATGATGAACTCCTTGATGTTGTGCTTCAAATGATAGTCTCCCCAACACTCAACTCTCTCTCACAGATTTGGCTATGGTGGAAATATGATTTGTGTGGAAAGCAACTTGGGGAAGGCTAGAGATCAAGATTATTGTGGTTGTATTGGAATGTCTTGGTCTCAACACATGAGTAGGTGGTTCTCTCTCAGAAAATGAGTAGTGGAAGTGTAGGCACGTTCTGATGGCTCTCTCTTGAATAGAGAAGGGGCGGAGGGGTATATATAGCCTTCACACAAAATCCAACCGTTACACACAATTGACCCATCTCGATCAGACCGAATAGAAGAACTCGGTGAGACCGATTCAGTTCAAAATGTGAACGCTAGGAATTTCGGTGGGACCGACATGATCAACTTGGTGGGACCAATGTGCTAGGGTTAGGGCAAAACCTCATCTCAGTGTGACCGATTGCAGGAACTCGGTGAGATCGATTTTAGCAACGAGCAAATAGAGAGTTGGTCGGGCAAACTCGGTGGGACCGATTGCATATTTCGGTGAGACCTAAATAATTACAACAGGCAACTGAGAGTTTGCAAGGCCATCTCGGTGAGAATGAAATCCTGATCGGTGAGACCGAATTGATTACGGTTTCTAGCAGTGGCTATCTTAAAGGAACTCAGTGGCGCTGGATAGATCAAATCGGTGGGGTCGAGTTTGACTTTAGGTTTTGGACATATTTGGAAATGAGAAAGTGGTTGAGGGCTTTGGAGCATATCACTAAGCACTTTGAGCAAGTAGACCATTAAGCAACACCTCATCCCCTTTTAGTAGTATTGGCTTTTCCTATGGACTCAATGTGATCTTGGATCACTAAAATAGAAATGAAGAGTCTTAAGCTTTAGCCAATCTTTTTCCTTAGCATTTTGAAGGGGTTCCGCATCCTCTTGTCCGTACCACGCCATTGTTGAACTTACGTGAAATATACTAGATAAAGATATTAGTCCAACAAGAGATATGTTGACATTAATTACCAAAATCACCCAGCGAGCCCTTGTGCTTTCAATCTCCCCTTTTTTGGTAATTGATGACAACATACATCAAAGCTTTAGATAAAGATATGAAGAGTAATAAGTAAATCTTTGGAAAGACATGTAACATGCATAGGCTCACCCTACATGTATGCAATCATATAAATATGGAATATTAGAACATGTGAATGCATAAGCATGTCAGAGCAAGCAATGAGTTACATGTATCTTGGCTATATGCATCAGATCAAATGATGTAGATACAAGAAGTGTACCTTCATGTTCATGAGTCCTTCTTGCAAATAATATGTACATTAGCAAGAGATCATCATGCACATGAGTGTGATGCATATACTTACCTCGTGGTCTTGAGCTGGCTTTGGAAGAGATGAACTTGAGAAAACAGGATTAGATAACACAAGAACACTCTAAATAAAGCAAGTCGAGGAACCCACAAGAGTACCAAGACTGGGATGACATGTAATGAGTGAGTACTTAGTACTCTATTTGGATATGGACATGTCCCCAAGGATTAAAGATATGCAATGAATTCCAGAGATTTTCTTCCCCTAGATATGAACTCTTTCTCCCCCTAAATCTGATATTGGATAATGGGAGAAGGTAGGGTAAGAGTCAGAGCAAACCAAACATAATAGAGCAAGAAATGGTACAAACAACCATACACTAACATGTCTTTCCCCTCTTGAAGACATGTGACTTCTCTCCTCTATTGTCAATAAGCATCTAGAGAAGCTAGGATGTGCTCTCTCTCCCATGTGATAAGCTTTGATGTGCTCTCTCCCCCCCCCCTTTGACATTAATTTCGAAGAAGGGATCTTCTGGAGCATGAGTCAAATAGGTTTGGCCCTTGAGACACACTACAAAGCAGCATGTAGTTTAAGATGCGAGTAGAGGATAAGAATCATCGAGTGGAGCTGGATAAGAAATGACATTTGCAATGGCAAAACGTTTTCTCAGCAGTGAAATCGGTAACACCGATCCGTTTTCATAGGTGACACCGGGTTGGCAATGTCATAGATGTTGCATATCGGTCAGACCGGGTTAGTCCACGTCGGTTGTACCGACGAACTATCTACACGGTATTCTTGTAGTTCGGTCTAGCCGATAGGCATGAATCGGTGAGGTCGAGTTCAATGTAGAGGAAATTTTTTGTCAACTTAGCTCACTTGGCAATCAAAATCTCACAAGGATTTGCAAGGAATTAGCTGAAGAATTTGCAATGAATTAGATGCAGAAAATACAGAGAAAAGCATACAAAAGGAAATGAAATCTAGATGAAGTTTTTTTTTAAAAAGGGGAACAAACAAGCAAGAAACACATGTAAGACATAAAGAAAAGAAACATTAGAGAACTTCATCTAGAAGGGGTCGGCGACAAAGTCACCTATGTTAGAGTATACTGATTGAGGAGTCAAGTGATAACACTTGATCGTAGGTCATACTCATCATTTAAGCTCAAAATGGCGCTACCATTTTTTGTTTAAGCACATTGATGTATTCACATCTTGTTGAGTTGCTTTGACCCATGACTTGGGGTAAAGCTTCTCTAAGATGGAATAACATACCTTGGGTGGTGGTGTTGATCTTGATCATGTCGTCGAACTTATGTTGGATGCTCAAGGTTGATGTAGTTCATCAAGAGTTGGGAGCACCACTTATAGTTTGAGTTTATCTTCCTAGATGGGTTAGTCTTGCAAGGAAGATCACTTGTGTATCTAAAATGACAATCATGAAACTTGATACCAAATGAATTTTGATATATAGAAATTGTCAAAGGATATGTTGAGTGGATTCATGCTGTCTTGTATTCAACAACCATATAGTAGAATCTTGGTGATGTAGAGATTGCTCAAGATGTGAGTGACTTGCAATATCGTAGATTTGGGCTCATCCAAGTACCTACAAGGGTTGGATAACATGCAAGGGTACAAGTATAGATCCAAGACATATGATCATCATTATAAGAGAAATATCAAGGATTAGTCAAAAAGCTCATGCCTTGCATATATCCAAATGGAGTTTCTACTCCAAGTTTGAGGCATCAATGATGTTCAATTAACCTCTCAAATGGAAAAAATACTTTCTCATCAAGCGGTTTGGTGAATATATCCGCCAATTGCTTATCGGTTCGAACATGCTTAAGTTTGATGTCTCCTTTAGCAACATGATCTCGAATGAAATGATGACGAACTTCAATATGCTTAGTTCGAGAATGTTGCACGGTATTGTGAGCAATTCTAATAACACTTTCATTATCATAAAGCAATGGAACATGTTTCACATATACCCCATAATCCTTAAGAGTTTGGGTCATCTAAAGTAATTGAGCACAACATGATCTGACGGCAATGTATTCCGCTTCGGCGGTGGATAAGGATACTGAGTTTTGTTTCTTGGAGGACCAAGACACAAGAGATCTACCAAGAAACTGACAAGTACCCAAAGTGGACTTTCTATCAACCTTGTCACCGGCATAGTCCGAATCGGAGTAGCAAACAAGATCAAAAGAAGACCTCTTAGGATACCAAATGGAAAAGTTTGGTGTATGAATTAAGTATCTCACTATCCTTTTCACAGCCTTAAGATGACATTCTTTAGGGGCCGCTTGATATCGTGCACACATGCACACACTTAGCATAATATCAGGACGGGAGGCACATAGATATAACAATGAACACATCATAGAGCGGTAAACCTTTTGGTCAACCGGTTTTCCATCCTTAGTCAAGTCAAGATGTCCACTCCTGGGAATGGGTGTTTTCATACCTTTGCTTTCTTACATGTTGAACTTCTTGAATAAGTCCTGGATATACTTTATTTGGGAAACAAAGGTACCCTCCTTAGTTTGCTTGACTTGCAAACCAAGAAAGAATTTGAGTTCACTCATCATAGACATCTCAAACTTCCCCGACATAAGCCTTCCAAACTTTTCACTAAAATTAGGGTTAGTTGAACCAAATATGATATCATCCACATAAATTTGGCATACAAATAATTCACCATTAACCCTTTTAGTAAAAAGTGTATAATCAAATTTTCCAATTTCAAAGCCTTTTTCAATAAGGAACTTGGTCAAGCATTTATACCATGCTCTAGGAGCTTGTTTAAGATCATAATGAGCTTTGTGAAGTTTGTAAACATGATTAGGTTTCTTGGGATTAACAAAGCTGGAAGGTTGTTTAACATAAACTTCCTCCTCAATTTCACCATTTAGAAAAAGCACTTTTAATGTCCATTTGGTATAAAGTGATATCATGGTGATTGGCATAAACAAGTAAGATGCGTATGGACTCAAGTCTAGCAACGGGGCCATATGTCTCACCATAGTCCATACCTTCGACTTGAGTGTAGCCTTGGGCGACGAGATGGGCCTTAGTGCGTACAACTTGTCCATCCCCATCTTGCTTATTTTGAAACACCCACTTGGTTCCAATGACATTTTGGTTGTCGTCCGGCTTTTCTACGAATGTCCGCACTTGATTCCTCTTGAAATTGTGTAGCTCTTCATGCATGGCATTCACCCAATCTGGATCATCAAGAGCCTCTTCAACCTTCATAGGTTCAATACTAGAAATGAATGAGTAATGTTCACAAAAGTTAGCCAAACGAGTTTCAGAGCGAGTAATTATCCCGGTTTGAATGTCATCAAAGATTTGTTTGATGGGATGATCTCTTGTGACTCTTGCTCTAACTTGTGAGAGCTTTTGTTTGGGTCGGGGTGGAACATCCTCTTCATTGTCTTGTTCTTCCTCTTGTCCTTTTTCATTGTTGTTGGCGTTGTTGTTCTCTTGTGGAGGTGGAGATAGAGGTCGACGAGGTTCATCTTGTTGTACTTCCTCGTTTACTTCATCTTGTCGTGTTCCACTTGTGGATGCCTCCAAGTCAACTTATGGTTCACCTTGTCGTGAAGTTGAGGCTTCCACTTGAATGGACGAGGTACTCACCTTCACCTCCGCTGGGCGAATCTTGCCAATAGACAAGTCTTGAATTGCTTCCGGGGGATCTTTATCTCCTACATCAATTGGCAATTGCTCTACTTGCGAGCCGTTAGATTCATCAAACTTCACATCTACCGTCTCTTCAACCTTTCAGGTGAAATTGTTGTAGACACGGTAAGTGTGAGAATTTGAGCCATAACCGAGTAGGAAACCTTCATGGGATTTAGGAGCAAACTTCGAACGACAATGCTTATCAAGAATATAACACTTTGAGCCAAATACTCAAAAGTATCCAACTTGGGGTTTGTTACCGGTGATAAGCTCGTATGCCGTCTTGCCGGGAAGCTTGTGAAGATATAGTCGATTTGTTGCATGACAAGCTGTCTCAACCGCTTCCACCCAAAAGTCTTTTGGCATCTTGTATTAATCAAGCATCGTTCTCGCCATCTCAATAAGTGTCCAGTTCTTCCTCTCAACAACTCCATTTTGTTGAGGTGTGTACGTAGCCGAGAACTCATGTGAAATACCTTCTTCGTCAAGAAAGGTATCCATGTTGGCGTTCTTAAACTCTGTTCCATTGTCGCTATGAACCTTATTGATCTTCACTTCAAATTGATTTTGGGCCTTACTAGCGAAGTTCTTGAAGGTCTTTTGGACCTGTGATTTATCATCGAGAAAGAACACTCACATAAATCTTGAAAAAATCATCAACAATGACCAATCCAAATGAGTTACCAGCGAGACTCTTATAGGCGTTGGGACCAAAAAGATCCATATGAAGTAGCTCAAGTGGTCTTCTCGTGGTCATGATGTTCTTTACGGGATGACTTCCTCCAACTTGTTTTCTTGCTTGACAAGCACTGCAAATTCTGTCCTTGTCAAATATAACATCTTTAACACCAAGGATATGATCACCTTTAATAAGCTTATCAAGATTTCGCATGCCCACGTGACCTAATCTTCTATGCCACAACCAACCTTTAGAAGATTTAGCAATTAAGCAAGTTCTAGGTTGAGCCTTTTTAGTGAAATCAACAATGTATTGATCACCTCTACGTATGCCAGTAAAGACCATATTATGATTATGTCTTTGAAACACTTGGCAATCTACTTCAGTAAATAGGACATTGAAACCAAAATCGGCTGGTCCAGATACGGGTAGTAAATTATAGCCAAGAGATTCAATGAGCATAACATTTTGGATGGAGATGTCATGTGAGATGGCCACCTTACCAAGGCCAACCACCTTACCCTTTGTGTTATCACCAAAAGTGACATACTTTCAGGGACCATCGTTTTCAGCAAGCTCATGAAACATGTCCTTGTCTCCGGTCATGTGATCGGTACACCCACTATCAAGAACCCATTCCTTTCCACCGGCCACATAACCATGAAGGTTAGCCATAAGACCAAAGTGTCTCATAGACTCATCAAGATCAAAGTCACTATCACCATCCTCATCATAATATCCATGTTCAACATCGTCTTGTGATTGATCATCACCTAGAGAGAGTGATTCATTAGATTTATGATCATGACAATGTGCATCTTTATGAATTCTAATGACTTGAGAAATGATGCTACTAATGACTCCAACATCTCCTTTGGCACACATAAGCTCACGAAGCTCAAAAAGACAATCACCAAATTTTGGATCACTAGGATGCATTTTATGAAAAGCTATGTACTTCTGAAGGATCTCATCTAGATTTTTCAAGGAATAGTTTGGAAAGCGCTCCTCAAGGTACCACCATATGGTATAAGCACATTCAAATGTAGACAAGCACACAAGAAAATTTCTAGGCAACCCTCTTATGATAAGATCAATAGCTCTAAGATTGCGGGTCATGCCAAGATACTCATCGGGGGTAGGATGCAAGGGATCAATAGGAGGCGCACAAGGGCTAGTAATATACTTGTTCAAATGATATTCATTGAAAATCTCAAGCATCTCATTTTTCCAAGCACTATAGAACTCTCCATCAAGCATAGGTACTCTACGTCTAATACTCCCAATCGTAGACTCATCCATCTTCCTCCAATGGTGATCAAACCAAAGCAATGGAGACCAATGCTCTGATACCAATTGAAAGGATCGAGAAGAGGTGTCTAGAAGGGGGGGGTGATTAGACCCTCAACAAGCAAAAGTGGCAGTTTTTAAGTTCCTCAAGTTGAGGTGGAGTTTTAGCATAAGTTTAAGCATTCACAATATATTTCAAGCAAGCATGCCAAGAGTATGAGCAGCGGAAAGAGTAAAGCATGCTATTTACAAGAAAGTAAAGGGATGGGATTGGAGTGTGCAAACGCAATGAAGACACGGAGATTATTGGCGTGGTTTCGATAGGTGGTGCTATCGTACGTCCACGTTGGTGGAGACTTCAACCCGTGAAGGGTAACGGTTGCGCGAGTCCACGGAGGGCTCCACCCACGAAGGGTCCATGAAGAAGCACCGTTGTCTATCCCACCATGGCCATCGCCCACGAAGGACTTGCCTCACTTGGGTAGATCTTCACAAAGTAGGCAATCTCCTTGCCCTGACAAACTCCTTGGTTCAACTCCACAATCTTGTCCGAGGCTCCCAAGTGACACCTAACCAATCTAGGAGACACCACTCTCCAAAAGGTAATAGATGGTGTGATGATGATGAACTCAACACATGATTTGAGTTGAAAGCAACTTGGGGAAGGCTAGAGATCAAGATTCTTGTGGTTGGATTGGAATGTCTTGGCCTCAACACATGAGTAGGTGGTTCTCTCTCAGAAAATGAGTAGTGGAAGTGTAGGCACGTTCTGATGGCTCTCTCTTGAATAGAGAAGGGGGTGGAGGGGTATATATATATATATATATAGCCTCCACACAAAATCCAGCCGTTACACACATTTGACCCAACTCCGTTAGACCGAATAGAGGAACTTGGTGAGACCGATTCAGTTCAAAATGTGAACATTAGGAATCTCGGTGGGACCGACATGATCAACTCGGTGGGACCGATGTGCTAGGTTTAGGGAAAAAACTCATCTCAGTGTGACCGATTTCAGCAACGAGCAAACAAGGAGTTGGTCAGTCAAACTCGATGGGACCGATTGCATATTTCCATGAGACTAAAATAATTACATCAAGAAATGGAGATTTTGCAAGGCCATCTCGGTGAGACCGAGATCCCGATCAGTGACACCGAATTGATTAGGGTTTCTAGTAGTGGCTATGTCAAAGGAACTCGGTGGCGCCGGATAGATCGAATCGATGGGGCCGAGTTTGACTTTAGGTTTTGGACATATTTGGAAATGAGAAAGTGGTTGAGGGTTTTGGAGCATATCACTAAGCACTTTGAGCAAGTAGACCATTAAGAAACACCTCATCCCCTTTTAGTAGTATTGGCTTTTCCTATGGACTCAATGTGATCTTGGATCACTAAAATAGAAATGAAGAGTCTTGAGCTTTGGCCAATTTTTGTCCTTAGCATTTTGAAGGGGTTCCACATCCTCTTGTCCATGCCATGCCATTGTTGAACTTACCTGAAATATACTAGATAAAGATATTAGTCCAACAAGAGATATGTTGACATTAATTAGCAAAATCACCTAGGGAGCACTTGTGCTTTCAGACACCGGGCTTTAGGTGTTAGGCTTTTGTGCGATGTCTGTTTGGTATTAGGCCCGGACATTTGGCACGCCTTCATCAAGGGGATAGGTGTAGCAACAACGTTGCCAAGATGGTGGCTTCAGGCTTATTGATGTATCCTTGTACGGTCTTTGTGAATAATTAATAATATGGTTGCATGCATCGTCTAGGTGCAGATGCCGGGGGTACATCCTCCTTTTTAAAAATAATAACAATAATAAAAAATATCAAAATGTCTGAAAAGACTTATATTTAGAAACGGAGGGAGTATCTCGTGAAAAGGTAACTCAATTTCAACCAATTAGTCTGTGTGATGTCATGTACAAGGTAATTTCAGAAATGATTGCGGCCCTTTGAAGAAGATCCTTTTAGATATTATCAGCACAACTCAGAGTGCATTTGTGCAAGGACGAATGATTACAGACAATATCTTAGTGACATATGAATGTGTCCATACTGTAAAGAAAAAAAGGAATGGTAAAGAGGGTCTGTGTGCCATTAAACTGGATATGCACAAAGTATATGACCAAGTAGAGTGGTCTTTTCTGAAGGAGATTATGCTTAGATTGGGATTTCAAGAGAAATGGGTAAATTTAATCATGCAGTGTGTAACCTCAGTGGAGTACCGGGTTTGTTTTAACATAGAAGAAACTAAGAGTTTCAAACCTACCAGAGGATTGAGGCAGGGATATCCTCTCTCTCCATACTTATTCTTGCTATGTACCGAGGGATTGACCGCTCTACTTCAAATGTGGGTATGGACAAAAGTGATTGTTTCTAATTCCTGATTGATTGAATTATTATGAAAATTAGTGGATAGAAAGAAAAGTTGTTATTCATGGGAGGAAAGAAAATTTTGCTCAAATATGTTGTACAAGCTATCCCAGTTTATGCCATGTCCGTCTTTAAAATTCCTAAAAAAAATTGTAAGGGAATCACTGACGCGATGTTGCAATTTTGGTGGGGTGAAGAGGACAATAAGAAGAGAATGCATTGGATGGCGTGGTGGAAGACGTGTGTCCCAAAAGACCAAGGAGGTATGGGTTCCCAAGATATACACTGTTTCAATATGGCATAGTTGGCCAAACAAGTGTGGGGTTTGCTTGATAATCCTGAGTCTTTATGTGCTACTATCTTGAGAGCTAAATATTTCCCGGAGGGTGATTTAATAAGTGCAACTCTGAAAAAGGGTTCCTCTTTTACTTGGTAAAGTATTATGGCGGGAGTGAATTGTCTAAAAAACGGTCATATCTCGCGAGTTGGAAATGGACATAATATTGATATTTGGAGAGATGTCTGGACCCCTCTGTGCAAATAGGAAAATTATTACTCCTAGACGGGGGCATCTTCTATATAAGGTTTGTGACCTTATTGACCCAGTCACGATCTTGGGATGAAGATTTGGTGAGAGAAACGTTGTGGCCAACTCATGCTCAAAGGGTACTCGCAATTCCACTTTTATGCATAACATGACCGATTTCTTCTGTTATTCCAATATCATGTGTACTACCGCTTATTATGGGTCTTCTATTGTCTATTCGGGCCCAACGGCAGTAAGGCAGTAGTACCGCTTGCGGTACTTCCACCTCTACCACCTCTATCACCGCTCCACTACCGTTGATCTTGTTGTAGCCCAGAACGCTAAGCCGAAATTGAGCGGCAGTTCAGCGGTACTACCGTCTAGTCACTACCACTGCTACTACCGCTTCGCGGTAGTAGGCCGTAGTAACGCTCGGTAGTACCGCTGCTGCGGTACTGCCATCGTACTCAGCCCTACCTCCTCTACATCTTATGTACTACAACCTTGGTAGTAGTACCGATGGGGCGAGATGTATTACCGCTCCGATGGCACTACCACCTCGGGGTGCTTCATTCATACACTGCACTACTAGAACTACCACCCGAGCGGTAGTACCGCTCCTGGAGTAGCAGTACCACTTGTGTGTGGGCTGTGCACAGAAAAAGCGATTGTATTCGTTTCCAATATATATAGAGGGTCTTCTTTCCCAAGAAGACCTACCTCTTATCCTCCGAAACTCCATTTTTGCTCAAAGCTCCATTTTCTTCTGATATCTCTCCCAGCCAACAAAACTTGTTGATTTTCTAGCGTTTGCTTGAGAGGGCCCCGATTTACACTTCCACCAAGAGATATTTGATTCCCCCACTAATCCCTTGCAGATCTTGTTACTTTTGGGTGTTTGAGGACCCTAAATGGTAGAGTTCACCTTGGAGCCACAATCCGTTGTGGTGAAGCTTCGTGGTGGGGTTGGGAGCCTCCAATTAAGTTGTGGAGAGATCCCCAACCTTGTTTGTAAAGGTCCGGTTGCCACCTTCAAGTGCACCACTAGTGAAAGCACGACATCTTGCATTGTGCGAGGGCGTCAAGAGAATAAGGTGGCCCTAGTAGCTCCTTGTGGAGCATTGTGCCTCCACACTGCTTCAACAGAGACGTACTTCCCTTCAAAAGGAAGGAACTTCGGTAATACATCCTCGTCTCCACCGGCTCCACTTGTGGTTATCTCTTACCATTATTTTGTGCAAGCTATTATTGTGTTGTACTCCTGGCTTTCTTGTGGTGTTGTTGTTAGCATCATATAGGTTGTTCACCTAGTTGCATATCTAGACAACCTATTTATTGCTAGACCTAATTTGATAATAAAAGCTAAAAATTGGTAGTTGCCTATTCACCCCCCTCTTGTCAACCATATCGATCCTTTCAATTGGTACCAGAGCCTCATCTCTTTTAAGGGCTTAACCGCCTAAAGAGTATGGTTGATGATGGGCCATGGGTGGATGAACTACCCACGGCCGAGGCAGTGTCCATGGTCACACGAGAGGACCTAAATGAAGCTATTGCCTCACTTCGGACCTCTATGACGACCGAAGTCAAATCCTTGTTTAATTTCCTTGATGGTCTCAAACTTTCTACATCCGCTTCAAGTGGTTAAACGCACTACCACGGAGTCGGATGCCAACTCTGATAAGGAGGGATCTAGTAGTGATAAGAATCCTTTGCCCCAAGGAAAGAATAGGACGGGCATCCATGCTGCGGTTGCCCCTCCCCCGACCTATGGAGGACCGGTCCATGCACCTCATATCAACCCTCTTGGTCCTCCTCCTAAGCTTTTGTTAAATGATTTTCCTAATTGGTTTTTTTATCAAGTCTCATTTGAATCACAACTCAACACATCTTTGGAGAATCATTGAACAAGGCTTCTACCCGCATGATCCAAACAACTTCACTCCAAGAGAAGAAGTGGACAATCAATACAACCACTCCGCCTTGTTCATTCTTCAAGTTGCAATGCCTCCCGAAGAGCTTGCTCATTTGTGCCCATTCACTCTTGCAAAAGATGCATGGGAACACATTATCTCTTTGTACAAGGGAAGCTCGAGCATTCAACGCTCCAACTTTGAGGTGATCCTTGATGAATCCTATCAGTTTGTGATGAATGAAGATGAAGATCCTCATGAGCTCTACCAAAGATTAACAACTATTGCGGTCTCACTCCGAGATCATGGGAGCAAGGACACGGATGATAGTTGGATCAAGCGCAACTTCCTCAAGGCCATCATGCCAACAACAAGGCCATGTCCTCCTGATCCGTCAAATCCCAGACTTATGCACCTTATCATCAAGTGACGTGTTGGATGAGTTTATTTCTATGAACATCTTGAACAAGATCGCCGACAACGCTCTAGCTCATGTCCAACATTCAAAGAAATCCTCACCCAACCTAGCTTTGAAGGCCAAGGCTATCCCGGAAGAAGAAGAGGAAGAAGAGGAGAGTTGCCGCGAAGACACCAAATATTCTTACCACGAGCACATGGCTCTTGCGTCAAGGCAATTTTGGGGCAACAAGTGAAACTCAAGGCCCAACTTCTCCAAGAACAACTCAAGTGGCTCCAAGGGCAATCAACGTGTTAGAACTAGCTACAACAGAGGTAATGTGAGTCACTTTGTGGTGGATTGCCCCTATGAGAAGAGGGAAGAAAATGGTGGCAAAATCATTTGCAAAGACAAGGCGAAGCCCTTCCCCAACAAGAACAACTTCACCAAGAGGGTGCCACAAAAGGGGTTGGTGGTGCATGAAGAGTACATCTCCGATGATGATAATGCATGCAAGTGGTGAAGGGATGATGACGGCCTCCATGTCCATTGCCACCTCTTCTCCAACCTTGGTGTCTCTCTTCGATGCCCCCAACGAGAACCTCATCCCAAAGTGCCTCATGGCAAAAGACATCAACAAGGTAATGATACGTCTCCAACGCATCTATAATTTTTAATTGTTCCATGCTGTTATATTATCATTCTTGGATCTTTTATAATCATTTTATGTCATTTTTGGTACTAACCTATTGACATACTGCCAAGTGCCAGTTGTTGTTTTCTGCATGTTTTTTACATCACAAGAAATCAATACCAAACGGAGTCCAAAAGCAGCAAAACTTTTTGTGGATTTTTTTGGACCAGAAGACATCCAGTGGGCCGGAGAAGCGCCTCGGGGGTGCTCCGAGGGGAGCACAACCCACCAGGGCGCACCTGGAGGCCTGTGCACGCGGTGGGTTGTGCCCACCTCGGTGCCTCCCGAACCGACTCTTTGCTCTATAAATACCCCAATATTCCAGAAACCCTCGGGGAGTCGACGAAAATCAATTCCAGCCGCCGCAGAGTCCAGAACCACCATATCAAATCTAGACACCATCACTAAGGGGTTCATCATGCCCATTGGTGCCTCTCCGATGATGCGTGAGTAGTTCTTTGTAGACCTTCGGGTCCGTAGTTAGTAGCTAGATGGCTTCCTCTCTCTCGTTTGATTCTCAATACAATGGTCTCTTGTGAGATCCATATGATGTAACTCTTTTTGCGGTGTGTTTGTTGGGATCAGATGAACTATGAGTTTATGATCAGATCTATCTTTTTATCCATGAAAGTTATTTGAGTCTTCTTTGATCTCTTATATGCATGATTCCTTATAGCCTCGTATTTCTTCTTTGATATTTGGGTTTTGTTTGGCCAACTTGATCTATTTATCTTGCAGTGGGAAGAGGTGCTTTGTGATGGGTTCGATCTTACAGTGCTTGATCCCAGTGACAGAAGGGGAACCGACACGTATTTATCATTGTCATTAAGTATTACAAGATGGGGTCTATCTCTACATAAATAGATCTTGTCTACATCATGTCATCGTTCATATTGCATTACTCTATTTCTCCATGAACTTAATACACTAGATGCATGCTGGATAGCGGTCGATGTGCGGAGTAATAGTAGTAGATGCAGGAAGGAGTCGGTCTGCTAATCTTGGATGTGATGCCTATATAATGATCATTGCCTGGATATCGTCATGATTATTTGAAGTTCTATCAACTTCCCAAAAGTAATTTGTTTACCCACCGCTATTTTTCTCGAGAGAAGCCACTAGTGAAATCTACGGCCCCCGGGCCTCTTCTTTAATATATTTGCCTTTGCGATCTATTTTCCTTTGCTTTTATTTTCAGATCTATTAAACCAAAAATAAAAAAAATACCTTGCTGCACTTTATTTTATTTGGCGTTCGATCTATCAATTATTGTCGGATGTGGGGCTCCGGCAAAACCCTTAAGGTTCGAACTCTGGGGTGCACGCGAAGTTCTTCCCTCCTACCGATCTACGCCCTAGCTCACTAAGATCTCGCGGACGAACTCGATGAACTCGCAACACAGAAAGACACGAGATTTATACTGGTTCGGGCCACCGTTGTGGTGTAATACCCTACTCCAGTGTGTGGTGGTGGATTGCCTCTTGGTCTGATGAAGAACAGTACAAGGGGAAGAACAGCCTTCTGAGGTTGAGGTGTTCTTGTGCTCTGTGGACTTGTGGATCCGAACTCTCTCCCACTGTGGTGGCTAGCTCTACTTACATAGGCCCTGGTCCTCTCCCCAAATATTGAGCGGGAAGGGATCCAACAACGATGGGCAAATTTTAAAGGGGACAACTAGTACAAGCTATCCTGACAAAAGCAGTCTTCGCCTGCAAAAGGCTCTGGTGGTGACGCCGTCTTGGGCTCCACGGTGACCTCCGTCTTTCCGTCCCGCTGGTCTTGGTCTTGTTGCACCGATATGGCAACCTTTGCCTGATGCCTCGGTACTCCGCGCCTATGCCTGCCTCCTTAGCACCAAAGAGGAAACAAGGACGCTGCGCGCGCTGGCGCCCGCCTGGTGCCGGTCGTCATGGCTCACGTCACGAGAGCCTTGCAAGGTTTGCCCCACCTTGATATCTCCACTCCTCGCTAGCCTGCCTGGAGAGGTCGCTCCTGAGGAGGTCTTGCGTCATCCGCCTCGCGGGGCTTGGCCCCACGCGAGGGTCTTGAATGCTTTGTTGATGAAGATGGGACATACAGGCCCGCTTGCATAGCCACGCCGTGAGCCGCAAGCAGGCAAGTCTGGGGACCCCGGTTCCCAGAACGCCGACAGTAGCCCCCGGGCCCAAGGTGCGCTTGGGCTTGGCTTCACGGCGAAGCCAAGGGTCAAGTGCGAAGCGCTGCGGGGCCCCAAAGCCTGCGGCCTTGGTCGACGCGTGGCGGTTGATTGGACGTGGGCGTCTCCACTTCCCCATGCTGCCTCGGCAACTGCACGACTTGACAAGTCCTTGCGACATGCAAGGAAAACCATCATTACCTGTGATCGTGGGAGGCGTCGGTTGGCCTTCTCTTGCTATAAATGGGGAAGGGGGCGGAGCCCCCGTCGCCCATCTCTTCCTTGCTTCACTAGCTTCTTCCTCCTTGCTCCTCTGCTTGCAACAATGGCGCCCATCCGAAGGTTCTCTGCTGAAGAGAAAGGAAAGGCCCCCCGTGATGATCCGGGGCCACTCCCACCGAAGAAGAGGGCGGTCCATCATCGCGACGAGGCGGCGATGCAGGTGGTGACGAGGCCTTGGTGCGAGCGGCCTCCTACAGGGTACCCGCTTCCCTTGTACGCTCGAGCCGAGGGCTCAGGAGGGTGGAGCAACGACCGGTGACGCCCGCGCCGCGCCCGTGGTCGCCGCGCAATGGCGATGCATGTCGTTGCTCCTAGAATCCACGCCACGGATTCCTCGCGCGAGCTGGTGCTATGGGCGTCGATGCCCCCGAGTTCCTGGATCTGCTTTTCGTGGTTCTTCTCCGATGTGATGCCGCTGAGCGGGCCTCTCGAGCTCGCTGCAAAGACGCCGATCATGCGCGTTCACGACCGGAGCATAGGTCGAAGCGGTCCCCAACGGCAAGATCTTCATGACTCGCGGCTGGGGCGAGGTTGCACGGGTCCGCAGTGCGGAAGGCATCCTCGCGATCCATTTGAGTTCGACAGCACCTCCACGCTCTTCTTCAAGGTCTTCGACGCGGAGGGCCGCCGCCTGGAGTGCTGCCCTGGAGGGGAGCACCAGGATGACGCACGCTCCGCTCGTGGCTACTCCAGCAGCAGCAGCCCCAGGGAGTCTAGCGACTCTCCTGAGCTCTACGAGACTCCGGAGACGAGCGACGACAATTACGTGCCCCCAAGCTCCCGCCGGGCTCGGAGCAGAGCCGCGGCGCCCAGCCGCCGCCGCCGCTGATCTGGATGGGGTTGGCGCCGGCCTCCCGTGGCCCACTGTTGATGATGGCGTCCGCCACGGGAGGGTGTAGATAGGATTCCTCTTAGTTCTTGCCTTTGTTTCCTGCAAAGAATCATGAGGTACCCCGTGGGGTGTGTAAGGATCTGCAGTGCCTTTTGTGTATATATTCCCTGTTATGAGAATTTGCAAATGCATGTCCTGTTCGGGCTTGGTCTCCCCTTTCCAACCTCGTGATAGCTTGTTGCTCTACGCTGACAGGTCCCGGTCCCCAGGCAGGCTGCAACCGTCGTTGGTATGCCAAGTCGCATGCCGTGGTCAAGGCCAGGAGGTGAGCGGCCCGAGGTCCAGTAAGAGCCCCTGAGGCGTGATGCTCAGGAGGTCCCCCTTAGCGCCCAAGCAGCTATGGTAAGGTAGGAAAGGGATGCGACGTGGCCGCAACAGGAATGCGGCGAGCGCGACCCTTAGGTCCTATCGATTAGCCAGTCCGAGCACGAGACTTATCTTAGTAGTTCAGGGTCGATTCTTCGTGATGCGCCAGGCCTGTGCGCAACCACCCACAGCGTAGCTAGGTTAGGCCCGTACGGGTCCTTCCCCTTCCAATGCTTTCCTTCATGCTCTACGTCCTCGTGTCCGGCCCCGAAAGTGAGCTCGGCCGCTTGTTGGTATGCCAGGTCGCGATGTCGTCGTGGTCAAGGCAAGGGGGTGAGGGATGGAGAGCCAGTAAGAGCACCTGAGTCGCGATGCTCAGGAGCCCCCCTTTTAACGTGCAAGCGGATTACTTGTAAGAGGAGAGAGCCCGCGGTACCGCCCGCTACTATCCTAAGGAGGTTCCTGCAGGCCATCATAAGGAGAAACACGGTTTTGCCGTTATGGTTGCCAGCCCGCCGCTGGTTGCTTTGACATGAGATGACGACACTGAGGGCCTGGTGAGGTGACGTGTGCGGGGCGTGCCACGAGCCAGAGCTCGACCGCTCAGGTTTGTCGACGTGGCAGGGACGGACCCATGCACCAGCGTCGTGCCTGTGTGAGGAGGCCCCGTGGGAGGCGACGATCGACCAGGTGGTAGCCGAGCAGGCGGTAATCATAGGCAGATTAAGCATGGAAGACAAATCAACTTGGGTAAATGCAGAAAGACACATGCCACTGGGTCAGGCCCGAGCGGCTTGGGGATGAAGCAGCCCGAGGGGCGCCCCCAACAAGGTAAGCCAAAGACATAAGCAAAAGGGATACATGCCACAGGGATGGACCTACGCGGCCTAGGAATAATGCAGCCCGAGGGGCGCTCCCAGCTAAACGAACTTGGAAAATGTCACCTGGTTCTGTTGACGAAGGAGAGTTGGGGCAGCTGAAGGCACGCAGCGAAGGAATGGATCCTCATGAGCCACCGGGGCCCTGAGCCTTGGGAGGCTCTGGGGGCTCGGGTGGTTCCTTGAAGACCGTCTCCATCTCTATCAGGACAGCGTGGTACCTGGCCTCCTGAGCCGCCAGGACACGCCGCATGTTGCGCTGATATGCTGATGCCACGCTCGGCAAGCCGAAGGGCATGCGAACGTAGTTGTGTGGTGGACCCTCGCAATGGCCCACATGCGAAGGCCGGAAAAGCTCCTGAGACGCAGCACTGTTGAGCCCTGGGACGTCGATGCAGATGCGCAGCCAGGCATCATCGCCTGGATGGGGAGCTGCGCCTCGTGAGCGACGGTCTCCACGCATGGCTCTTGCGTCTTGCAGTTCCTGAGTGGTCTTGGTGACGAACTCCTGAGCGGTGTGTCGGCGTTCTGGGAACAGGGGTCCCCAGACTTGCCGGTTGCGGCCTGCGGCGTGGCTCAAAGGAGGCCCAGGACGGCCCATCTCCATCAACACAAGCTCAAGACCCTCTCGAGGGGCCAAGCCTCGCGGGGCGGACGACCAAGAGCTTCCTCAGGCGCGGCCTCGTCAGGCTGGCTCATGAGGAGGCGGAGAGTTCAAGGCGGAGTACCTCCCGAGGTGCCCATGACGTAAGCCATGACGACCAAGGGCGCCAGTCGGGCGCCAACCCGCGCAGCGTCCTCCTTTCCTCTTTGGTGCAAAGGGAGCAAGCGCAGGCAAGAGCATCAAGCAAAGGCATCCGTTTAGGTGCACAAGACCAAGACCAGCCCCAACGGCTGGAATGCAGTCATCGTGGAGCCCAAGCAGGCGTCATCACCAGATCCTTTGGCAAAGAGGACCAACTTTAGTCAGGATAAGTGTACCCACTGTTCCCCTTCAAAATGGCCAATTGTTGGCGCCCTTCCCGCTCAATATTTGGGAAGAGGCCCAGGGCCTTCGTCTATATAAGTGGAGCTAGCCACCATAGTAGGGGGACTCTCTCCTCCCGCGCAGCATTTTGGGATCCAGAGATAGAGATAGAGACCCGATCCGCAAGCTAGAGCGACGGGACACCACTAAGCAGTTCATCACACCCACCAAGAACGGACCCTCGCGAGGCTGTTCTTCCCTGTACTGTTCTTCATCAGCCCTAGAGGCAATCCACACACCACACCTTTGGAGTAGGGTATTACACCACGATGGTGGCACGAACGATATAAATCTTGCATCTCTTGCGTTGTTCTTGCTAGTAGTTTAGGTCCTCGCGATTCGGTGAGGTACGAGACGGTGGAGGGTTGGATCTCCGCGCACCGCGAGTTCGAACCTTAAGGGTCCGCTGAACCCGAAATCCGACATTTGGCGCGCCCGGTGGGGGTGCGCGGAATCGCCTTCGTCCGCCTCGTTCTTCCCGACCACCGCAACCATGTTCGACGCTGCCGGGCTCGGCCGAGCGCCGAGCCGCCCTCGCCTCCCATGTCGCCAGACAGCCCCGTCGGCGGGCGTCCTCGTCGTTTCCCCATCACTGCCGCCAACGCCGCCATCGCTCGGCGGGGAACAAGCGACAAGCGCCGCCCCAAAGCACCCGTCCATGAGGCGGGACGGCCGCACCGCCACGCCGCTCACCCTCGCTGGTTCTTCATCGCGTGCTCAGCGCTGCCATGGAGGCCCGAGCTGCACTCATCGCGCTAACGTGCTCTCGCGCTACCGCCCATCGATGACGTCTACGAAGAATGGCTCGACCGCGTCGCCGAGCTTCGCTCGCTGCGGGAGGCGACTTGCCGTCCGTCTTCTTTGCCGCACCGCACTCGCCGCTGCAATGAAGCTCCCGGGGCGCCTCAGCCACCTCCTCCTCAAGACGGCGTCCTGGCCCCAAGGCGCACGGCCCCTGGGCGGAACCCGTTCCGCCAGGCGCCGGCGCGGCAAGAGTAGGGCTGCCAAGAAGTTCCTCGCCCGCAGGAGGCTGCCCGGCGCTCTCGGCCCAACAAGAATAAGACCTGCGCTACCCCCAGCCACAGCGCAGGAGGCTCGCAAGACCAAGCTCTCTGCCGTCCGAGGCCCCCAGCGCCACGGCGGGCTGCCGCGCCTTCACCACCGAAGGCGCAGCGCCGTGGGCCCGCCAAGTTCAAGCCAGACATGCCTCCACGCACACGGCTGACCCTACGGAGTTCCTCCAGCTCTACGAGCTGGGCATCGAGGCTGCCAACGGAGAGGAAAAGGTCATGGCAAACTGGTTTCCCATGGCGCTCAAGGACAGAGCCCGCACCTGGCTCCTGAATCTGGCCCCAGGCATGATCTCTCCTTGGGCCTAGATGCGCACCCGCTTCAACGCCAACTTCCAAGGTACTCGCCACCGGCCACCCGCCGTGAGCGACATGCGCCGAATCAAGCAGCAGCCAGGGGAAACCCTGCAAAAGTACATCCAACGCTTCAATAACGCACGCCTCAAGATCCCCAGGGTAACGGAGGAGGCCATCATCTCTGCCTTCTCCGACGGCGTGCGCGACGTCAAGATGAAGGAGGAGCTGGCGATGCATGAAGATCTATGCACCTCCCTGGAGCTGTTCAACTTGGCGACCAAGTGCGCCAGGGCTGAGGAGGGGCGCCTCTCCCTCCTCGAGCTGCCTGCCGTGGATCCCGAAGAGAAGAAGTCCAAGGCCAAGGACGTGAAGCGCAAGGGGGCTGCCGTGCTCGTAGCCGAACCAGACACCAAGCGAGGCAGAGATCAGCCCGAGTCTTCCAAGGGCAGCCGATACTGCGTGTACCACAACCTCCACACCCACAACACCAACGAATGTCAAGAGCTCCGGGCCGTGCGCGAAGGAAGGGTCGGCAGATGCCCCGAGCGCAGCGACCGGGGCTACGGCCGAGGAGGAGGAAGAAATACAGGACGCTGGGAAGACCGCGGCCCGCGCGAAGGGTGGCGCGACCAACCTCGCGAGGACCGCTGGCAAGACCCACCTCGCGAGTGGGGCTGGAGGGATCGGCCTCGTGAGGATCGTCCGCAAGGGAACGCTGGCCTCCCTCCGCTGCCGCCACCGCCAAGGAGAATCGAAGACCGTCATCAGGACGAGGGGGCTGGGGGCTTCCAGGAAGCGCGTGCGATCGCTTTGCATCTGGGCGGAGCTCAAGCCCCACCTCTCACCGCATCTTCAAGCGGTTCGCCCGTGAAGTGAATGCAGTCCTCCCCAAGCTCGAGTCCACGTGCCCTCTCAGGTGGTCGGCGTGCGCCATCACGTTCAGCTCAGCGGATCAGCTCAAGTGCGCAGCCGCAGCCGGAGTTCTTCCAATGCTTTGCTCCCCAATCATCAGCAATGTGCTGGTCACCAAGACCCTAATTGACGGCGGAGCAGGGCTCAACGTCCTGTCCGTGGAAACATTCAACAATCTTCAAGTGCCCTACAGTCAGCTTCAGCCAACCAAGCCTTTCTCTGGCGTCACCGACGGCTCCACGGTCCCGATCGGGCAGGTCCGCCTTCCTGTCACCTTCGGGGCCCGCGACAACTACCACACCGAGCTCATCGACTTCGACGTCGCCCACATTCGCCTACCGTACAACGCCATCCTCGGGTACCCAGCGTTGGCCAAATTCATGGTCGTAACCCACCATGGCTACAACATCCTCAAGATGCCAGGGAGCGGCGGGGTCATCACAGTGCCCTGTGAAGAAAGAGATGCAGTGTGCTCCCTGGAGCGAGCTTTTCAAGCCGCATCACTGGAAGACCCAAACCACAGCAGCAGGACGCCTCCCGAAGCAGCACCCAAGAAGAAGAAGACATCGACCGGCCCGACTCATCAAGAGACAGGCCCCTCAGGGCCTGCACCGAGCCAGGGGGAGCCTCCTTCCATCGCATAGGAAAGCGCGCCCGGCGCCCTCCTCAGGCAGGGCTCGAGGGCTCTCCCCTGGAGGGCCGCCGACCTCGCCAAGGTCTCGAGGAAGGCGCTTGGGCACCATGTGGAGGCGTGTTTGCCAAGAACGCTTCCGCAAGGTGAGCAAGACCAGGAGGACAGAACCCTCAAGAGTTCATCAGCAAGGCCATTCAGAGCTACAGGAGTCAAGGGTCATGAGGGCAGCGCCGCCGCTGCCACTGGCTGTGGCCCCCCATCCAGGCGAGGATGGTGGGCTGCGCGTCTGCATCGACATACCAGGGCTCAACCGAGCCGCATCTCAAGAGCGCCTCTGGCCCTCGCGAGTGGGACGCTGCGAGGGTCCGCCCCACAGCTACGTACGCATGCCTTATGGCTCAAGAACGCGGCTGCGCACCAAAGATCTCATGAGGACCATCCCGAGGCTCAAGAGGTCAGGCACGCCGCAGCCCTGGTGGAGATGGAGATGGCCCATGAGGAGCCGTCGGCGCCTCCGGAGCCTCCCGAGGCCCCCGGGCCTGGGGGCTCGTGAGGATCGGCTCCCGCAGCCCACCGAGTCTGCTACATCAACAACCCTTCATCCCCAACATCACCAGGTGACATCTTTAAGTTTTATTTCCAGCCGGGAGCGCCTTCAGGGCCGCATTATTCCTGTGCCGCGTGGGTCCGTCCTGCGGCATGTATCCCTTTTATTTCATGTCTTTAGCTTATCCTGTTGGGGGCGCCTCGGGCTGCATCATCCCCAAGCCGCCGGGTGATCCAGTGCATGTA
The DNA here is from genome assembly GCA_021605145.1 of Aegilops bicornis. Lineage (NCBI taxonomy): Eukaryota > Viridiplantae > Streptophyta > Magnoliopsida > Poales > Poaceae > Aegilops > Aegilops bicornis. The sequence goes on from CM038674.1 coordinate 421,312,091, forward strand.
TCCTTCATACGTTTTCCTTAGGATTATGCTCTCGCTCCACCATGCTTGTTATTTGGTGCCTTCTCACGGGTGGCGAAATCTTGCACGTTAAAGGGGTGCACGAGCATCGCGACTTCAGGGCTCCTACGGCTCTCCGCCCTCACCCTCTGGTCTTGTCCATGGCATCACGACTGGCTTGCCGGCTGACGCACGAGACCAGCCCGAGAGCCGGGATCCGAGGACGTAGAGTTGCGTCATCTAACCTAGCTTGCTGCGTTAAAGGGGGTGCACGAGCATCGCGACTCAGGGCTCCTACCGGCTCTCCGCCCTCACCCTCCGGGTCTTGTCCATGGCATCGCGACACGGCTTGCCGGCCGACGGTGAGACCAGCCCGAGAGCCGGGACCAAGACGAGAGCACCGCATCACGGCTAATTTGGCAGGAACACACTCAAGATAAGGCTCAGAGCCAGGCGCAACCCGCCTTGAGGTAGGGCCTCGTGAGTCCCGCGCTGGCTCACGGGTGCCCCGACACACCTCGCGAGGCCTCTCGCGCCTCTCTAAAGCAACTAACGACAGGACTACCGATCGCCCCGGTGAGCTCTTGTTCCTTTTGTGGTGAACCTGCAGGGTCTCCCCAAGGAGCACGAAACGACCTCGCTACGTAATCTCTCGTCGGCCAAGGCACGGACCTGGCACCAGGCCAAGAAGCGTCGTCCTAACCCTCGAGATAAGTCACCCTCCGGACACACTAGTCATCGCAACATCCGCCCCAGAACTCTCGAGGTAGGAGACCAGGTGCTCGACAGGTCCTCTCAGGGAGGGACTGCATAAGCTCTCTCCCATGTGGGAGGGCCCATTCAAGGTTGTTCATGTTTCCAGCTGGCCCGCGTGCGCTTGGAGACGCAAGAGGGAGTACCTATATAGAATGCGTGGAACATCCAGCACCTCCGGAGGTTCTACCCCTAAAAGGCCCAGAGCCTGTGAAGAAGGCGGATGCCTGTGAAGTTCATCTTTTTGTAAAAGGCCCAGAGCCTGTGAAGAAGGCGAATGCCTGTGAAGTTCATCTTTTTGGAAAAGGCCCAGAGCCTGTGAAGAAGGTGAATGCCTGTGAAGATCAACTAATTGGAAAAGGCCCAAAGCCTGTGAAGAAGGCGAAAGCCTGTGAAGTTCATCTTTTGGAAAAGGCCCAGAGCTCGTGAAGAAGGCGAATGCCCGTGAAGCTCACCTCACAGGGAAAAGGCCCAGAGCTCGTGAAGAAGGCGAACGCCTATGAAGCCGCTGTCGCGTTACGGAAAGGCCCAGAGCTTGTGAAGAGGGCAAACGCCCGTGAAGCTTGCTTACCAGAAGAAAGGCCCGGAGCCTGTGAAGAAGGCGAACGCCTGTGAAGCTCGCCGCCCGTGACACTCTCACGTAATAATGAGTTGGGGCTGTACATGCCCTGAGTCTCGTGGAGTGCCGCCTCAGCCCCGGGGCTCCCTCCCAAGCCCAAAGTGGCAGCACTTAGCTCCAGCTGGTGAGAAGACGTCGAAGACTAGACTAGAGTGCCGACGCGGCTTTTTCATTTGCTTCTGCAGTTGACTGGTTATTCCCATTTGAAGTTTTTATCGAAACTATCGCCTTTTTGGTCCGTGGTTCTTCGATCTTTTCGCCTCTCCGCCTCGATTTCTCTTCTTGCTTGAGGCCCATGGAAGCCTCGTGAGCCCAGCGAGTGTTCCTACCCCTATCGCTCAAGTTTTCACGGCCCTGGTCCACAAATTGGAGCACCCCTCCTGACCATGCCTCACGGGCAGCACAACGCGAACACAGGGCCAGGGTCGGTCGCCCCCGCGGCCACGATCGGGGTTCACTTGCGAATGGGCGCACGACAGAAGGGAACAGTATCAGGATAACAAAAGCAGTACAATAATTAACGGCGTTGCCCTAAACACGCCCCCACGGGGCCACACATTGTTCCCTTTTTACGCAGGAGAAAAGGAAAGAAAAGGACAAAAGCAGGTGAAGCACGCCCCGTGCCGGCTCTCTTGGGGGGCCCGAGCCGCCTCCGGAGCTCAGTCGGACTCCATCTCGCGCTTCACCGGGCGTGGCGAGCGGACCCGCTGCCACCCCCAAGCAGCGCGGGCGTGGGGGCTGGCGTCAGCCGCAGGAAGAGTCGCCACCGGAGAAGAGCTGGTGAAGCGTGAGGTGTCATGGGCATAACCACCGCCAGCGCCTTGCCCTCTCCGCCCGCGCTGGGGCTGAGTCCTCGGCCGCGGTCGTCGCCCTCAGGGCAGCACCCCATGCGGCGGCCGTCTTCCCCGAACACCCTCACGTAGAGGGTGGCGTCGCCATCATACTTGAAGTGCAGGGAGCACCAGCGGCGGAGACCATGCGCGCGCGCGAACGTCTGCCAGCCGCGGGCCAGGAACATGTTCCCTGCAGCAGAGACCTCCAGAGATGCCCACAAAGCCCGGCTGCAACAGCCATCTGCCTGGAGCCAGAGGCCACTCAGGGCGCCATCTGGGACCTCACCCAGGAGGAAGCACGGGAGCTGAAGCCAGACGCTAGACGGCTCCTCCGCCCTCACCATGAACTCCGGCAGCCAAGAGCATGGAGGCGCGGCCTCGGGGACGAGCGGCCGGGCACGCCCTCCAACCATGGCCACCGCTCGTCACCATGCTGAGAGCCTCCCCACGATCATGGGGAGACCGCCGTGGAGGCCACGGGTGCTGCGAGGGCGACCTCGACCACGCTTAGGCGGAGGAGAGGAAGATTCAACCTGGCGGCCCTTCCCCTTCTCTGCGGCCGAGAACTTCCTTGGTGGAGCCATGGAGAAGAAGGAGAGACAGGAAAGGATGGACTGGAAGGGCACGCGCCGTTCCGTACTTATAGCCGGCGGAGGCCAACCGTCGGCCTCCACGATCACCGATCATCATGACCAACTCTGCATGCAAGGACCTGTCGAATCCGGGCGGTTACCAAGGCGTCATGGGGGAGCAGGCTCCCACGTCCAATCAACCACCACGCGGCGCCCAAGGCCGCAGGCTGTTAGGGCCCACGACACCGCAGACTTGCCCTTTCGCCTCTCAGACGCCAATTTCGGGCGCCGTGGCCTGGGCTACTGGCCGGCGTTCCGGGAACGGGGTCCTTAGAATTGCACTGCTGCTGCTGCGTGGCTCAAAGGAGGCCGGGGCGGCCCATCTTCATCAACACAAGCTCAAGACCCTCGCGAGGGCAAGCCTCATGGGCGGACGACCAAGAGCTTCTCGGTAGCGGCCTCGTCAGGCTGGCTCATGAGGAGGCGGAGAGTTCAAGGCGGAGTACCTCCCGAGGTGCCCATGACGTAAGCCATGACGACCAAGGGCGCCACCCGCGCAGCGTCCTCCTTTCCTCTTTGGTGCAGAGGGAGCAAGCGCAGGCAAGAGCATCAAGCAAAGGCATCCGTTTCGGTGCACAAGACCAAGACCAGCCCCAACGGCTGGAATGCAGTCATCGTGGAGCCCAAGCAGGCATCATCACCAGAGCCTTTGGCAGGCGAGGACCAACTTTAGTCAGGATAAGTGTACCCGTTGTTCCCCTTCAAAATGGCCAATTGTTGGCGCCCTTCCCGCCCAATATTTGGGAAGAGGCCCAGGGCCTTCGTCTATATAAGTGGAGCTAGCCACCATAGTAGGGGGACTCTCTCCTCCCGCGCGGCATTTTGGGATCCAGAGATAGAGATAGAGACCCGATCCTCAAGCTAGAGCGACGGGACACCACTAAGCAGTTCATCACACCCACCAAGAACAGACCCTCGCGAGGCTGTTCTTCCCTCATCTTATTCTTCATCGCCCTGAGGCAATCCACACACCACACCTTTGGAGTAGGGTATTACACCATGATGGTGGCCTGAACCAGTATAAATCTTGCGTCTCTTGCGTTGTTCTTGCTAGTAGTTTAGGTCCCTGCGATTCAGTGAGGTACGAGACGGTGGAGGGTTGGATCTCCACGCGCACCCCAGAGTTCGAACCTTAAGGGTCTGCCGGAACCCGAAATCCGACACGGTGGGCTCTCCTTGCCTTGTGTTCTTCTGAGGGAAACGTGCCATGAAGCACGCCTACAAGTGGTGCCCAAGCGCCTCCCACGTGAGGTTGGCAAGGTCTGAGGCCCTCCAGAAGAGAGCCCCCGAGCCCTGCCTGAGGAGGGCGCCGGGCGCGCCTTCCTATGCGATGGAGGGAGGCGCCCCTGGAGTGGGCGCTGATCCTGACGAGGCTCCAGCTGCATCGCCACCCTCCTGAGATCCTGCACGGCGCAACTGCTTCTTCTTCTTGGGGAGGGCCTCAGGAGAGCCCTCGCCTTTGCTGTCGGGGTCGTCGATTGCTGCAGCTTGGAAGGCGCGCTCAAGGGAGCACCCCACATCTCTCTCTTCACATGGGACCGTGATGATTTCGCTGCTTCCCGGCATCTTGAGGACGTTGTAGCCGTGGTGGGTGACCGCCATGAACTTGGCCAGGGCCGGATACCCGAGGATGGCATTGTATGGCAGGCGGATGTGCGCGACGTCGAAGTCGATGAGCTCGGTGTGGTGGAACCATCGGTCACTCCTGAGAAAGGCTTGGTAGGCTGAAGCTGTTCATACGGGACTTGGAGGTTGTCGAACGTGTCGACGGATAGGACGTTGAGCCCTGCGCCGCCATCGATGAGGGTCTTGGTAACTTGCACATTGCTGATGACTGGCGAACAAAGCATCGGGAGAGCGCCAGCGGTGGCTGCGCACTTGAGCTGATCTGCCGAGTTGAAGGTAATGGCGCACTAGGACCACCTAAGCGGGCGCGTGGCCTCAAGCTTGTGGAGGACTGCATTCACCTCACGAGCAAACTGTTTGAAGATGCGCTAAGAGGCTGGGGCCTGAGCACTGCCCAAGATGCACGCGATGGCACGCGGTGTCACATCCCTAGTTCTGGTAATGCTTAGTGCTAGCATCTGGTGTTGCATCATGTTTAAATTTCAGTTAAACTTGAATTGGGGATGTTCAAACCCTAGCACCAAATGAAATGCAACTAGGATCAAATTGAAAATATTTTCAATGAACCCAAAATGCCCTTTGAAAATGTTCATGGTTTCTAATAAAGGTGAAAACCTCTGCCAAAAATGATGAACATATTTCTAGGACATCCTGGATTTTTGAATTAAATCATAAGTATTTGAATTTGGACATTTAAATTCTATAAAATATTTTAAATGTCCAAATAATCTTGAAAGCATTTGAGGACTGTTGGAAATAGTTTCAAAAGTGACCACAATTATTTTCAGGATTTTACAAAATGAATTAGTATTTTTACTAATTCAAAACAGATAAATAAAATAGAAAACAGAAACAATTAAGTAAGAGAGAGAGAGAGAAGGCCACTGGGCCACTCACCTGGACCTACCTGGCATCCCACCTAGCTGGCCCAGCTGGTGGCCTAGCCCACTAGGGTCCATGCCAGTCATCCTCTACCTCTGCCAGTAGGCAGAGGAGGGAGACAACAGCCTGCTGCCTCGTGGCGATACGCCACCTCCCTGCCTGCCTGCGTCCCTCGCCCCCGCGACACCTGAACCGCCTCCCCGGCCTCCCCTCGACCCCTGGACACCGCACTTTTTCCTCTCCGCTTCTCTCTCGCCATTCCCCCACCACAGCCGAGCGTGCTCGCCTCCGCCGACCGCCGCACCCGTGGCCACCGCCTTCCCGGCTCCTCTCCGACGTGTTCCCGTGCTCCGCCCTGACCTCCTCTTCCTCCTCACCGAGCCGTCGACGCTGGAAGCCCTAAAACGCTGCCAACGCCGTCTTCTTCAACCTCGGTCCGCCGAGATCGCCGGCGACCGCACGCCGTCACCAATCCTTCCCCGAGCCCACCGAGCTTCTCTACGTGACCGCTGTGAGCCACTGACCTTCCCCCTCCTCTTCTTTTCTTTCCCCATGCGTCGTAGCGACTGCACCACGCTCACTCGCACGCGCCGCCGCCCGCGCTCGTCGCCGGTGGTGCTCCAATGACCATATGGTCCCGGGCTTGTGCCCATTGCACTCCCCGCATCATGTAGGAGTCGTAGGTGTTAGCACCGCCCCGCCTAGGCCACTGCAACAACGAGCCTGACCTCAACCGAGCTTCGGCCGCCGCCGAGCTCGTCGCCGGTGCCACTCCGACCACTCCCCGGCCGCGCCACCACCATGATTGGATGTGGACGAGCGTCCGCATCCCGTTGCTGTGCTCTGCGCGCCAAACGACGCTCCGTAGGCGAATCCCGCAGCGCACCGCCGCGTCTGGACTCGCCGGCGGCTAAACGCCGGCGACTACTGACCGTTGACCAGTGTGGGTTGACCCCACTGCCCGGTTTGACTTCCCCCTCACTCTCTCACTGACATGCGGGCCACGCCCTGCTAACTAACCTAGATTAGTGTTAACTAAACCTAGTTAGTTTAGTTTAGTTACTGACACATGGGACCCAATCGGTCATTTGACTGGACCGCCTGTTGACCTGGCGTCACACGATGACGCATCGATGCAAGAACTCTTTTTCTGGATTTATTCTTATACAGGAAATTCCAAAAAATAGCCAAAACTTCTAAAAATCATAGAAAATCTACCGTAGCTCTAAATCAAACAAATTATATATGAAAAATGATCAGAAATATCCAATATGTCCATCTGTACCATTTTCATGCATGTTTGAATAACTTAAAGTTGTTTTATGAAACAATTTGAATTAATGGCATTTGAAATGCCTTATGTGGAGTTTGAATTTGAATCTAGTGTTCAAACCAACTCCATTTAAATTTTTGCTAGCTGCATTAGCTGAACTCACAGCATCTTGCCATGTCACATTCATGCATCATATTGTGGCATTGCATTGGTTGTGTCCTTTCTTTATTTGCCGGTGGTTGTCCCCTCTCGATAGATGTGGTTTCGACGATGAGTTCGATGACACCGATGAAGAGCTATATTATCTTCAGAAGTGTCAGGCAAGCAAAACCCCCTTGTTCATTCCGATACAAACCCACTCTCTTGCTCCTGCTCTCTCTTTTTACCGTGATTAGGACAACAACGATTCAACTGTTACTTGCTGCGTTAGCTGAACCCCTTATCCTCTACATGACCTGTCATTGCCACAGTAAATAGATGAAACCCACTAGCATGAGTAGGAGTTGTTTGAGCCCTGTTGTGCCTACTCATTCATGCTTGTTTGTCATGTCTGCCATCGCTTAGAGTTGAGTCGGTGCGATTCATCGGGGATGAATTGGAATGGTGATGAACATGTCCTACTAGGTGTGAGCTAAGTGTGTGAACACGATTTGGTAAAGGTATCGATGAGAGGCCATGTAGGGGTACATGGTGGGTTGTTTCATTGGAACCGTCCTTAAGCACTGAGATCTGTATGCGTGATTTAAGATTCAGCTACTACCATGCATTGGGCCCGAAACCAATGGACCCTCTTGGCTTCTTATCCACCCTTGTCCTCTGTCCAGGAGTTGCAAGTAGTTTCTGGTGTTTGTAGTATGCTGGAGGCCGTGTGCAGCGCTGACCTGAGGGGTGGGTTGTGATGCGATAGGCACGTGGCACGGTGTACCGGGCGCCCGTTTGGTGTCTCGGGAACCCTGCTCACATCGTTCGGGGCCGTATGTGGAAACCTCGGCCGGACTCGCTGCGGATGGAACCTGAATAGGTGATAAACCTGGACTAGAGACTTGAGTGTTTAGGTAGGCCGTGGCCGACACCCTCGCTGGGCTTCCGCTTGAAGGTTGCCGAGTACATGTCGTGTAAACGGTGATAAGTGGTGAGAGCGTGTGTGAAGAAGTACACCCCTGCAGGGTTAACATCATCTATTCGAATAGCCGCGTCCACGGTAAAGGACTACTTGGTTGTCTATACAGTTCATAGATAACTTGAAGTGGATACTCTAAAACTCACAAGATAAGCGTGAGTGCTATGGATGGCCTTCTCGTAGGGAGACGGGAGCGGATCCATAGTGGTGTATTGATATGGTGAATATGTGGACTCGTGTGCGCCACCTCAAAAGAGTTACTTGCAGTCGTAGTTTAGGTTAGCCACTGATCAAAGCTGGCTTGCTGCAGTTAAACTCCACCACCCCCTTTGTTGTTACCGATGCATATGTAGTTAGTTCTGATGTAAGTCTTGTTGGGTACATTTGTACTCACGTTTGCCTATTTTATGTTTTTGCAGAGAGACGTCAGTCTCGCTAGTAGTTTCGCGTGGACTTCGACGTTTAGCTTGTTACCTCAGCTACGATCTTGTGCCCTCGGCAGGGTCTTGTAGGTAGCCAGGCTTCTCAACCTTTTTCATTTGTAGATGTCTGTACTTAGACATGTTAAGCTTCCGCATGTGCTTTAACTTGTATGCTCTGAATGCTGGGTCAGGAGACCCATCTTTGTAATATCTCGCTCCTCGGAGCCTAATGAATAATGCTTGAGTCGTAGAGTTATCTTGTGATGCCATGTTGTATTTACACATATTGAGCATATTGTGTGTATGATTGAAATGCTTGGTATGTGTGGGATCCGACAACCTAGTTGTTTATCCTTGGTAGCCTCTCTAATGGGGAAATGTAGTCTTGTGCTTCCATGAGCCATAGTAGTCAGCTACAGCCCGGCTCACTGTGAGTCCTCGCTAGCCCAAAGAATACTGCTCAGAACACTTGATCGGCCGGCATGTGATTCACTTCGTTCTTGTGTCTGTCCTTCAGTGGAAATGTCACGCGGTGACATCCGAGTCCTGCGCTTAGCCTGCTACACCCCTGTTCACCGGAGTCCTGTTAGCCCAAAGCTGTTACCGGATTCGCACGCTGCTGGCCGACATGCTCAATGTTGATTCATGTATGCCTCGTCCCCGTCGATTAGTGCCACTTTGGGTTCAAGACTAGTCATGTCGGCCCGGTTCTCTGTCATATGGATGCTAGCGACACTATCATATACGTGAGCCAAAAAGGCTAAACGGTCCCGGGCCATGGTAAGGCGACACCCGTGGGAATACCATGCGTGAGGCCGCAAAGTGATATGAGGTGTTACTGGCTAGATCTATGTGACTTGGAATCGAGGTCCTGACACGCGACTCCTGGAAGCCCCCAGCCCCCTCATCCTGATGGTGATCGTCGTTCCTATTTGGTGGTGGCGGCAGCGGGGGAAGACCGGCGTTGCCCTGAGGACGATCCTCATGAGGCTGGTCCCTCCAGGCGCCCTCGCGAGGATGGTCTCCGCCAGCGGTCCTCACGAGGCTGCCGCGCCACTCTGGCGCGGGCCACGGTCGTCAGTGTCCGCCCCCACGCCTCCTCCTCTCGGCCGTAGCCCGGTCATTGCGCCGGGCGCCGACCAAGGCCCTTCGCGAATGGCTCGAGCTCTTGGATCGCTGGTGTTGTGGGTGTTCAGGTTGTGGAAGGCGCAGAATGGTCGGCTGCCCTTGGATGACTCTGGCTAGTCCTTGCCCCGCTTGGTGTCCGGCTCGCCACTGAGCACAGTTGCTTCCTTGCGCTTTCACGCCCTTGGCGCATGCCTTCTTCTCCTCTCGCACCAAGAATGGCAGCTTGAGGAGGGAAAGGCGCCCCTCCTCAGCTCTTGTGCACTTGGTCGCCAGGTTGAACAGCTCCTGAGATGTGCAAAGCTCCTCGTTGATAGTGAGCTCCTCATTCATCTTGATGTCGCGGACGTCGTCAGAGAACGCAGAGATGATGGCCTCATCCGTGACCTAGGGGATCTTGAGGCGAGTGTTGTTGAAGCGCTGGATGTACTTCTGGACAGTCTCTCCTGGTTGTTGCTTGATGCGGGCGGTCGTGGGTGCCCTGAAAGTTGGCGACGAAGCGGTCGCGCATCTCATCCCAGGAGGAGATCGAGCCGTGCTGCAGGTTCAGGAGCCAGGAGCGGGCACCATCCTTGAGAGCCATGGGAAACCAGTTTGCCATGACTTTCTCGTCACTGTTGTCCGCTTCGATGCTCTGCTCGTAGAGCTGCAGGAACTCCGTGGGGTCGGTGGTGCCGTCGTAGCGAGGAGGCAGGTCCGGCTTGAACTTTCCTGGCCAGGCGACGCTACGCAGCTCGAGGGTGAAGGCGCGGCAGCCGGCCATGGTTGCCGGGGCCCATTTCAGATCTGGAGCTTGGTCTTGGTGAGGCCCGCGTGCCGCTACCGCAGGTAGTGAGCGATCTTGGCGAGGTGGCGCTGGGAGCGCTGGTGCAGCTTCCCGCGGCCGAGGAATTTCTTGGCAGCTTCTCTATTTGCGCGCGGGCATCGGGCGTGGTGGATCACGCTGTGGGGCCGCGCTCCTTGGTGCCAAGGCACTGTCTTGGGGCAGAGTGGTGGAGGCGCTCCATGAGCCACGTCGCCCGTGGCTGGCGGAGGGCGAGGCAGAGAGTGGGATGGCGCCGGGAGCCTTCGCGCGCGGACGAGCTCGGCGACGCGGTCGAGCCAGTCCTCGTAGAGGTCGTTGACCAGGCGATAGCGCAGGAGCTCGTTCGCCATGAGGAGCGCGGCCTGCGCGTCCATGGGAGCGTGACGTGCATGGGACAAGGAACCGGTCGTGGTTAGCGATGGAGTGGCGGTGCGGCCGTCCTGCCGCACCGATGGGTTCAGCGAGGACGCTTGCTGATCGTTCCCCGCTGGGCCGGTAGCAGCGTTGGCGGCAGGAGATGTGGAACGACAAGGTGGCCCGCCGACGGGAGCCGTCTGAGCAACGCGGACGACAAGGGCAGCCCGGCGCTCAGCTCGGGCGCGGCGAGCGTCCGCCATGGAGACGACAGAGTGACAAATCGACGGAAGAGAAGCTACGGCGCACCCCTTGTTGGAGATATGCTCTAGAGGCAATCATGTATGATGATATTTCCTATGTGTTTATGAATAAAGATAGTCCTTGGACATTATCAATGATGTGTATCAGCAAGTATGTGACTTGTTTGTGGGACTATGCATTGTATGATGACCGTATCATAAAAGGTCCCTAGTCGAAAGGGCTGTGTGGACGCAGCCGACTAGACCGGCATATGACACACCGATGGCTTGGTCTCACTAGCCATGGAGCATTGGATGCTAACCGGTAATATGGACTTGGAAAGGTCTGGTCGGATTCGACGTAGTCGGATCCGAAGTCGAGATAAGGTCTGAGTCGGATGCACTCCAACTATGAGATGCAGCGATATGTTATTTGTGAGTCTCTAGTACAACATATGTTCTATGTCCTAAGACCTGAGCCGACGCATGTACTGGATGGTGATGACTTGCTTTGGGCCGACCAAACGCTACTCCGTGACTGGGTGGTTACAAAGGTAGGTTTCGGGTTTGTCCGGTCCCATGCTGCGAGACATGGTCTAGCAAGATGGGATTTGCCCCTCTGATCAGGAGAGATATACTCTGGGCCCCTCGTGTGATCTGACCAGGATAAGCATGGCCATGCGACAGGGATTATGAGATAATCCGGTTTGTGGTTGGTATCATTGCAACGAGAAAGAGGTCGGGCTAGCACAAGGATGACAGTCTCGCCTTGAGCCCGACAACATATATCGTGTGGCAAAGGGAACAGAAGTGTGACATGTTGTACAGGTTCGCCTACCAGCTTCATAGTCCGCTTGGTGGTCGGCATGCCTTGCTAGAGGCCGCTACCAACCGTGCAGGTCGGAGGTGATCCGAACTGTGACCAAGCCGGCTTGAACCTAAGGGGTCGCGCGCTTAAGGGAAGGAACCTATGAGGTCGGTTCGTAGGACACTGGTCGGATGTGATCCGAATCGACTAGGAACGTGACCGAGTAGACTTTGGGCTTTAGGGTCCGTGCAAGGCCCAAGTGTTGAGCCTGCGACGGACGCCTATATAAAGTGGAGGTGCGCCACACTCATGTAGTTGATCGCTTCGGCGCTGCGACTAGGGTTTGCATGTGTTGTGAATAGCCACCTCCACTCGCTGCCGACTGTGTGATCGGACCTAGCAGTCCGCCGCACAGTGTTCCTCCTGCACGCGCAGATACCGTTAGAGGTGGTACACTTGTGCCGCTCCAGCGAACTCGTACGTGGGATCGGACGACCGGCTGTTCGAGGGAGATCGGACGAGGAGGAGACGATCGACGCGGACGCGCTGCCCCAACTCTTCTTCCGCTGCACGGCACTGCGCGTCTAGTGGTAACGAACTGTGATCCATCTCCCATAGCATGTTCCTGGATGTTCTGCGCATACGAAAATTTAAATTTGTAGTCGACGCACCCTACCGTAGAACCCAACACCCCTACCTAGCGCGCCAAATGTCAGATGTGGGGCTCTGGCAAAACCCTTAAGGTTCGAACTCTGGGGTGCGCGCGAAGTTCTTCCCTCCTATCGATCTACGCCATAGCTCACTAAGATCTCGCGGACGAACTCGACGAACTCGCAACACAGAAAGACACGAGATTTATACTGGTTCGGGCCACCGTTGTGCTGTAATACCCTACTCCAGTGTGTGGTGGTGGATTGCCTCTTGGGCTGATGAAGAATAAAGACAAGGGGAAGAACAGCCTCCTAAGGTTGAGGTGTTCTTGTGCTCTGTGGACTTGTGGATCCGAACCCTCTCCCACTATGGTGGCTAGCTCTACTTATATAGGCACTGGTCCTCTCCCCAAATATTGAGCAGGAAGGGAGCCAACAACGGCGGGTAAATTTGAAAGGGAACAGCTAGTACAAGCTATCCTGACAAACGCGGTTGATAACATACAAGTATAGGGGATCGCAACAGTTTTCGAGGGTAGAGTATTCAACCCAAATTTATTGATTCGACACAAGGGGAGCCAAAGAATATTCTCAAGTATTAGCAGCTGAGTTGTCAATTCAACTACACCTGGAAACTTAGTATCTGCAGCAAAGTTTTTAGTAGCAAAGTAATATGATAGTGGTGGTAACGGTACCAAAAGAGTAATGCGAGCAATAGTAAATATTTTTGGTATTTTGTAGTGATGGTAACAATAGCAACGGGAAAGTAAATAAGCGAGAACCAGTATATGGAAAACTCGTAGGCACCGGATCGGTGATGGATAATTATGCCGGTCATGTAACAGTCATAACCTAGGGTGACACAGAACTAGCTCCAGTTCATCAATGTAATGTAGGCATGTATTCCGAATATAGTCATACGTGCTTATGGAAAAGAACTTGCATGACATCTTTTGTCCTACCCTCCCGTGGCAGCGGGGTCCTATAGGAAACTAAGGGATATTAAGGCCTCCTTTTAATAGAGAACCGGAACAAAGCATTAGCACATAGTGAATATATGAACTCCTCAAACTATGGTCATCACCGAGAAGTATCCCGATTATTGTCACTTCGGGGTTGTCGGACCATAACACATAATAGGTGACTATAGGCTTGCAAGATAGGATCAAGAACACACATATATTCATGAAAACATAATAGGTTCAGATCTGAAATCATGGCACTCGGGCCCTAGTGACAAGAATTAAGCATAGCAAAGTCATAGCAACATCAATCTCAGAACATAGTGGATACTAGGGATCAAACCCTAACAAAACTAACTCGATTACATGATAAATCTCATCCAACCCATCACCGTCCAGCAAGCCTACGATGGAATTACTCACGCACGGCGGTGAGCATCATGAAATTGGTGATGGAGGATGGTTGATGATGACGACGGCGACGAATCCCCTCTCCGTGAGCCCCGAGCGGACTCCAGATCAGCCTCCCGAGAGGTTTTAGGGCTTGGCGGCGGCTCCGTGATCGTAAAACGCGATGATTTCTTCTCCTCTATTTTTTCTCCCGAAAGCAAATATATAGAGTTGGAGTTGGCGCCGGAGGAGGTCCAGGGGGCCACGAGGTAGGGGCGCCCCTAGGGGTCGCCCCACCCTCGTGGATCGGTGTGTGCCCTCCGGTCTTCATCTTTGGCGAGGATTTTTATTATTTTTTATAAGACATCCCGTGGAGTTTCAGATCATTCCGAGAACTTTTGTTTTCTGCACATAAAACAACATCATGGCAATTCTGCTGAAAACAGCGTCAGTCCGGGTTAGTTCCATTCAAATCATACAAGTTAGAGTCCAAAACAAGGGCAAAAGTGTTTGGGAAAGTAGATACGACGGAGACGTATCAACTCCCCCAAGCTTAAACCCTTGCTTGTCGTCAACCAATTCAGTTGACAAACTGAAAGAAAGAAAGAAAAACTTTTACAAACTCGCTTTGCTCTTGTTCTTGTAAATATGTAAAGCCAAAGATTCAGGTTTTCAAAGAAAGATTATAACTAACCACATTTGCAATAATTCTCAGGTCTCACAATCACTCATATCAATAGCATAATCAACTAGCGAGCCATAATAATAAATCTCGGATGACAACACTTTCTCAAAACAATCATAATATGATATAATAAGATGGTATCTCGCTAGCCCTTTCTGAGACCGCAAAACATAAATGCAGAGCACCTTTAAAGATCAAGGACTGACTAGACATTGTAATTCATGGTAAAAGAGATCCAATCATAGTCACACCCAATATAAATTAACAATGATGAATGCAAATGACCGATGTGCTCTCCAGCTAGTGCTTTTTAATAAGAGGGTGATGACTCAACATAAAAGTAAATGGATAGGCCCTTCGCAGAGGGAAGCAGGGATTTGTAGAGGTGCCAGAGCTCAGTTTTGAAATAGAGATAAATAATATTTTGAGCGGTATACTTTCATTGTCAACATAGCAACTAAGAGATGGTGATATCTTCCATGTCACACACAATATAGGCGGTTCCCAAACAGAATGGTAAAGTTTATACTCCCCCTCCACCAACAAACATCATTCCATGGCTTGCTCGAAACAACGAGTGCCTCCAACATACATCGTGTCCTGTGGAGGAGTTTTGTTTGCAATTAGTTTTGATTTAGTTTGCATAAAGCATGGGACTGGGCATCCCGGTGACCAGCCATTTTCTCGTGAGTGAGGAGCGGAGTCCACTCCTCTTGAGAATAACCCGCCTAACATGGAAGATAATGGCAGCCTTGGTTGATACATGAGCTATTTGAGCATACAAAACAGAATGTTTATTTGAAGGTTTAGAGTTTGGCACATAAAAATTTACTTGGAACGGCAGGTAGATACCGCATATAGGAAGGTATAGTGGACTCATCTGAAATAACTTTGGGGTTTAAGGGATTGGATGCACAAGCAGTATTCCCGCTTAGTACAAGTGAAGGCTAGCAAAAGACTTGGAAGCGACCAACTAGAGAGCGACAACAGCCATGTACATGCATTAAAATTAATAAACATTGGATGCAAGCATGAGTAGGATATAATCCACCATGAACATAAATATCGTGAAGGCTATGTTGATTTGTTTCGGCTACATGCGTGAACATGTGCCAAGTCAAGTCACTTAAATCATTCAAAGGAGGATACCACCCCATCATACCACATCATATCCATCTCAATAGCATGTTGGCACGCAAGATAAACCATTATAACTCATAGCTAATCAAGCATGGCACAAGCAACTATGATCTCTAATTGTCATTGCAAACATGTTTATTCATAACAAGCTGAATCAGGAACGATGAGCTCATCATATTTACAAAAACAAAAGAGGTCGAGTTCATACCAGCTTTTCTCATCTCAGTCAGTCCATCATATATATCATCATAATTGCCTTTCACTTGCACGACCGAACGGTGTGAATAATAATAAGAGTGCACGTGCATTGGACTAAAAATTTGGAATCTGCGAGCATTCAATAAACAGGAGAAGACAAAGCAATATGGGCTCTTGGTTAATTTAACAATAATGCATATAAGAGCCACTCCAACAATTTAATCATGGTCTTCTCCTACCGACCCCCAAAGAAAAGAAAAGAAATAAAAACTATTTACATGGGAAAGCTCCCAACAAGCAAAAGAAGAACGGGAAATATTTTGGGGCTTTCTTTTTTACTTATTACTACTACAGCAGGAAAGTAAACTACTACTAATTTTTTGGTTTTTCTTAAGGTTTAACAAACACACAAGAAGAAAGCAGGAAAAAGAAAATAAAACAAGCATGGATATTACAGTGAAAGAGTATGAGCACCGACATCTAGCAATGAGTGTGTGTGAACATAAATGTAATGTCGGTGGGAAATACATACTCCCCCAAGCTTAGGCTTTTGGCCTAAGTTGGTTTATTGCCAGGGATAGCCCGCGAGATACTCGTAGGGTGTATCTCGGGGTCGATCGCCATGCTGCGACTATATCGCCTCTGAAATGCAGCATGGCGTCGAGCTGCCTCCGCTCTCCTCTCGTACTCATCTGCCTCCTCTCTGGTAATAGTATATCTTCCGTTTGCCTGGTAATCAAAGAAGGCAGGAGCAGGGAGAGTAATGCGGACAACATGCCGTTTGTTAAAGATTAGTCGATATAAGAGAGGTGATTCAGGTCTCTCGACAAACTGGTGCGAAGCCATAGAGTTATAATCTAAATATGCAGGTGGCAACTCCGTATCACCCTCACGAATGTCTATCTCAAGAAAATTAGCTAAGCGGGTGTCGGATTTCGAGTTCCGGCAGACCCTAGAGGTTCAAACTGCAAAAGGTGGAGATCTTTCCCCTACCAGCTCATGCGTGAACGTATTGCGAGGGATCTAAACTACGAACGATGAACAACACAGAGACACGAGGTTTATACTAGTTCGGGCCACCGTTGTGGTGTAATACCCTACTCTAGTTTGTGGTGTGGTGGATTTCCTCGGAGGCTGATGATGAACAATACAAAGGGAGAACAGCCTCGCGGGGGGCTGTTCTTGAGCTGGTGCGATGAACTGCTTGGGTGAGTCCAGTCGCCTCTCTCTCCCTCTCTAGGGGGTTCGACTTGTCTCTGGTCCGTCCCCTCTCTTTGTGGTGGCTAGCTCTATTTATAGAGGGAGGCCCCGGGCCTCTTCCCAAATAATGAGCGGGAAGGGCGCCAACAATTGGCCATTTTGAAGGGGAACATCTAGTACACTTATCCTGACTAAAGTTGGTCTTCGGCTGCCAAAGGCTCTGACGGTGACGGCCGTCTGGCTCCACAATGACCTCCATCCTGCCCGTTCTCTGGTCTTGGTCTTGTTGCAATCAAGCGGTAACCTTTGCCTCGATGCCTTGGCTCTGCTTGTCACCTTTGCACCAAAGGGGAAATGAGGACAACTGCGGGGTGGCGCCCGCCTGGCCTTGATCGTCATGGCTTGCGTCACGGGGCACCCTCGTGAGGTACCCTGCCTTGATCTCTCCGCCTCCTTGCGAGCCTGCCTGACGAGGCCGCTCGTGAGGAAGGTTCCTATCGTCCGCCCTGCGAGGGTCTTGAGCTTGAGCTGATGAAGCTGGGCCGTGCTGGGCCCCCACTTGAGCCACGCCGCAGGCTGCAGGCAGGCAAGTCTGGGGACCCCCGTTCCCAGAACACCGACAGTAGCCCCCGGGCCCAAGGCGCGCCCGGACTTGGCTTAGCAGAGAAGCGAAGGGGCAAGTGCGAAGCGCCGCGGGCCCCAACAGCCTGCGGCCTTGGGCGCCGCGTGGCGATTGATTGGTCGTGGGCGTCTCCACTTCCCCATGATGCCTCATTACGCGCCAGGCTAAGTGGACCCGGGTTGCACAGCCATTCCCTTTCGCCATCCGCGCACTCCCGGTCCTTCCTTCTTCCTCTGGTTCCAACTTCCGCCCTCAATCCAACTCAGACTCTCACCCTTCCTGTCGTCATGGCGCCAACGAAGAAGGAAAAGGGGAAGAAGCCAGCATCTTCGTCCCGCTCGCCTCCGGCGGTGGCTCCCGCCGTCGATCAATCTATCATACTCAACCCCGACGCCTTGGGCAAGGTCCGCTCTGCTTTTGCCACCATCTTCAACGAGTGTGGCAAGACCACGGCATGGCCGGCGTCCCATGCCTCCCTCGACAAGATTTTCACGGAGGTTCGTTTTTTCGCTGATGCCTTGTGGGCGGGTCTGGTTCCCCCCCTTTTCCGCTTTCTTCAATGCGGTGCTCTCCCACTATCAGATCCACATGATGCATCTCGGGCCGGAGTCCATTACCCTCCTGGCTGTCTTCGCCTTCGTTTGTGAGGCAATGGTGGGCATCCCTCCGTCCGTTGCTTTGCTGCGTCACTTCTTCTCCTTGCGCCTGAGTGATCCCACTCAATGCTCGGGGTGTGTGAGCTTCCTTGCGGTGCCAGAGACGGCTGCTTCAGGGATTGATTTCGGACTCCCTCCCTCTGAGGCCAAGTTCAGAGAACGATGGTTGTACGTGGATGTTGGGGTGTTCAGCCCCCTGCTCTCGCATCCTACCTCGCCTGCTGTTCCCAACTCCGGCTGGGGTCACGAGATGCTCGCGGACAGCTTGCATTCGTTTGGCGCCGCTTCGAGAGCTTGAGGGCGCTCAACGTGACGGCGCCCAAGGTGGTGAAGGAGTTCCTCCAATGTCGCATTGCTCCTCTCCAGCGCCACTCTCACCGGATGTGGGACTTTATGGGCACAAAGACCGTGATGCGGCAGGGAGGAGGACTTGGCGCTGAGGTCTTTGAAGACGGTGCTCAGGGTCTTGGTTGGCGACCCTTCCCCAGGCAGCCTTCGTCGTGATGGTGCCCTCTTGTATCTCTGTTCAGGCAGGGCCAATTTCGTGAGGCAGATGCCCAGCTTCGAAGAGTGGGCGTTGCGCCCAGTTGGCCTCAGGGGACCTTGTGAGAACCCAATTGCCATGGCAGCTCTTGCAGTCGCCCAACGTGGCTCTGTCTCAGGTGATGAAGCGGGGAGACGAGAACCATCGGGAGTTGAAGGAGATGATGCTGAGGTGGTGACACCGCACGAAGCTCCGAGGGCGGCATCTCCCGGAGCTCGTTCTGGAATGGTGACAGGCGAGGGGTCGCGGCCTCCGGCTCCAGAGGCTGGGGCTCCCTAGGCTGGGGCTCCCGAGGCTAGGGCTCCCGAGGTCCCGGTCGTTCCTCATGAGGTGGCGTCTGGGGGCGTCCCCCAAGCTGGTCCTGCCGGCGCTGATCATCTTGCCACCTCCTCCATGCCACGAACCGACCCCTTCGCTGAGCGCTTAGGCCGATTCCGCGTAGACTTCGTGGCCCTCCGTAAGAGGAAGGAGGCCTCGGGCGGTGAAGATCACCCTTGCCGCTTGCTGAAGTGCAAGAAGTACTTCGCCACGGACGAGTAAGTCCTCTTCTCTCCCGGCTCCTCTACTTATTGGTTCTTCCAGCTGATCGTGACCTTTCAGGGCCCCTCCTGCCGAATTTGCGGAGACGGCCAAGGAGCCATCTCCCCAGGCTTCGCCCTCGTTGCCGGTCCTTGGTGCGTTGGGCTCAAGCAGTGCCCTCATCGCTCAGCCGGTCTGGGAGGTGATCCGTTCGGCTGAGTATCCCGAGCCTGTGCGCCTGCTATCTTCCCTTCACGAGTTCCTCCGAGGCACAGCCATCCTGCCCCTTGCTCCTTCCTTGGTCGTGGACGGCGATTGGTTGAGGTCAATCTTGAGCTCTTCTTCTGGGGACGGACCGGCGCCAGGCCCTGCTCCTGGCGAGGCCCGTCTAGCGATTGTTGGGGCGCCAGCCCCCTGCCCTGCGGGAGGAGGCGCGTCACCTCCGGGTCCTCCACATTCACAAGCAGCAGAGGGTGGCGAGGGAGACGTGCTCAGGCGTGCTAGCGAACGTCGTGCCCTTCGTCAAGAGCTTCTCCAAGGGGCAACGACCGCGGTTAACCGGCTCAGGGCGGAGCTCACCGGCGAAGATGCGCGTCTTGAGTCAGAAGGTTTGCGCCTTGCTGAGGAGAGGCGCAAGCTGAAGGTGGTCGTTGCCCTTGCGCGTCACCAGCATGACCTTGACAATGCGAAGGCTGAGGCGTCGCTGGCGGCCTCGTGAGAGGCTTGCTCCCGAGCCGTCGAGGAGGCCCGGGAGGCAGATCGGCGGCGCTAGGACGTGGAGGAGCGTGCGTGGGAGCTCCAAGCCTGGAGCAACTCTCTGGAGGAGCAGGTGGAGTTGCGCCAGGCTGCACTTGCGTCGTTGAAGGGGGCTTCCGTCGACCAGGCGGAGCTTCAGAAGCGCGAGGAAGCGCTGTTGCTGGAGGCTGCCGAGCGCAACCTCGACCTTGAGCGGTTGGAGACGAGGGAGCGCTTGGTGGCTCGGGCGGAGGATGAAGTCGCCGCGTGCGAAGCCCGAGCCCAAGAAGAGGTCGACCGCCGCGTAGCGGAAGCTCGCTCAGGCCTTGAGCGCCAGTATGAGCTGAAGTTGGAGTTGGTCAGGGCCGAAGCTGAGGGCAGGACCGCAGCCCTCAAGGCCAAGCTAGATGAAGTGACGCAGGGTACGGACGCCCACGGCCGCCTCTTCGCCAGCCGCAGAGGAGCTGACCTCCTCTCGCGCCGAACTGCTTCTTCTCCGGCTGAGGGTTGACGGCGCCGAGGCCATTGCACGATAGAATGAGGACAAGATCCACCGAAGGCGGGTTCTAGAGCACGAGCACGCCCCCATTCTCCGTACACTGAGGGAACGAGCAAACACGGCCCTTGGCAACATCTGCGAGGCCGCTACTGTGGAGCCGCACGAGACCAAGTACACCGGCAACCTCCAGTATTTCGTTGATGTGGTGACGCTTCTGGAGAACCACGCCAACAGGTCTCATTGGCTTGTTGAGGAGAGGAGACGAGCCTTGCTTGGGCGCGCTTTCTCCCGTGTCTTCAGTTATCTGCGGGACAGGGATCCCCACTTCGACTTTGATGCCGCCATCGCACTGGTGCCCATAGCCGTCCGGGGTGACCTGGCGCAATGGGTGGATGGCCACGTGGACGACCTTGTCAGGGCCTTCACGTCTGATGATGACGGCGTGATCGTGGCCGCCGATGAAGGCGGCGTGGTGGACGGTCCTGGCGCGGGCGGAGGTGCTGGTGATGGCGATGATGTCGGCGACGCTAGCGACGCCTCCAGAGGCGACCCGAAAGGCGCAGCAGGCGACATGTCCGACTGATTTCTTGTCGCCGTTGTTTACCCTGTACAAAAGAAGTTCGAGCTTGGCCCTAAAGACTGTGAGAGCATTTTGGGAGGGGAAGCCCCTCATGTAAGGATTTGCGATAGATGCATTTGTAACCTTAACGCTGCGCGAGAGCTTAACGGCCGGCCCGGTGGTGGGTCAGCTGGCTCATTTACCTTTTGGCCCTGGTGAGCCCCGAGCGGGGCTGCGGGGGCCATAGCGCCATGTGTGTCTTCTGGGCGGACCCATTGATCCTGCGATAAGAACCTCTGGAGAGGGAGTGGCGACAGCCGTCTGAGTTATGGACGCGATTGGCCCGGCCCGGCTCGCAAGGGGCTCGCGAGGGGGGCAGCTGACGCTAGCTTTGGACGCAAAGCCGAAACCAGGACACCAGAGATTGCTCGAACGAGACTAAACACCCCTTCCCCAAACGCACGCAAGGCTCAAATTCAAATCCAACTTAAATTCAAATCGAAGAAACTTATCAACAGAAGAAAGGGCAAAAAAGCAAAAGGCCGCGTCCGGCACCTAGTCTAGTCTTCGACGTCTTCTCACCAGCGCGGACCTAAGTGCTGCCACTGGGCATGGGAGGGAGCCCGGGGCCTCGAGGTGGCGCCTGAGACTCCGGGGCGTGTACAGCCCCACTCATTATTACGTGAGAGTGTCACGGGGCGGCGAGCTTCACAGGCACTGGGCCTTCTTCACAGGTACCAGCCTTGCTTCATATCGCCAGATGAGGGCCCCGCCTTGCGCCACACTCTACCACCACTGACGGCGGCCGGAGACCAAGGACGACGCCAATGGGGTAGAGCGGTCGCTAGCGGTTCCCCCGACGACCACGGGTCCTCTGCCGGGGGCAGGCCCTGAGGCACCTCCCCGGCAGAGGGCCTACCTCATGAGAACATCTTGTGCCGTGCGCCGCGGGGACGAACCCGGATCTCGACCCCTCTCCTGCAGCCCCCGACGCCCTCCTCCTGAGGGGTAAGAGGCTGCAGAGTTGGGGCAGCCGCCTGTTTCAGCGACCTGTTCCTCTTGTGGCACATGGTTAGCATAAGCTTTCTCCTGCGGAATTAACGGTACCAGATAGTTGATGCCGCCGGCGCGGTTGTCGAGGCCCTCTTGAGGTTCCTGAAAGAGCTCTGCTTGCAGTGTCTCCTCGCCCCAGCTTGGCCCAAGGAACGAGCCATGGTCTTCTTCCCGTGCGCACTCTTGATCCATCATGCGGGGCACATAAGCTTCTGGGGACGCCGCCCCGTAGGCCTCGCTGTAGTGCCCCACATGCCACGCAGTCCGGCCCGGAGCGTCGTCTTGAGAGTGGTGGCGCGGTGGTCCGCCGAGGCCAAAGGTCATGGCGTGCGCTCCTTCGCTGGCCAGAGATGGGGTCTGCGCGCCTTGCCGCCTGGTGCTGCTGGCCAGGTTGGCGTCGAGTAGGCCCTGGAGCCCGCTTGAGGTTGCATGGGCACGCATGGGGCCGCCATACGGCGTGCTCTGGGCCAGAGGTGGTAGACTGACGCAGAAAGGAAGTGCTCCCGAGGCAGCGGCGTCCAGGAGCTCGGCCACCCGCTCCAACAGCACGTCGCGGCCGCCCTCTAGAAGTCGGCACCATAGCAGTTCTCGGGCCACCGTGAGCGCGGCCCTGGAGTTCGCCTGCTCCCGTCGGGTGTGCGCGGCCAGGGCTACTGCAAGATGGCTAGAGGCTCGTCACGCCGACCGCACTGCCAGCGGTGAGGGCGGCGCGCGTCTGTCGCATCGCCGCGCTTCGCAGCGCCATGCGAAGCGCTGGCTGCCCGAGGTGCAAGGTTGAGGTCGCCCTGGGCTGGCGGCACGGCGTGGGCGGGCCACGCCGCCCAGCGGTCGGCGCCGGCTGCCAGGTCGCTTGACATGGAACGACGAGGCGACGAAACGCGAGGCGGCGGGGGAAGGATTCCGGCGCACCCCTACCTGGCGCGCCAAATGTTGGATTTTGGGTTCCGGCAGACCCTTGAGGTTCGAACTGCAGGGTGCGACGGAGATCTTTCCCTACCAGCTCATGCGTGAACGGATTGCGAGGGATCTAAACTACGAACGATGAACAACACAGAGACACGAGGTTTATACTAGTTCGGGCCACCGTTGTGGTGTAATACCCTACTCTAGTTTGTGGTGTGGTGGATTGCCTCAGGGGCTGATGATGAACAATACAAAGGGAGAACAGCCTCGCGGGGCGCTGTTCTTGAGCTGGTGCGATGAACTGCTTGGGTGAGTCCAGTCGCCTCTCTCTCTCTCTCTCTCTAGGGGGTTCGACTTGTCTCCGGCCCGTCCCCTCTCTTTGTGGTGGCTAGCTCTATTTATAGAGGGAGGCCCCGGGCCTCTTCCAAAATAATGAGCAGGAAGGGCACCAACAATTGGCCATTTTGAAGGAGAACATCTAGTACACTTATCCTGACTAAAGTTGGTCTTCGGCTGCAAAAGGCTCTGACGGTGACGCCGTCCTGAGCTCCACGATGACCTCCATCCTGCCGTTCTGCTGGTCTTGGTCTTGTTGCACCGAAGCGGTAACCTTTGCCTGATGCCTTGGCCTGTGCTTGCCACCTTTGCACCAAAGGGTAAATGAGGACATCACTGGTGGCGCCCACCGGCGCCACTTTGGCCTTGATCGTCATGGCTTACATCACGGGGCACCCTCGTGAGGTACCCTGCCTTGATCTCTCCGCCTCCTAGCGAGCCTGCCTGATGAGGCCGCTCCTGAGGAAGGTTCCTATCGTCCGCCCCGCGAGGCTTGGCCCCTCGCGAGGGTCTTGAGCTTGAGCTGATGAAGCTGGGCCGTGCTGGGCCCCCACTTGAGCCACGCCGCAGGCAGCAGGCAGGCAAGTCTGGGGACCCCCGTTCCCAGAACGCCGACAGCGGGTTGCATAAATTCCTCCAAAGAAATCTCCAATATGTCTATTATGATGCAACCTATGAGCTACAATGGCTCCCATACGATAACATTGGTCTCCTAACACAGCACTCCTAAGAATGCTAAGGTCATGGACACACATGTGACATGCTTCATCCTTAGCATTTATGCATCTACCTATGAAGAGAGCAAAATAATGTATAGCAGGAAAGTGAATGCTCCCTATGGTAGCCTGCGTTATGTCTCTAGATTCCCCCACGGTTATACTACCCCATGATGGAAGTTTGCAAGAAAAAGTGAAATCCTCTAAGTCCATGGTATAAGATTTATCATAAAGATCAAACATGACGGAAGGAGAATTACGCGAAGATGAATACTCAAACCTCCTCACAAATGAACTTGTGAGATCATGATACAGGGGGAATTTGTTAGCCTCAAAATCCTCAAGACCGGCATTGCACAAATATGCTTTAAATTCTTCTTTAATTCCCGCACGATCCATAAAATTTTCTGACGGCCATTCGCAAGGCCGCGCTAGAGCGTCTCTTGGTGGATCCTCACAAGATCGCGCATAGCAAGCTGGGTCCTTGCTTTTGGAAGAACCACCTTGGAACATCTTCCTAAGCATATTGTTTTTCTCTGAAAAATTTCTGAAATTTTAGTAACTTCAAACAAAAGTGAACCAACTTCAATAAAACTGATAGCAACTACTCCTACAAGTGCCTAGAGCTTATATCAAGCATTAGAACTACTTGGAACCATATAAATTTGACATGCAAGCTCAAGAACATGGTCACCTATGCAGCACAAATTTGCAAAGAATAAAGCACTAGAACAAAAACTAATTGGACCAATGGAGGAGTCACATACCAAGGAACAATCTCCCCAAGCAGTTTTGCGAGAGGTGCTTTGAGCAAGGAGATCAAAAATCGCAGCAAAAGTGGCTGGAACTCGTGCTTGAGTTGGTTTTTCGGGTTTGTGGGAGGAAGAGGAAGAAGATGGGTGCAGGGATAAGTGGAGGAGGGCCACCATGGGCCCACGAGGCAGGGGTGCCAGGGGGTAGGCGCGGCTCCACCCTCGTGGGCTGTGTGGCAGCTCCCCATGTAATTTTAGCACAGTAAGTCCTCAAATATTCCTGAAAAAATCATATTAAATTGGCATGGCATTTTGAGGACTTTTATTTTCGGGATATTTTTATATTGCACGGATAAATCAAGAAACAGATAGAAAAATACTATTTTTACTTTATTTCAACTAAATAACAGAAAGTATAGAAGGGGTACAGAAGTTTGTGCTTCTAGTTTCATCCGTCTCATGCTCATCAAAAGGAATCCACTAACAAGGTTGATCAACTCTTGTTAACAAACTCATTCCGATTGAGGAAGTCCCGGATTAGGGGGTGTCCGGATAGCCGAACTATCACCGTTGGCCGGACTCCTGGACTATGAAGATACAAGATTGAAGACTTCGCCCCGTGTCCGGATGGGACTTTCCTTGGCGTTGGAAGGCAAGCTTGGCGATACGGATATGTAGATCTCCTACCATTGTAACCGACTACATGTAACCCTAACCTATCGTGTGTCTATATAAATCGGAGGGTTTTAGTCCGTAGGATGAACAACAATCATACCATAGGCTAGCTTCTAGGGTTTAGCCTCCTTGATCTCGTGGGTAGATCTACTCTTGTACTACCCATATCATCAATATTAATCAAGCAGGAGTAGGGTATTACCTCCATCGAGAGGGCCCAACTCGGGTAAAACATCGTGTCCCTTGTCTCCTGTTACCATCCGCCTAGACGCACAGATTCGGGACCCCTACCCGAGATCCTCCCATTTTGACACCGACATTGGTGCTTTCATTGAGAGTTCCTCTGTGCCGTCACCGTCAGGAAGGATGCCTCATCTCGTCTTTAAAGACGATACTATCGCCAAACAAGCCTTGGCCGCTGGTCAGACTCTTCGGCTAGGTGGTTTTCTTATGATCGCCTGTTCGGCCGCCGCGTCGACAATGACTTCTCGGGTCATCAAAAGCAATCTTCACGTCAACTCGGAACTCGCCGAGCAGTTAGATCCGATGGAGCTCTCTTCCTTAAACGAGCTCTTGGATCGCATCGCCGCCCTGCGAGTCGCCATGCATCTACGACCAGATTGGGCCTAAAACCGATTCGAGAGAGATTAACTCTCCTGTGCTACCCACCATGTCGCTGTGGTAGAGGAACAATACGGGCGACCCTTCTTCTATCTTAAGGACTAGCTATGTCCGGATTCCCGACCCCTCCATGCCGGATTTCTCATGAGCGGAGAACACCACTCAAGCCACGAACTTAAAGTCGTGCAAATGGGCTAGATTCATCGGACAACGTCCAAGAACCCAAGCTTCCAAGTTCAGAAACTTCTGGGCCCTGAGTCTTCGATCGGACGGAGTTCGGAATTTAACTCCACCCGCGCACCAAAACATAAGCGATCTATCCCAAATCTGGCAAGAGCCCGCTGAAACAGTACATCATTACTGGGCCAGATTCCTCCTGGTCTTGAACAGGATAAAGGACTGCCGTGAAGAGGACGCAATTTCATTTTTCTGCATTAATTGCACGGATGAAGGAATCCTCAATGCCGTAAGTCATCGCGAAATTACGCGCTTTGCTGACTTGGCGTCCATAGTACGAAAGTACTATGCGATGGAGAGCGCCTGGAAAACCGAAATCAAATTTTGGGATAATCCGGCCTTGAACACAACCCTAGTCCAAAGTAAAAGGGTGCATCATTACCAGGCACCTGGGTTAAATACCAAAAAGCAAAAACCCTCTAAAGGGCATGGAACCGTCTTTGGAGGGATGGCTCAATGGACCTGCAAAATTCATATCTGTAGGGCGCCACTCCAACTCATAGCCTTAGAGCATGTTGGATACTATGGCAGGTGGCCAAAAGTGGCGAAGAGCTTCTAGCTCCAGAGCACCAGCCCAGCAACACCAGTACGGTATTAACAGTCTTCGAAACTTTCACATCAAATAATATGCGAAAATGAACACTCCGCAACCTTGCCGAAGTCCACCATGTGGCAACAATAAATCCATGGAGTGACACGGCTATTACCTTTAACGCCAGTGACGAACCTAAATTCCGAACAGCCCGAGCACCAGCCGCATTGGTCCTCATTCCAATAGTGGACGGCTTTCGCCTTACCAAGGTACTCATGGATGGCGGCAGCAGATTAAACCTCATTTACGAGGAAACTCTTCGAAAAATGGAAATAGACTGGAGCCGCATTGAGCGAAGCAGCACAACCTTTAGAGGAATAATCCCGGTCGGGAAGCATGTTGTACAGAAAATCACTGCTGGATGTGGTGTTCGGCACGCCGGATAATTACAGGTCCGAGGAAGTCACATTCCAAGTGGCCCCGTTCAGCAGCGGATACCACGCTATATTAGGGCGAGAGGCATTGACAATTTTTCAAGCTATACCCCATTACGGGTACATGAAGCTCAAAATGCCCGGACCCAACGGAATCATCACTCTTGCTAGTGACGCGGACATAGCACTGCTACCGAAAATAAAACAGCCGCACTTGCCCTTGAGGCACTATCTGAAGCCCTAGCGGCCGAGGAACTCACTGCGCTGCGCTCCACGGTGAACAGGGACGATGTGATACTCGATAAGAGATCCAAGTCCACCTCTTTTAAACCGGCGGACGAAATAGTCAAATTCCAAGTCCATCCAACGGACCCTACAAAAACGGCCTCCATCGGGGCACAATTAAACCCTAATGTAGACGCTGCACTACGAGAATTCCTACGCGAAAATTGGGACATCTTTGCCTGGCACCCCTCAGACATGCCAGGAATCCCACGCCGGCTGGCCGAGCACAACCTAAATATCCTAAAAGGATTCAAGCCAGTCAAAAAAACTCTTCTGCATTTCTCCGAACCTAAGAGACAGGCCATGGGAGAGGAGCTAGCCAAACTATTGGAGGCCGGATTCATTAGAGATATAAAACATCCGGACTGGCTAGCAAACCTGGTAATGGTACCAAAGAAGGACAAATCCTGGCGCCTGTGTGTCGATTTCAAGGACCTTAGCAAGCCTTGCCCATAGGATCCCTTCCCCCTTCCCCGCATCGATCAAATTATCGACGCTACCGCAGGACACGATTCATTGTGCTTCCTCGACGGCCCGGGCAGATGCTCAAGACTTGGTCCAATGATGCGTCGGATGCCAGCTCTTTGCTAATCAAAGCCACATGCCACCTACCGCCCTCAAAACTATACCCATCACCTGGCCGTTCGCGGTCTGGGGGCTTGATATGGTTGGACCCCTTAAAGGAGGAACCCACAAGCAAAAATATCTATTGGTCATGGTGGATAAATTCACCAAATGGATAGAGGCAAAGCTTGTTAAGAAGGCCGAATCCGGACCGGTGATAGACTTCATATCAGGGTTAGTACACTGTTACGGCGTCCCTCACAGCATCATCACTGATAATGGCACGAACTTCACGGCCGAGGAGGTCCAACTCTGGTGCAAAAACATGGGCATCAAGCTCGACTACGCTTCAGTCTATCACCCTCAAACTAACGGTCAAGTCGAGCGAGCAAATGGTCTAATCATGAGCGGCATTAAACCCAGACTAGTGCGGTCCCTCAAGGAATCTAATAACTGGGTAGAGGAGCTCGACTCCGTACTTTGGGGGCTGCGGACCATTCCAAATCGCACTACCGGATTCACACCATTTTTTATGGTATACGGCGCAGAGGCAGTTTTGCCCTGCGACATAATTCATGACTCACGTCGCGTGCGCATGTACGAAGAAAGAGAAGCCGAGCTCGATCGGCAGGACAGTTTGGACGCCTTGGAGGAGGAGCGCGACGTGGCAAAAGCTCGTTCCGCATTCTATCAACAGCAGGCTCGAAGATACCAAAGCAGAGAAGTACGGGCCAAAGCTTACAATGTTGGCGAATTAGTTCTACGCCTGCCGGACAAGAAAAAGGACAAACTCAAGCCCAAATGGGAGGGGCCCTTCATCATGGACCAAGTCCTGACCGGCGGAGCATACCGTCTGCGAAACGCATCTGATAACCGAGTCGAGCCGAACCCATGGAACGCAGCCCGTCTCCGAAGATTCTACGCCTAGCGCCGGATTTTGAGTTCGTCTCCTTCCTCCGTCTATAATTTATACTTTAAGCTATCTTTTATTTCTCTCCTTCTTCCTCCTTTTTTCCAAAGCCGTTAAAGGCTCGTTTGCGCATTGTTCGCACACACTTGACGCGCTATCCGCTCATTATACCTGGGGCTTCTTTAATGTAAGCTTATTTATACGGGCTTTATGCCCAACACGTGTGTCACACTTCCGCATGTACCTTTTATTCACCATTATATGCATCGATATGACTTAAGTTTTGGCCAAGCTGGGTTGCACGGCTCCCTGTGCTTACCCCTACAGTCCCGATTGTTCGGCTAGGTGGTAAAGGGAGCACCTCTGCGATTGTTACCGCCGGGTCAGCCGGACGCGTACCTCAGACTGGGTGAAGCCGAAAGCTAGCGTTCTTAACGGAATATTCGGTCGGTGAACTAAAGGTGATTTCTTACTTATTCATTTATCTGCCCCCAGATGTTTTTCTGCTTTTTTCGTAGTCCGGACATGCACTTTAGGGCATGCCTCCCAGGGAAAGGAACCCCTAACGGAATTATTCTCCCTGGAAGATGTTTCTTACTAACCATGTAATATAACATAACTAGTTGGGCACTTGTCTGATAAAGCACTTATGACCCCTACGCCTGGTCTCCACGCATGCCCCGGTTCTTACATAACCGCGAGGGTATTCGGACACACTCCGGACTGTTGGGTCCCGAGGTTGAAGCGAAAAGGTCCGCTACGACAAACGATCTACAAACCGGCTAGAAGGCATTTTACATATCATTTAAAATTACATAGTCAAATTGACTGATTGTATTCCTCTTCAATACCGTCTAATAGGCTGTCTAGTTTACAGTCCTGCTGGGAATACTTTGCGGCCAACTCTACTTGGCCGTACACTAAGCTCACAGGGATCTCCTTCCCATCCGGCCCCACAGGTCCGACCTCGGCCATGTGGTTTGGGTCAGCCTTCGTGTACCGTGTCTTCACCATGGCCCAGCCTCCCTGGCGCTTTGACGGCAGGCCGATATCTTCCATAGCCGAAGCACCGCTGCTCCCTCAAGCCTCTCTCGCAAGCTCTCCAAGGCCTTCGGTAGGGAGATGGATGGCCACAAGGCTCGGGCGACGCTCTCATCACCTGCCGAACTTCGTTCGTGCGATTGCAAAGCAGCTTCGGGAAGTAGGTCACCCGTCGAACCAGGCATTTCTCTGCAGGACGACCTGTGAGCATACCTCTGCACATCTTTACATTAGTCGACTTCCTCGCCGAACTCTTTTTTCAAAAGTTCGCTCAAGCACTTACTATAAATGCCGCGACGAAGCCGCTGATTCTCCTTAACGGAATCAGACAGCTGGGCTCGAACATCCTTTAGTTCCTCACCCAGCTGGGTGTTGGAATCTTGGAGATTATTTTTCTCTTGCCTCACCCTTGTAAGCACATTCTCGCCGGCCTTTAACCGGTGCAGGAGTTGTTGCTTGTCCGGATCTAGTCCGGCGCCATCTGCAATACTATTGTCAGACTTATACACACGCCGCACTTCACAAACTACTTAATTTTGAAACATATATCACCAGAGGGGGTCTCTGTGGCTCCCCCTGTCGCGGCTAATGCGGCCTCAAGTTGGGCCTTGCATTCTTCAAGCTCCTGGGACAGTCGGGTATTCTTTTTTGTAAGATCCTGCATAACAAATGATCCTTAAATCAGTTATTCTAACTATTTTAAGTCTCGGGGAGCTCTTGGCATATATAACTGTCAAATTTCCTCACCCGTATGTCCTTGACATACTGCTCCGTGGCTCTAGCTAGACCATCTTGAGCGGCACGGAGGTGCGCATCTCCCGAATTGAAGGCATTCAATACCTCTTGGGAGAAACATGCGTCATGAAGAACTGTCCGTGGCCTTTGTGATTCATGGCACTCTCCACCTCGGAGTTGGTGGCGGACAATCTGTCGGCATCCTCTGCCGAGGAGCATCCGACGACGCCTCGTGTTTACCTCCGCTTCCAGACCGGCGTTGGAGCCTGGCTGGCGGAGGCTCGATTAGCCATCTCTCCGGACACAGTCCGACGAGCGCTCTTTTTTCCTGAAAGGAGCACCAGCATTAATATACCTTCCCGGAATCAATCCTGGGAATATGGTGACACGCCTTACCGTTGCGGCGGCGTTTCAATCCGGACCGCACTTCTTTTTAGCCTGTGTGGCCGTGTTGCCCCTTGTTGGCTAGCCGCCGCGGGCTCAGCCTCCTACCTCGAAGGCTCCCCCTGCGAAACCATTGGTATATGGTGATAAAAAATAAGCTCAAATGGGTCATTATTAGAGTATTGAGACCTCGGTCACAGTCACCTGTGAGGCGGAAGTATTCCGGGGTAATCGGCCGTAATGGCCACCAAGGCATTATCGATGCTCAGTTGGTGAAATACCCCATCAATCAGCTTCACCAATATGTCCGGATCCTCTTGGGAGGCCGGATCGAGGAGCCGTTCCGGATCCTCGGGTTGTGGAGGCGGGCTGTTTATGTCTTTTACGGCCTGGCGCAGTTCCTGCGCCAAAATCACAAAATAAGATACCTAACCATGGGAATACGGATCGGATGTGCAAAAAGAAATGTCCGCTTACCCAGCTTTGAGGATTGTTCAAAGAAAATCCGTTCAATGGACTGACGCGGAGAAAATCCTCCTCTTCTCCCTTGTACAGCGCGGACAATATCTTCACCAGATCGGTGACTGATCCCGGCCCCTTACGGCCATGACGGGTGGCATCGTCCTCCCCGTTGAAATCCCACATGGGGTGGCCCCTATACTGGAGTGGCTGCACCCCCCGCATAATGCATGTGGCCATGACACCGATCATGGTCAGTCCGGAATGAGCTAACAATCTTATTCGGCTCATCAGGTAAAGGACATCCCTGTCGTCTTCCCTTTGGGGCTTCGCGGGCGCCAACTCAGGCGTTTCTTGAAAGGAGCATTGCTGAACTCCGGGAGACCAATCCGAACAGGATCCGGCAGCGGGACGTCTTCCATATAAAACCATTCCGAAGGCCAGTCTTTGGACGCCTTCTTCGGGGTTCCGGATAGATATCCGGTCCCGGCGATGCGCCATAGCTCGGCTCCGCCCACTTGATATATTGACCCCTCATGAGAACGGGGTACAAGGCAGAATAATCTCTTCCACAGCGCAAAATGAGCCTCGACACCCAGGAACAGTTTGCAAAGGGCCACGAAGCCCGCGATGTGCAAAATGGAGGCAAAGCGTAAGGTGGTGCAACCGAGGCCGTAGAACTCCAAGAGCCCCCGGAGAAACGGATGAATTGCAAATCCGAGTCCTCTTACTAGATAAGAGACAAAGCATACCCGCTCTCCTTTGGAGGGATCAGGGACACTCTCCACTTGTTTTCCGCCCTTATAGGTGGCGAGTCCGGCTCGAACCGGAACCATGAAGGCCCGGGGAAGAAATCCCTTGGTTTGGAGTGTCACTAGCTCGCTATCTTGGATCGAGCATCTCTCCCAATTTCTGTGTCGAGGGCTGGAGCGAGAGGAGGAGCCGCGTCACGATCGGCCCATGATGGAATGGATTTTTGTCGAAGCGCCCGATGAAAGCTCGCGGAGGGAGGATGGTGTGACTCGGATCTAGATCCTCGCCCCTTTTATAGACGGCTCATTTGCGCAGCTAGGGGATAAGTGTAAAAATACCACGGCTTTTCGGATTCAATCAACACGTGGAAGATGGCCATTATTGGGCGTGGAAGCCAAGGAGCGCAACATTTATCAGAAGCAGGACACTATTCGACAAGTGTATGGAATTTGGAGAAGAACCTGCCTCGCAATGCGGAAGACAAACTACGCGTCGGACTCATCGTCATTGAAGCCTGGTTCGGGGGCTACTGAGGGAGTCCCGGATTAGGGGGTGTTCGGATAGCCCAACTATCACCGTTGGCCGGACTCCTGGACTATGAAGATACAATATTGAAGACTTCGTCCCGTGTCCGGATGGGACTTTCCTTGGCGTGGAAGGCAAGCTTGGCGTCTGAATATGTAGATCTCCTACCATTGTAACCGACTCTGTGTAACCCTAACCCTAGCTGGTGTCTATATAAACCGGAGGGTTTTAGTCCGTAGGACGAACAACAATCATACCATAGGCTAGCTTCTAGGGTTTAGCCTCTTTGATCTCGTGGTAGCTCTACTCTTGTACTACCCATATCATCAATATTAATCAAGCAGGAGTAGGGTTTTACCTCCATCGAGAGGGCCTGAACCTGGGTAAAAACATCGTGTCCCTTGTCTCATGTTAGCATCCGCCTAGACGCACAGTTCGGGACCCCCTACCCGAGATCCGCCGGTTTTGACACCGACACCGATTAACATGAAACCGGAGAAATTTCGAATAACACTAGGTTACCTCAACGGGGATATGCACATCCCCAATAATAAGTATATCATATTTCTTCTTGACAGTAGGAAGAGGAAATTCAAAACCTCCAAATATAATCGATGGAATTTTTCCGATAGAGTTGATCCTGTGTACGTGAGGTTGTTTCCTCTGAAAGTGTACCGTATGCTCATTACCATTAACATGAAAAGTGACATTGCCCTTGTTGCAATCAATAACAGCCCCTGCAGTATTAAGAAAAGGTCTTCCAAGAATAATAGACATACTATCATCCTCGGGAATATCAAGAATAACAAAGTTCGTTAAAATAGTAACGTTTGCAACCACAACAGGCACATCCTCACAAATACCGACAGGTATAGCAGTTGATTTATCAGCCATTTGCAAAGATATTTCATTAGGTGTCAACTTATTCAAGTCAAGTCTATGATATAAAGAGAGAGGCATAACAATAACACCGGCTCCAAGATCACATAAAGCAGTTTTAATATAATTTCTTTTAATGGAGCATGGTATAGTAGGTACTCCTGGATCTCCAAGTTTCTTTGTTATTCCACCCTTAAAAGTATAATTAACAAGCATGGTGGAAATTTCAGCTTCCGGTATCTTTCTTTTATTAGTAATGATATCTTTCATGTATTTAGCATAAGGATTTTTTTTTGAGCACATCAGTGAATCGCATACGTAAAAAGATAGGTCTAATCATTTCAGCGAAGCGCTCAAAATCCTCATCATCCTTTTTCTTGGATGGTTTGGGAGGAAAAGGCATGGGTTTCTGAACCCATGGTTCTCTTTCTTTTCCATGTTTTCTAGCAACAAAGTCTCTTTTATCATAATGTTGATTCTTTGATTGTGGGTTATCAAGATCAACAGCAGGTTCAACTTCTACATCATTATCATTACTAGGTTGAGCATCATCATGAACATCATCATTAATATTTTCACTAGGTTCATGTTCATTACCAGATTGTGTTTCAGCATCAGACATGGATATATCATTTGGATTATCACGTGGTTCAGCAATAGGTTCACTAGAAGTTTGCACAGTTCTATCATTTTTATTTTTCTTCTTTTTAGAAGAACTAGGTGCATCAGTATTATTTCTCTGAGAATCTTGCTCGATTCTCTTAGGGTGGCCTTCAGGATACAAAGGTTCCTGAGTCATTCTACCAGTTCTAGTAGCCACTCTAACAGCATAATCATTTTTCTTACTATTCATTTCATCAAGCACTTCTTTTTGAGCTTTAAGTACTTGTTCCACTTGAGT
This sequence comes from Aegilops bicornis, assembly GCA_021605145.1. Lineage (NCBI taxonomy): Eukaryota > Viridiplantae > Streptophyta > Magnoliopsida > Poales > Poaceae > Aegilops > Aegilops bicornis. The sequence goes on from CM038674.1 coordinate 421,346,636, forward strand.
GGTAACCATAGAAGCATGTTTGCTAACAAGTTTAAGTTCACCTCTAATATTAGCCATATAATCACCCAAGTATTTAATCATATCGGAATCATATTTCAATTGTCTACCAAAATAGGCATTAAAATTTTCTTGTTTGACAATAAAATTATCGAACTCATCAAGGCATTGCCTAGCAGACTTATAATGAGGGATATCACCTTCATCAAATCGAGAATTTACCTTTACCTGTGTCGGGATATCGGGATCAGGAGGTTCTTCAGTAAATAGCGGATTAAGATCATATACTTCTTCAACAGGCGGTATATTAAGACCATGTATTTCTTCAATAGGAGGTAAATTCTTAACATCTTCAACTTTAATACCTTTTTCTTTCATTGATTTCTTTGCCTCTTGCATATCTTCGGGACTGAGAAATAGAACACATCTCTTCTTCGGAGTTGGTTTAGGAATAGGCTCAGTAATTGGAGCAGGAGCTGGCTCAGGAGGTGCCCAATTATTTTCATTTGTCAACATATTATTCAATAGAATTTCAGCTTCATCCGGTGTTCTTTCCCTGAAAAGAGAGCCAGCACAACTATCCAAGTAATCTCTGGAAGCTTCGGTTAGTCAATTATAAAAGATATCAAGTATTTCATGTTTCTTAAGAGGATGATCAGGCAAAGCATTAAGTGACTTGATAAGCCTCCCCCAAGCTTGTGGGAGACTCTCTTCTTTAATTTGCACAAAGTTGTATATTTTCTTTAAAGCAGCTTGTTTCTTATGAGCAGGGAAATATTTAGCAGAGAAGTAATAAATCATATCCTGGGGACTACGCACACAACCAGGATCAAGAGAATTAAACCATATCTTAGCATCACCCTTTAATGAGAACGGAAATATTTTAAGTATGTAAAAGTAGAGCGATCTCTCATCATTAGTGAACAGGGTGGCTATATCATTTAATTTAGTAAGATGTGCCACAACAGTTTCAGATTCATAACCATGGAAAGGATCAGATTCAACCAAAGTAATTATATCAGGATCAACAGAGAATTCATAATCCTTATCGGGAACACAAATAGGTGAAGTAGCAAAAGCAGGATCAGGTTTCATTTTATCTCTAAGAGATTGTTTGTTCCATTTAGCTAATAGCCTCTTGAGCTCATATCTATCTTTGCAAGCTAAAATAGTGGCAGAAGATTCCATATCAAAAACATAACCCTCAGGAATAACAGGCATATCTTCATCATCACTTTCATCATTATAATCAGATTCAATAATTTATTTCTCTCTAGCCCTAGCAATTTGTTCATCAAGAAATTCACTAAGGGGCACGGTAGTATCGGGCATAGAAGCAGTTTCATCATAAGTATCATGCATAGCAGAAGTGGCATCATCAATAACATGCGACATATCGGGATGAATAGCAGAAGCAGGTTTAGGTGTCGCAAGCTTACTCATAACAGAAGGTGAATCAAGTGCAAAGCTAGATGGCAGTTCCTTACCTCCCCTCGTAGTTGAGGGATAAATTGTTGTCTTAGCATCTTTCAAGTTCTTCATAGTGTCCAGCAGATATAAATCCCAAGTGACTCAAAGAATAGAGCTATGCTCTCCTAAGAACGGCACCGTAAAAAAGGTCTTGATAACCCACAAGTATAGGGGATCGCAACAGTTTTCAAGGTTAGAGTACTCAACCCAAATTTATTGATTCGACACAAGGGGAGCCAAAGAATATTCTCAAGTATTAGCAGCTGAGTTGTCAATTCAACCACACCTGGAAACTTAGTATCTGCAGCAAAGTAATATGATAGTGGTGGTAACGGTAACAAAACAGTAATGCGAGCAATAGTAAATATTTTTGGTATTTTGTAGTGATGGTAACAATAGCAACGGGAAAGTAAATAAGCGAGAACCAGTATATGGAAAACTCGTAGGCACCGGATCGGTGATGGATAATTATGCCAGATGCGGTTCATCATGTAACAGTCATAACCTAGGGTGACACAGAACTAGCTCCAATTCATCAATGTAATGTAGGCATGTATTCCGAATATAGTCATACGTGCTTATGGAAAAGAACTTGCATGACATCTTTTGTCCTACCCTCCCGTGGCAGCGGGGTCCTATCGGAAACTAAGGGATATTAAGGCCTCCTTTTAATAGAGAACCGGAACAAAGCATTAGCACATAGTGAATACATGAACTCCTCAAACTATGGTCATCACCGAGAAGTATCCCGATTATTGTCACTTCGGGGTTGTCGGATCATAACACATAATAGGTGACTATAGACTTGCAAGATAGGATCAAGAACACACATATATTCATGAAAACATAACAGGTTCAGATCTGAAATCATGGCTTTCGGGCCCTAGTGACAAGCATTAAGCATAGCAAAGTCACAAAGCAACATCAATCTCGTAACATAGTGGATACTAGGGATCAAACCCTAACAAAACTAACTTGATTACATGATAAATCTCATCCAACCCATCGCCGTCCAGCAAGCCTCACGATGGAATTACTCACACACGGGCGGTGAGCATCATGAAATTGGTGATGGAGGATGGTTGATGATGACGACGGGCGAAATCCCCTCTCCGGAGCCCCGAACGGACTCGAGATCAGCCCTCCCGAGAGGTTTTAGGGCTTGGCGGCGGCTCCGTATCATAAAACGCGATGATTTCTTCTCCTCTATTTTTTTCTCCCCGAAAGCAAATATATAGAGTTGGAGTTGCCGTCGGAGGAGGTCCAGGGGGCCCACGAGGTAGGGGCGCCTTAGGGGCGCCCCACCCTCGTGGACAGTGGTATGGGCCCCCGGTCTTCATCCTTGGCGAGGATTTTTATTATTTTTTATAAGACATCCCGTGGAGTTTCAGTCATTCCGAGAACTTTTGTTTTCTCGCACATAAAACAACATCATGGCAGTTCTGCTAAAAGCAGGCCGATCTGGGTTAGTTCCATTCAAATCATACAAGTTAGAGTCCAAAACAAGGGCAAAAGTGTTTGGAAAAGTAGATACGACGGAGACGTATCAGCGGTCTTCGCCTGCAAAAGGCTCTGGTGGTGACGCCGTCTTGGGCTCCACGGTGACCTCCGCCTTGTCGTCCCGCTGGTCTTGGTCTCGTTGCACCGATATGGCAACCTTTGCCTGATGCCTCGGTACTTCGCGCCTGCGCCTACCTCCTTAGCACCAAAGAGGAAACAAGGATGCCACGCGCGGTGGCGCCCGCCTGGTGCCAGTCGTCATGGCTCACGTCATGAGAGCCTCGCGAGGTTTGCCCCGCCTTGATATCTCCACTCCTCACGAGCCTGCCTGGAGAGGTCGCTCCTGAGGAGGTCTTATGGCCTGGCCTCAAGGGCTTGGCCTCGCGAGGGTCTTGAATGCTTTGTTGATGAAGATGGGCCGTACAGGCCCGCTTGCATAGCCACGCCGTGGGCCGCAGGCAGGCAAGTCTGGGGACACCCGTTCCCAGAACACCGACAATTATTACAACTCTCTCACATTCGTTTGCCAATTTCTGGCACCGTTACCCGAAAGGGATTGACAACTCCTTTAACATGTCGGGCTGTGAGTATTTGTTATTTGTGTGCAGGTGCTATTTACGCAGTGTTGCTTGGTTCCCCTACTGGTTCGGTAACCTTGGTCTCATCACTGAGAGAAATACCTACCGTCACTGTGCTGCATCATCCCTTCCTCTTTGGGGAAATACCGACGTAGTCTAGCAGACATCAAAAGGAATTTCCGGCGCCGTTGCCGGGGAGGATCACGTGAAGATAGTCTCCCGGCCACGTGCCAATTCTCAGCGCCGCTGCCGGGAGACATCATCAACATCTACCAGGTTCCTAATTACAAATCTCATCTCCTTGCAATTCACATTATTTGCCATTTGCCTCTCACTTTCCTCTCCCCCACTTCACAAAAAATTGTCGTTTTATTTGCCCTCTTTTTTGTTCGCCATTTTCTTGCTTTCTAGTCCTGATGGCTAGCGTGTCTACTCCTCCTTTGTCACCAGATTTTGAAGTTCTATACTTCAAGCAACGACAAGGAGAAAATTTCAAAGATTCTTGGTATACACTTATGGAATCCTATCTTATTTGCGATTTAAAGGGGGGTGCTAAGATCTTGCTTCGTAATTTTTACATAGGATTGGCTTTGCATCATAGACAACTCCTAGATTTTTCTGCTAAAGGTAATTTTATCAAACTTGATGCTAATGCTGCCTATGAAATTTTAGAAGGAATTCTGGGGGTTCCACCTCGAAAGAAGAGGTTTTCTTTCACCCCAGAGGGAGTGTTGGACAAAATTGGTGATTTGCATAAGCATATGGTTGAATTACAAAAATATAACAAACCCCTCAAACATCTCAATGGTAGTATCAATCGCATGAATACCTTGATTACTCTCTACAACAAGCGATTGGATATTTTGGATCTAAAGATGATTTCTTTTCCTGAGAATTTAGAGAAGCGTAAATAGGCTCCCGGGTTTGAGAAAACCCTTACAAAAGTTGCCAAAATTGCGGATGACAAAACTTAGTTCCGTGCTTTATGCCTAGCTAGGGGCATGAAACAATAGCGCTTGTTGGGAGGCAACCCAATGAATAATTTTTTTTTCTTTCTGTTCTTTATTGTTTGCACAATTATGCTACTGTTATGATTCTGTTTTTTGTGTTTTACTTAGTGTTTCTGCCAAGTAAAGCCTTTAGGATCCTCTTGGGTGATAGTTGTTTGATCTTGCTGAAAAACAGAAACTTTCGCGCTCACGGAAATAATTTTCATTTTTAACAAAAGCTTGATAAAATACTAAATGTTTTTGCAGAAGATTGATATACAAATTGCTCAAGCCGTCCTAATTTTCAGGATTTTTTGGGTGCCAGAAGTTTTCAAAATATCCAGATTGCTATAGATTATTCTATTTTTGACAAATTCTGTTTTCTTTGTGTTGTGTGCTTGTTTTGATGATTCTATGGTTTTCTTTGAAGATTTTTTGCCATAGAAAAGTTGGAATAGAGTAGATATAATGCAAGAATAAAATATGAATGGGTTGCAATAGTACCTATAATAGTGATTTGTTTTCTTATACTAACGGATCTCACGAAGGTTTTGTTGAGTTTTGTGTGATTGAAGTTTTCAATTTTTGGGTGATGTTACGATGGATGAAGGAATAAGGAATAAGAAGAGCCTAAGCTTGGGGATGCCCATGGCATCCCAATATACTATCCAAATAGAAGCAAGCAACTAAGCTTGGGGATGCCCCGTCTAGCATCCTCTCTTTCTTCTAACGACCATCGGTATTTTACTAGAAGCTATATTTTTGTTCTTCACATACAATGAGTTTTGCTTGGAGCGTCTTGTATGATATGAGTCTTTGATTGTTTTGCTTTTTGTTTTAAGTCTTGATTCCTTGCTGGACACACCTATTTGAGAGAGCCAAAATTATACCATGACTTGTTAGAATTGCTCTCTATGCTTCACTTAAATTTTTATGAGCTATGGAATTGCTCTAGTGCTTCACTTATATCTTTTTGAGCACGGTGTGCTTTAGTGTTTTTGAAGAAATGCTATCTTGCTTCACTTAGATTTATTTGAGAGTTAGTAAAATTTTCAAGAAATTCTCTCTTGCTTCACTTAAATTAATTTGAGAGAAAGAAGTATTATGCTCATGATCTTCACTTATATTTGTTTGAGCTTATCAAAAGCAACACATGAAAATTAGTTCCAAAGTGATAGATATCCAAGAAGGATATAATAAAAAAATTCATGAAGATCATTGGCCAAAATAAACTTGATTCTTTGTAATAGTTTTGAGATATGATGATGTGATATGTGAGTCATGTTGATGAGTAATTATGCTTTAGTAAGAATGTTGGTGTTAAGGTTTGTGATTCCCTATGCAAGCACAAAAGTCAATAGTCATTAAATGAAATTACATCCTACTGGTGGTGCATTACTCGATGTTAATTATGCTCAATTCTCGCTTATGATTATTCCTTTTTTGGTTGGTCGTTTCTCACTTTTGCTAGCCTTCATTTTGCACTAAGTATGATCACTACTTGTGCATCCAAAATCCTTTAAACTAGTTTTGCCACATGAGTCCAGTGTACCTACCTATATGTGGTATTCTTTTGCCGTTCTAAGCAAATTTGTATGTGCCATCTCTAACTTTCAAAATAAATTTATCTTTTGTGTGCTCGTACCACTCGCGAGGCAGTGAGGGGTGGCCAATATTTTCCATGCTAGATGTGCTATTCTCACGATGAGTGTTTATTCAGTTGTCATTGCACGAGAGTAAGGCAAAGGTAGTAGGGATGCCCAGTCCCAAAATGAAAAATGAATTTACTTTATGTTGTCAAATAATAAATTCCTTGGAAAGTGTTGGTATGAAGGGCACCCGTGGATACGGTTAGCCATGGAAAGTGAAAGTATGGTGGGAAAAAGGAATAAACTTTATTTTCTGTTTGGGAACCGCCTATGATGTATCTAGCATGGAAAGTGTTAGGAGCTCTAAGCCGTTTTCGTTGGTGGGAAAAGTATGCCTCTCAAAATGTTTATATCTCTCAATTTTCTCTCTGAGCTCTGGCACCTCTACAAATCTCTACTTCCCTCTGCAAAGGGCCTTTCTTTTACTTTATGCAAAAAAAATTGAGTCTCCATCTTCTCTTATAAAGCATCAACTAGGGGGCACTATGATTGTACTTGAGCATTGGTGTAGCTAATATACGAGTGTGTTTCATGAATGGATCAATGATTGAGCATGATGGGCTAGGGATAAATTATTTATTGTTGATATTTTGAAAGACATGGTTGCTTGTTATATGCTTGAGTATTTAAGTCCTCATGACAAAACGACTATTGCTTTGAACCATATAAAAGTCCAAATGTCCATGCTATAACGAAAAGAATATGAGATGACATGTTAGGCAACATTCCACATCAAAAATTCTGTTTTTATCATTTACCTACTCGAGGACGAGCAGGAATTAAGCTTGGGGATGCTGATACGTCTCCAACGTATCTATAATTTTTTATTGTTCCATGTTGTTATATTATCAATCTTGGATGTTTTATAATCATTTTATAGTCATTTTATATCATTTTTGGTACTAACCTATTGACATAGTGCCAAGTGCGAGTTGCTATTTTCTGCATGTTTTTTACATCGCAGAAAATCAGTACCAAACGGAGTCCAAATGCAGCGAAACTTTTTGTGGAATTTTTTTGGACCAGGAGACATCAAGTGGGCCGGAGAAGCGCCTGGGGGGGGTGCTCCGAGGGGAGCACAACCCACCAGGGCACGCCTGGAGGCCCAGGCGTGCCCTGGTGGGTTGTGCCCACCTCGGGTGCCCCCCGAACCGACTCTTTGCTCTATAAATACCCCAATATTCCAAAAACCCTAGGGGAGTCGACGAAAATCAATTCTAGCTGTCGCACAGTCCAGAACCACCACATCCAATCTAGAGACCATCACGGAGGGGTTCATCATGCCTATTGGTGCCTCTTTGATGATGCGTGAGTAGTTCTTTGTAGACCTACGGGTCCGTAGTTAGTAGCTAGATGGCTTGCTCTCTCTCGTTTGATTCTCAATGCAATGGTCTCTTGGAGATCCATATGATGTAACTCTTTTGGCGTGTGTTTGTTGGGATCGGATGAACTTTGAGTTTATGATCAGATCTATCTTTTTATCCATGAAAGTTATTTGAGTCTTCTTTGATCTCTTATATGCATGATTGCTTATAGCCTCGTATTTCTTCTCCGATATTTGGGTTTTTTTTTGGCCAACTTGATCTATTTATCTTGCAATGGGAAGAGGTGCTTTGTGATGGGTTCGATCTTACGGTGCTTGATCCCAAAGGATGAGAAGGGGAACCGACACGTATGTATCGTTGCTGTTAAGGATAACAAGATGGGGTCTATTTCTACAAAAATAGATCTTGTCTACATGATGTCATCGTTCTTATTGCATTACTCCGTTTCTCCATGAACTTAATACACTAGATGCATGATGGATAGCGGTTGATGTGTGGAGTAATAGTAGTAGATGCAAAGTGTGAGTCGGTCTACTAATCTTGGACGTGATGCCTATATAATGATCATTGCCTGGATATCGTCATGATTATTTGAAGTTCTACCAATTGCCCTACATTAATTTGTTTACCAACCGTTTGCTATTTTCTCGTGAGAAGCCACTAATGAAATCTACGGCCCCCGGGTCTCTTCTTTAATATATTTGCCTTTGCGATCACTTTTCCTTTGCTTTTATTTTCAGATCTATTAAAACAAAAATACAAAAATACCTTGATGCACTTTATTTTATTTGCCGTTCAATCTATCAATTATTAGAACTCTCTCACGTCCGTTTGCCAATTTCTGGCGCCGTTACCCAAAAGGGATTGACAACCCCTTTAACACATCGGGTTGCGAGTATTTGTTATTTGTGTGCAGGTGCTATTTACGTCGTGTTGCTTGGTGCTCCTAATGGTTCGATAACCTTGGTTTCATCACTGAGGAAAATACCTATCGTCGCTGTGCTGCATCATCCCTTCCTCTTTGGGGAAATACTGACGTAGTCCAGCAGACATCAGGTAACCTCCAACATCAAAACTTCCATCACAACTAATCCTTGTTGGATTGTGTGGATGAGAATGAGTTTGAAAAGTTCTTGGATAAGCTCAAAGGTGAGACCAAGAAGCACTTCGTTGCTCTCTTGCAACAACTAGGTGAGGCCAATGACATCATTGAGTCTCATGAGGAGATCATCACTAAGATGGAGGGGCATAGCCATGCCAATGACGATGATATAGCGGATCTTCCATTGTTCTGGAGGAAGAGTGAGGTCTTCGTTAGGCTCTTGAGGATCCACAAAACGTTGACCTTGCTAAATTAAGGAAATATCATGATCAAAGAAGAAGAAGAAGAAGAAGAAGAAGAAGAAGAAGAAGAAGAAGAAGAAGAAGAAGAAGAAGAAGAAGAAGAAGAAGAAGAAGAAGAAGAAGAAGAAGAAGAAGAAGAAGAAGAAGAAGAAGAAGAAGAAGAAGAAGAAGAAGAAGAAGAAGAAGAAGAAGAAGAAGAAGAAGAAGAAGAAGAAGAAGAAGAAGAAGAAGAAGAAGAAGAAGAAGAAGAAGAAGAAGAAGAAGAAGAAGAAGGAAGAAGAAGAAGAAGAAGAAGAAGAAGAAGAAGAAGAAGAAGAAGAAGAAGAAGAAGAAGAAGAAGAAGAAGAAGAAGAAGAAGAAGAAGAAGAAGAAGAGGAAGAAGAAGAAGAAGAAGAAGAAGAAGAAGAAGAAGAAGAAGAAGAAGAAGAAGAAGAAGAAGAAGAAGAAGAAGAAGAAGAAGAAGAAGAAGAAGAAGAAGAAGAAGAAGAAGAAGAAGAAGAAGAAGAAGAAGAAGAAGAAGAAGAAGAAGAAGAAGAAGAAGAAGAAGAAGAAGAAGAAGAAGAAGAAGAAGAAGAAGAAGAAGAAGAAGAAGAAGAAGAAGAAGAAGAAGAAGAAGAAGAAGAAGAAGAAGAAGAAGAAGAAGAAGAAGAAGAAGAAGAAGAAGAAGAAGAAGAAGAAGAAGAAGAAGAAGAAGAAGAAGAAGAAGAAGAAGAAGAAGAAGAAGAAGAAGAAGAAGAAGAAGAAGAAGAAGAAGAAGAAGAAGAAGAAGAAGAAGAAGAAGAAGAAGAAGAAGAAGAAGAAGAAGAAGAAGAAGAAGAAGAAGAAGAAGAAGAAGAAGAAGAAGAAGAAGAAGAAGAAGAAGAAGAAGAAGAAGAAGAAGAAGAAGAAGAAGAAGAAGAAGAAGAAGAAGAAGAAGAAGAAGAAGAAGAAGAAGAAGAAGAAGAAGAAGAAGAAGAAGAAGAAGAAGAAGAAGAAGAAGAAGAAGAAGAAGAAGAAGAAGAAGAAGAAGAAGAAGAAGAAGAAGAAGAAGAAGAAGAAGAAGAAGAAGAAGAAGAAGAAGAAGAAGAAGAAGAAGAAGAAGAAGAAGAAGAAGAAGAAGAAGAAGAAGAAGAAGAAGAAGAAGAAGAAGAAGAAGAAGAAGAAGAAGAAGAAGAAGAAGAAGAAGAAGAAGAAGAAGAAGAAGAAGAAGAAGAAGAAGAAGAAGAAAGAAGAAGAAGAAGAAGAAGAAGAAGAAGAAGAAGAAGAAGAAGAAGAAGAAGAAGAAGAAGAAGAAGAAGAAGAAGAAGAAGAAGAAGAAGAAGAAGAAGAAGAAGAAGAAGAAGAAGAAGAAGAAGAAGAAGAAGAAGAAGAAGAAGAAGAAGAAGAAGAAGAAGAAGAAGAAGAAGAAGAAGAAGAAGAAGAAGAAGAAGAAGAAGAAGAAGAAGAAGAAGAAGAAGAAGAAGAAGAAGAAGAAGAAGAAGAAGAAGAAGAAGTAGTTGAAGAAGAAGAAGAAGAAGAAGAAGAAGAAGAAGAAGAAGAAGAAGAAGAAGAAGAAGAAGAAGAAGAAGAAGAAGAAGAAGAAGAAGAAGAAGAAGAAGAAGAAGAAGAAGAAGAAGAAGAAGAAGAAGAAGAAGAAGAAGAAGAAGAAGAAGAAGAAGAAGAAGAAGAAGAAGAAGAAGAAGAAGAAGAAGAAGAAGAAGAAGAAGAAGAAGAAGAAGAAGAAGAAGAAGAAGAAGAAGAAGAAGAAGAAGAAGAAGAAGAAGAAGAAGAAGAAGAAGAAGAAGAAGAAGAAGAAGAAGAAGAAGAAGAAGAAGAAGAAGAAGAAGAAGAAGAAGAAGAAGAAGAAGAAGAAGAAGAAGAAGAAGAAGAAGAAGAAGAAGAAGAAGAAGAAGAAGAAGAAGAAGAAGAAGAAGAAGAAGAAGAAGAAGAAGAAGAAGAAGAAGAAGAAGAAGAAGAAGAAGAAGAAGAAGAAGAAGAAGAAGAAGAAGAAGAAGAAGAAGAAGAAGAAGAAGAAGAAGAAGAAGAAGAAGAAGAAGAAGAAGAAGAAGAAGAAGAAGAAGAAGAAGATTTATTGCGGCGTCCGCAAGTCGGTTGCCATTCTCGAGAAGTTATTAAGACGCAAGACGCACGCAAGCGCAAGCTTATCGGGAAGTAGGAAAGGCGGGCGCAAACGATCCCACTCCCCCACGTTTAAAACTGTGGCTTATAAATTGGGGCGAGGAGGGGGTGGCGGAAAATCATTCTCGCACGCGCCCCCATGCCTTCTTCTTCTTTCCTCTGCTTCTTGCAACCATCGCGCCCTGCGACACCCGCTGCTTCGAGTAGAGCCTCGTTGCCATCTTCTTCCTTCTTTCTTCCGCACCTTTGTCGATGGCGCTGCCGTCGGGCTCGTGGATGGGCTCAACCGTCAGTCTCGACGACATCGCCTATCTTCGCACCACCAGGCGCCTGCCGGGGGAGACGGAGGTTGTCACCGCCATGCTGGGCGAAAGCGGAGCCGCCCGAGGGCACGGAGCGCTGCGGGTCTTCTTCCCGCACTTCAAGCCGCAGGTTCGGCTTCCCGCAAGCGCTTTTTTCCGCGACTTCGAGTTCTTTGGGCTCCAGCCCTGCCATCTTGGTGCCGGGCGCCATCGCAGCTGGTTTCGCTACCTCTGCGAGGGGTACCTGGGGGTTGAGCCTTTGATCGACCTCTGGGTGCGCTTATTCTCCTTGAAGTAGCAGGGGCCGAGGGCCGGGGAGATGTCCGAGTGCGGGGCTGCCGTCATCTCCAAGCTGTCGGGCGCTGACTGCCCGAAGATACTGCTGGAGGATTCTGCCAAGAAGTGGCAGAATTCTTTCTTCTACGTAGGCAACATCGGCGCGAACCACATCAACTTGCCGCCCTTCCTCAACTCGCCACCGAAGGAGAGGCAAAACTGGGGGTACTACCCCAAGCAACCATCACAGGAGGTGTTCAACCTGTGCGAGCGGGTGTCGGTCATGAAGGAGCGGGAAGGCTCATCGGCACCGACCTCATCACTGCCTTCATCGTCCACCGAGTGCTGCCGTTGCAGCAGCGCAGCCACCTCATCGGTCAGATGACCGGCCTTCAGGACCCCAACCGCATGGCAAACTTGCGACTGGGGGCGGACCACGTCACACGCCGGGTCAACGACATCTCCAAGGCCAACCTGTGGGACGACTGGGAGTTCGGGAAACCTCAGACAGCCATTAATTTAACCCGCACCAATGGTGAGTCCTTGGTCTTTTGTACTTTGCTGTCGCCCATCTTCTTGTTCACCCCGACGCGACGCCGGAGGTGCTTCAACGCCATCCGCATCCTTACGACGACGGGCGCAGACGTTAGGGAAAGCGATTGCCTCGGAGGAGCCTGAGGCCCACGGCGGAGGGGAGGGGACGACCACCGACGCGGGCGCAGGGCGCCGAGTGGGTAAGTTTGTCTTCACTTGTTGAGTCGCCGGTCACGGGACGGTTTTGGGGTGCTGACGCAAGTTGCTGTCGTAGTGGTGCCCGGTGGAGGGGGCGCGGGCGTACGAGCCGGGTCATTCGGCGCCGCAACAGCCTACCGCACGGGAAGGACAATGTCGCCGCGGGCTCGGGCCGCGGAAGCGCTGCTAACCCGGGCCGGGAGCGCGAAGCCGCCCGCCAAGAGGAGGCGCGGCGCTCCGCGGGAGAGGGCGGTGAGGCCCACCGTTCTGGTAGTGACGGGGTGAGTTCCTTTCTTGCTTGAACCAACTGGTCGAGCGGCTCTGCTTGGCTTATGCGGTATTTACTCGCCTTGGGTTTCGTGTCGCCGATTCGCCAAGCGCCGGTAAGAACGGACGCCAAGGCCCAATGAGGGCGCTATGCTACAAAGGAGCCGATCCGCACCGCCGACCGACGAGGAGGAGGAGGAGCGGCAGATCCGCATCTTGGTCTCGACCCGCCGACACCAAGGCTCAGACCGGGCGGGAATGGAACCAAGCCGAGGCGTTAGTTGAGGCGGCGCTTACCTGTGCTCGGGTGGACGCCGCTGCGACGTGGGCGCGGGCCGGTGAGGAGCCAGCGTGGCCGGAGATGCCGGCAGGGATGGTGGCGGCGATGACGGTCTTCGTGCCGTCACTGGAGGGGGGCGCGGCCGAGGCGGCCGTGCGGATGTGATGGACCTCGACCGGGAGGTCGTGGTCGTCGGGGACGACCCCCCGCCACGGACCGACGTGGTCGAGTGGACGGGGGCCGATAGAGGCGGCGGCGATGCCGCCTTGGAGGAGGAGCCACGGACAGTGCCGAAGGGGGCGCCTCAGGCGCCGACTAGCGAGGCGTCGCCGGTGGTGGACCGTAGGCCACTCTGGCCGCCGAACCGGCGACGGTGCCGGAGAGAGCACTGGAGAAGGCACCGGCCGCAGGGGAGGCAGCCAGCAGAGAGCACGCCCTGGTGCTCAGGTCGGGGGGTTGCCGAGCCATCGGGTCGCAGCCGGCGCAGAGCGGGACCAGTGTTCTTCGGGCCGCTGACCCAGGAGGAGGCGGCGATGGCCGCCGTGACCCGGCGCCTGCGAGGGCGGACGGACCGGATCCAGGCCTTCGCCCAAGCCGAGGTGGAGCAAACACGGGAGCTGGAGCGCGCCGTGTTCGTAAGTTTCCCTTGCTTTCTGCCTTTCTTTTATGTTGCTTCTTCTTCATGGGGGCGCGCTAGCGCAACCACCGGTGTAGTTTCGAGATTCGAGCCAATCGCATAGCGCTTGGTCGAATCTTAAATTGTCGTTTTGTGTTGATCGCTGCTTTCAAAGAACAATCGGACTCCTATCGGGTCAGCGTCTTCAACCGGCTCCTGGATACGCACTGGCAGCTCAAGGAGCAGCTCGCCTCCAAGGAGGAGGAGCTCCGCGCCGCGGTAGGTATTCTCTTGCGTGCTCTTTGTTAGTGGGGGGGGAGGGCGCTAGCGCACCCACTGGGTGTAGCCCCCGAGATTCGGGCCAACTTTGTAGCAGTTGGGTCAAACCTTAAGATAGTACTTTGTTTCTGAATCTTCCTTCTGCAGCTGAGGTGCTGTTCTAGAGGACCCGGCTGATTCGGGCCGGCTTACACTATGACCGGCTCATTGCTGACGCGGGCCGGCTTGGGGACGATGTGGCGAGGGCGAGGGCGGAGGCGACGGGAGCTCTAAGAAGCGCCGATGAAGCCAGCCGCCATGGAGTACCAAGGCGGGCGACAAGGGTCGTCTTGAGGCCGAGGTGGAACGCCTCAAGGCGGAAGCCGCCAAGGTTGTGGAAGCGCAACAGGCCCTTGCCGAGTTGGACCAGCAACGCGGCAAGCTGGCCAATGACAAGGGTCAGCTCCAGGCCGAGGTGGAGCGCCTGAAGGTGCTGGTGGCCGCGGCGGAGGAGACCCATCAGGGGGAAACCCGATGCCGCGAGGAAGCCGCGAAGGCGGCCGAGGACAAGGACGCCGAGCTGAAGGCGGCCCTTGCCAAGGTCGCCGATCTAGAGAAGACGCTCGAGGAGAGCGACCACACCATCGCCCTGGAGCGGCGCGGTACGTTGCTCGAAGCGTAGCACCTGGAAGGGTCCTTCTCCTGTAAGTGGTTTCCTTGGGTTTTTTGCCGGGTTGGAACCCCGGCTTCTTATCCTTGGTGACTTTCTTCTGACTTGCTTTTCTTCTTAAAAGGGGCCTTCTCGAGACGTGTCGGCCGCTAGATGGAGGAGGCGGTCCACTTTCGGGACCATGACCCGCGACGGGATCGCTGGCCCAGGATCGACTCAGCAGTGGCCTGGACCTTCCCGGAGATCGTGACCGCCGCCGAGGCCCGTCTGTGAGTTTTGAGCGAGCAGATGGGACGGCTCTCTGAGGCCAGTGCGGCGATGATGGTGGCTCTCTGGCCGGGTTCTCGCTGGCCAACAGCTTCACGCTACCGGGCGTGGTAGTTGGAGGCGGGCCGGATCGCTCCATGATCGGGCGCTGCTTCCGCTTACCCATGCCGGGCGCCGAGATGGCGCCAGATTCGCGATGTCTTCGTGATCTCGACCTATCGCTGGGCGTTGATGGGCCAGCCGAGCCGGGTTGGAGAGCTACCGCAAAGTGAGGTCGGCCGGATCGCTGCTCAGCCGCCTATACATCATCGGGTTCGCCTTCCACGACGAAGTTCCGCCGGAGCGGGCGGAAGATGGCGGAGTCGCGGCTCGCCGACGACTCACGGCCTACTTCGGACGCACCCGTGAGGGCAGCTCTGAGGAGACGGACATCTACCGCGATGCGGACGCCGAGGAGGGGGACACCGGCACCTCGGCGAACCCGGAGGCTACCAAAGGAGATGCCTGAGGCTGCCTGTTTTCAACTTAGTAGAAAATTTTGTTAGGTAGCAGGTCCACCCACTCACTAGGGGTTTCCGGGTGTAATGAATTCTGGCCTTGGGCCTGTTTGAATTGGTGATATATAAATTTCGTGAGTGTTTGCACTCTTGCTTTTTGTCTTTTGAGTCATTTTCTTGCGATTTTCCCTCTCACTTCTGCTGAAGTCCTGACGGCCGAGGCTCTGGCCCGTGACAAGGAGTTAGGCCTTTGAGAGGAGCGCGATGTACTTAAGTTGTCAAAACGTTGAGCGCGAGCGAAACACCCACTGGGCCGGCTGGCGGCAATCCGGGGAAGCCGGTTGGCGAGCAGCCGATCGTGCGGTGGTGTTATAAGTGACGGGGCCGGGTCAATTGACCCGGCGGTATGTATTAATTTCGTGGATGCCTGTGCTTTTGCTTATCGTGTGTTGAGCTGTTTTCTTGCGACTTTCCACTCTTGGCCCCCCTGCGGATTCTGACGGCCGATGCTCCGGTCCGTGACAAGGAGTTCGGCCTTTGAGAGGAGCGTGCAATACTTAGGTGTTCGAAACGTTGATCGCGAGTGAAACACCCACTGGGTCGGCTGGTGGCAACTCGCAAGCCGGGTTTGGCGAAACAGCAATGGTCATGCGGTAACTTAGTGGCGTGGGCCGGTTGGGTGACCCGCGACCTGCCTTAACTTAGTGTTCGTGGCGCTGGTGTTTTAGCCTTGCACGCTTGTTTACCGGCTGTACCGGTTGGTTTTGTGGCTTAGGGCAAAGCAGGAGGCCGCGGCGATCCCAACGCATCAGGAATCGCTGAGTAAGGC
The DNA here is from genome assembly GCA_021605145.1 of Aegilops bicornis. Lineage (NCBI taxonomy): Eukaryota > Viridiplantae > Streptophyta > Magnoliopsida > Poales > Poaceae > Aegilops > Aegilops bicornis. Next base: position 421,362,579 of record CM038674.1, read on the forward strand.
GGCGGGTAGTGGCCAAGCCGGCCAGCCCAGAGCCCCCGGGTCAAGCGAGTCGGACCGGTGGCCGGGTTTGATGAAGAGACAAATAACGCATAAATGCGGGAGACACAATAGCTTGGTCGGAAAGGGCAGCCCCCGAGCGTCGTTCGGGGACCCCATAGTTTTCAGATGATTACAAAAGGCAGCGATACATATGTGTACACGGCTAACTGTAAAACGGGCGGAGGAGTTTTGCATTCCACGGCCGAGTTGTTTCTTTGAAGGCGTTGTCCTCTTGGCGCTTTGTTTGACTTTGGCGCCGATGAGGTAGTAAGCGCTATGATTGCACAAGGCTTTGCTGACGATGAAGGGGACGTCCCATGGGGAGGACAGCTTGTGTTGGCCGGTCTGCTCTTGGACGAGTCGGCGGACGAGGTCACCCTCCCGAAAGGCGAGGGGCTTGATCTTCTTGTTGTGGTAGTGCCTCGGGCCTTGCTGGTAGATGGCTGAGCAGCTGAGCGCTAGGAGACGTGCCTCTTCGAGCAGGTCGACACCGTCTTTGCGGGCTTCTTTGGCTTCGGCTTCGGTGTACATCATGACGCGTGGCGAGTCGAACTCGACGTTGGTCGGGATGATGGCTTCTGCTCCGTAGACGAGGAAGAACAGGGTGAATCCGGTCGACCGGTTTGGTGTTGTTCGGAGACTCCATAGGACGGCCAGCAGCTCGTCGAGCCAGCTACTGGGTGAACGAATGAGCGGCTCGATGAGCCGTGGCTTGATGCTGGATAGGATGAGGCTGTTGGCCCGCTCGACCTGGCCGTTGGACTGTGGGTGTGCAACGGAAGCCAGGTCGAGGCGGATGCCGGAGACGGAGCAGTACTGCGCGAGTGCGCCCTTGGCGATGTTGGTGCCATTGTCCGTGATGATGCTGTTTGGCATGCCGTAGCGCACCGCGATATCCATGACAAATCGGACGGCCGTTGGCCCGTCCAGTTTCTTGATTGGCCTTGCTCCGATCCATTTGGTGAACTTGTGCACCGCCACCAGCAAATGCATCATGCCGCCTCGAGCGGTCTTGAAGGGCCCCACCATGTCGAGTCCCCTGCACCGCCAAGGGCCAAAGCGATCGGGATGGTTCAGAGTGCCGATGCCGCCTAGTGGTTGGCGCTTGTCAAGCGCTTAGCATCCTCGTGACTTGAGGACGAGCGACTCGGCGCCTTCGAGAGCCATGGGCCAGTAGAAACCATGGCGGAAAGCCTTGGCCGCCAGGGACCGCGAGGCGGCGTGGTGCCCGCACTCGCCCTAGTGTATGTCAAGGAGGATCTCAATGCCCTTGTCTTGCTTGACGCAGCGCTGGAACACGTCGGTGGAGCTGCGTTTGACGAGCTTATTGTTGATGATGTTGTAGGCGGACGCCCGGCGCTGCACTTGCCGGGCTTCGATCTCGTCCATGGGGAGGACTCTGTTCTCCAGAAACTCCGAGATGGGTAGGGCCCATGATGGCGCCGTTACCACGGCAAAGACGACCACCATGGAGGGTTCTGGGACGGCAGCCCCTGAGCCGGGTTCAGCGGCCCCCGGGTCGGGAACGGCGGCGACCGGGTCGAGGGTTGCAGCCCCCGGGCTAGGTTGAGTAGTCCCCGAGCCGGGTTTGGCAGTCCCCAGGCTGGGTTCGGCAGTCCCCGGGCCGGGTTGAGGTGCGGTCGGGTCGTCCGGGACGTAGATGGGCTCGGAGTCTGGAGAAGGCTTGACGGATGGCTTGTGCAGGTGCTCGAGGGAGACGCCGGACGGGATGGATTGTCGGGACGAGGCGATCTTGGCGAGCGTGTCGGTTGCCTCATTTTTTGCGCGCGGGACCTGGAGCAACTCGCAGCCCGCAAGAATCCGAACAGCTTCTGAACGAGGAAGCGGTAGCTCGCCATGTTAGGGTCACGGGCGTCCCACTTGCCAGAGCACCGCCGCACTACCAGTGTCCGGAAGTCGCCAGAGTATTGTGATGCGCCGATGCCGAGTTCCTTGGCAAGCCGGAGGCCATGCACAAGGGCTTCGAATTCCGCGACGTTGTTGGAGGCGGTGAAGTGGATCTGTAGCGTGTATTTGAGCTGGTCGCTCTTCAGGGAGGACATCACAATGCCGGCCCCTAGGCTGAGATGCATCTTCGACTGCCGGCGTATGCGCCAAAGGCGCCGAGTCCGTGGCGGCGGGCAGACATACTGGTCTCGGCCCGGGCCGACGAGGAAGTCGGGCGTAGCTTGGGACTTGATCAGAAAAGGGCTCGTAGAGGATGGTGTGGCCGGCTAGCTCGAGCGCCCACTTGGCGAATCCGCCAGAGGCATCCCGGCACCAAATGATTTTGCCGAGAGGGGTCGTGCTGACCACGGTAACAACATGCTCTTGGAAGTACTGCTTCAATTTCTTGGCGGTGAAGTACACGCCGTAACACATCTTCTGGTAGTGTGGATAGTTCTCGCTGGAGGCGGGAGCACCTCGCCAGTAATAGACGGACGCTGGGCGGCTTGGATCTTGCCCTTCTCTCGTCGCCGACCACCATCACCGTGGCCGACCGACCGTGAGGTTGCGGCGATGTAGAGCAACAGCTCCTTCTCGCCGCCAAAGGCGCTGTGGACGGTGCGGCGGAGAGCATGCGCTGAGGTCCCGGAAAGCCTCGTCCGCCGGTCATTCCATTTGAACGGGCGCCATCTTCTTCATCACCGACATAGGGCAAGGCCCTCTCGCTCGCCGGCCGAGAAACCGGCCGACCGACGCCAAGTACCGGTGAACTTCGACATCGTGGCAGCCGAGCCGCTTGTGCATGCGCCGATGGCCTTTGATCTTCTTCGGTTTGCCTCAATGCCGCGCCCGAGACGAGGAAGCCGAGTAGCTTTCCGACCGCACGCCGAAAACACACTTTTCGGGTTGAGCTTGACCTTGTACTCGCGGCAGTTGGCGAAGGTCTCCTTCAGGTCGTCGAGAAGCGTGAGGTGCTTCTTGGTCTTCACCAAGATATCGTCCACATAGACGTGGATATTGTGGCCGAGTTGCGGCAGCAAGCATTTCTGCATGCAACGCTGGAAGGTGGCGCCGGCGTTCTTCAGGCCGAACGACATCGTGATGTAGCAATATGCCCCAAAGGGCATGATGAAGGACGTCTTCAGGGCGTCGGCTGGGTCTAGCTTGATTTGATGATAGCCAGAGTAAGCATCCCGGAAGGACAGGAGCTCACACTCGGCAGTGGAGTCGATGACTTGGTCGATCCGCGGGAGGGCGAATGGATCTTGGGGCAGGCCTTGTTCAGGCTAGTTTAGTCGATACACATGCGCCAGGTCTGGTTCTTCTTCAGGACGAGCACTGGGTTGGCTAGCCACTCGGGGTTAAACACTTCCATGATGAAGCCGGCCGCCAAAATCTTGGCGACCTCTTCACCGATGGTTCTTCTCTTCTCTTCGGAAAACCGTCGCAGGGGTTGACGGACAGGCTTGGCGTCCTTGCGGACATGGAGTTTGTGCTTGGCGTACTTCCTCGGGATACCCGGCATGTCCTATGGGTTCCATGCAAAAATATCCCGATTCTCACGGAGGAAGTTGACGAGCTCGCCTACCTATTTGTTGTCGAGGCGGGTGCCCACGACAACGTACTTGCTACAGCTGGGGTCTTCCGGGTTCAGCTTCAATTTATTGGTCTCCTTGGAGGGCTTGAACGAGGCCTCGTCGGCCGGCTCCTCGGCCGGGATCGGCGTGGCCGAGGCCTCTTGGGCCAAGGCGACGATCCGGTCGAGTTGACGCCGCTTCTGCCATTTATCAGAACTCGCCAGCTTGGCGCTGTCTCGGCGCACTTCTATGGACTTGGCGGTAGTCGCCATGATGGTGATGAGGCCCTTCGACCCGGCAGCTTCATCTTCGTGTAGGCGAGTGGGGAACCGCCATGAATTTGGCGATGATGCTGGCCGCCCAAAGAACGCATGGTACGGGCTGGTCAGGTCCACCACCTCGAACCAGAGCGGCTCGCGTCGGAAGTGGTTGTTGTCGCCGAACAGGACGTCGAGCCAGACCTGGCCAACTGGAGAGCAAGAGAGGCCGGGAACTATGCCGTGGAAGATCGTCCGGGTCGGCTCCAGTTCTTTGGCCTCGAGGCCGAGCTTGGTCATGGTGTCGCGGTAGAGGGTGTTGATGTTGTTGCCGCCGTTGATGAGAACTCGGGAGAACTTGCACGTGCGCCGAGGTGCAACGATGGTGGGGTTGAGGACGAGGGCGTAACCACCCGGGTTCGGCATGACGGCTGGGTGGTCCTCCCGAGTCCAGGTGACCGGGCACCACCAGTGCATGTATTCCGCTTGCCCGGGATGACGGTGTTCACCTCCCGCCGGCGAGGCGCCGCTATGCTTTGTCATCGCCGAGGTCGGTGAAGACGACGAGGTCGCGCTTTCCGCCGGGTAGACATCGTCGCGCATCGCGCCGCCAACGGAGGCGGCGGTGGAGGCGGAGGCGGTTGCCCCGCTCCCGGAGCCGGGGCCGGAGGAGGCGGGATGTCACCCCTCAGGAGGCGCTTGGTGATGGCACACTGCCAAAGCGTGTGCATGGACGGCCTTACGCCGCTGTGGTGCTTGAAGGGAGCGTCAAGCATCTCCTCGAAACTCATGGCGGTTGCCACGTCGTCTTGCCGGTCTGCCGACGCTTGGCGGCCGGGTCGATGCGGGCGCCTGTTCGGCGACCACGACGAGCCAGTTGTCGTAGCGCTGGGCCGGCTGATCGGCCTTGCGCTTGTTATTCTGCTAGTTGTGCTGCTGCCGGCTTCCTTCACTGACCGGCTTCGGAGGGGGGGGGGGGCGGCTTCGCTTTGCCGGCTTCATCCACTGCCACCTGGATCTTCATGGCGGAGTCTGCGTTGGCGTACTTGTCCGCTGTCACCATGAGCGCGGCCATGGTGGCTGTCTCGGAGCATAAGAGCTTGTGCTTGAGGAGGGTGCCATCCCAGCACCCGTTGACGAAGTATTGGATCGCCTAGACTTCGTGGACGCCCTCACAGCTATTCTGGAGCTCGGTCCAGCGCGTGAGGTACTCGCGGCCGGTTTCCGGCGGTCCCTGCACGCACATGGCGAGCTGGCTGGGGTGGCTGGGTCGTTTGTAGGTGTCGGGGAAGTTGCGCAAGATGAAGGTTTGCTCAAGTCGCACCCACACGCTGATGCCGCCACCGCAGCATCGCTCAACCAGGTGCGGGCCGACCCCTCGAGCATGAGAGGCGCGTGGCGTACGGCGAGGCGGTGGTTCCCGCCAGCGATGCCGATGGCGGTGGTGTAGTCGGTGAACCAGTCCTCCGGCTTCACGGTGTCTTGTATTTGGGGGTGTCGCGGGGGAGCGTGAACCCTTTAGTAAAGGTTTCATCCCGGATGCGCGGTCCGAAGCACACCGGCTCGATGGGGCCGCTCTCCTCCAGCTCCTGGGAGAGGACGAGTCGGTCGAGGCGGTGGCGGGCGTCGGTGTCATTGATGGCGCGCGGGCCCAACCGGTCGGTGACCACGCTGCGGGGGGCCGGGTCGACCGCAGTCGGACATCGGCCGGGTTGGAGCAGGGGGTCGAGTCAGCGTCGGACCTCCGAGACCGGCTCGTCGCCCAAGCCGCCGGCAAGAAGCGGGTTGCGCCGGTCCCGGCAGGCCGGAGGCGCCGCCAGTGGTGAAGACGCCGTGGTTCGGTGGTCGCCAGTTCGGCGACGGGCGGAGCTGGATCTCGCCGGCTTGGTTAGTTGGTTGAGGCGGTCCTGCTGTGCGTTGGCTGCAGCGAGGAGGTCGTTCACCCTCTTGAGGCAGTCCTGCAGCTCTTCGCCTGCGAGCTGATCCAGGCCGACCACGGCCGCCTGGGCGGCGCGCATGTTCTTCACGGAGTCTCAGAGATGGGAGGGATGGCGCTGGCGCGTTCGACGCCACCCCAGACCCGCAAGTCGGCGATCCGGCTTGGCTCGGGCGCGTCCGGCGTGAAGCCGTAGGCAGTGTTGTGCTCCAGCTAAGCGGAGTCGAGGCGACATCGTGGCGGGCGAAGCTGCTCGGTGAGGTCCAAAGAAGCGCCGGTGGTCCTCGCCGAGACGAGCCCGCCTCGGCGATGTCGGAGGCGCTGATGTTGGTGCCAATGGGGACGCGAAGGCTCTACATCATGGCACGCAGCGGGTTGGGCGAGCCGGCCCGCTCCGCTGTGGCCCTCGCTTCGGCGGCTTTCCTCACCGCGCTGGACGAGGAAGCGGCGCTGGTGTCGGTGATGAAGACCTCCACGCAGAGGTCCATTGCCCCGGCGGGAGGGCCGCCGAGGGAAAGGGGGGAGTCGGAGAAGTCAAGTACCTTGCTGGGGTACTCGTCAGCCGCAGGCGCATCGGAGATGACAGCGCGGCAAAGGAGGCGGCGAAAAGGCCGATGACGCCGTCCCGCCAGCGGATGACAGTTTGTTTGAGCCTGGAGAGGAGCCCCGTCTGAAGCATGCTTCCTACCAGGACCTCGAGCTGCCCCACGGTGGGCGTAACCTGTCATGGTGGGTGCACGGCAGATGCCAAGGGATGGCTAAAGATAGGAGGAGGCTCGAGGGCACTAGTGGGCTCCGGAGGCGACGTCGGCATGAGCGAGCGCGGGACGCAAGACATACCGAGGTTCGGGGCTCTCTGGAGAGATAACACCCCTAGTCCTGCCGAGTGTAATTGATGTGTATTAGTACAGAGTTGCTCCTAGAGATGCATGGAGGAAAAAGGAAGGAAGGCCAAGGCTTAGGCTACTCCCTCTCCTTGGGTGTTTCTTGCTATGTGTGTGTGAGTGATCTCTACGGTTCTCGTTGTGCGTAAGTGGGCTCTCTCTATGCATGAGGGCTCTTGGGGGGTTTTATAGGTCAACCCCCCAGGGGTACAAGGGTAATGTTACAAGGCCGTGGGGTCGGGTTGTCATTGTCCGTGAAGTTTGCGCTGGACCCGGGGGTCGTGGCTCACGGGTTCTCCGGCGCGGACCGGGCGGGTACGGGGAACTGCTGGCCGCCTTGTCGATCGCCGTGGAGTGGCCGGGTTGAGTCGGCTACAAAGGGCGCCTGTCAGTCGCCGCTTGTCGGGCGCTATTGGTGACGAGAGTTGCACTGTTGCCACACCGCCCCGGGTCGGGCCGGGTAGGTGGGCATCATACACGCCCCGGCTGGCCAGAGGCATGGGCGGGGCACTATTGCCTCGGTCATCGGTAGGTGGAGACTTGTCCCATCGTACGGCTAGGATGGGACGGGAGCTGACCTGTGGCTGGGTGGGAGAACACGCCAAGGGTGGAGCTGGCTTGTTGGGGAAGTCTTGGTGTGTCGGGCTCGGCTGTCTTGAGTTGGTTGTTGGGGCCGAGTTGAGGAGTCCGGTTGGGTTGGAGAGTTTGGCCGGGTCGAGGGGCTCGACCACGTGAGCCACCTTGAGGGGCGTTGCTGGCCCCGTTGTTTTTGAAAAGGATCCGGGTTCCGTTGCCTGCCTGGGTTTCATCCCCCTGACAAAAGCCACCGACTTTAACCCTTCTTATGTTTTATGCCATGCTAGTGATGGGCATGTTTATGCCAAATTTGTTGGTTCTTCTTATGAGTACATTGAATGGTCTACTTGGGTTCCTAAGACCCTTGTTACTAATATCAAAGGACCCATCGAAAAATGGGTTCCTAAATCCAAGCATTGATCTCTTGTAGGAGTTTGCTTCCAGTGGGGTGTCATGGTTGCTCGATAGTGGAGCGAAAAATCATATGACCGGGAGCAAGGACTTGGTGGTGGACGTGCAACCAACCCCATCTATATGCACCCATCTCCATTTCGGTGATGCTTTAACATCTAAGGTATTGGATCTTGGCAAGGTTGTCATTTCTCAAGACTTATCTATTGAGAAGGTCATACTTGTTGAGACCCTTGCATACAATTTACTTTCCATTCGTCAACTTTCACTCAGGGGCTTTGCAACATTCTTTGATCTTGATACCGTGGGTCTTCTCAGGAGCAAGACTCTTAAAGTAGCCTTTGTTCGACATGTCGATAATGGTCTCTATGTGGTTAACTTTTCGTAGCGACCCACTAAGACCATGACTTGCCTAATGGCTAAAGTTGACGTGGGGTGGCTTTGGCATCACCGTTTAGCCCATGTTAATATGAGATCTTTGCAAAGTCTCCTCAAAGGGGATCACGTTCGTGGACTAACAAATGTGAGTTTTGCCAAAGACCATGTTTGCAGTGCTTGTATTAAAGCAAAGCTACATGAGACGGCTCACCGGCCCATGACTATCATTTATTCAAAGAGGCCCTTGGAGCTCCTTGATCGCTCTCTGACTATAGAGCATGGAGAAATACGAGGCTATAAGAGATCAAAGAAACTCAAATAACTTTCAAGGAAAAAGATATGACTGATCATCAACTCAAAGTTCATCAGAACCCAACAAACACACCGCAAAAAGAGTTACATCATATGGATCTCCAAGAGACCATTGTATTGAGAATTCAGTGAGAGAGAGAAAGCCATCTAGCTACTAACTACGGATTCAAGGTCTACAAAGAACTACTCAAGCATCATCGGAGAGGCACCAATGGAGGTGGTGAACCCCATCTGAGATGATGTCTAGATTGGATCTGGTGGTTCTGGACTCTGCGGCGGCTGGATGAATATTTCGTCGACTTCCCTAGGGTTCTAGTATTTTTGGGGTATTTATAGAGCAAAGTCCGAGGGGGCACCCGAGGTGGGCACAACCCACTGTGGCGCGCTGGCCTCTGGCGTTCTCGTGGGTTGTCCTCTTCTGACTCCCCTGTGCAACCAGGCCCGCTGTGTTCCTTCCGCCCATAAAAATTCTCCGTGGAGTTTCTTGGCATTTGGACTTCTGGCCCGATATTGATTTCTGCGATGTAAAAAAACATGGAAAAACAAAGAATCGGCACTTGGCACTATGTCAATAGGTTAGTACCAAACAATGATATAAAATGACTATAAAATGATTATAAAACATCCAAGATTGATAATAAAAAAGCATGGAACAATAAAAAATTATAGATACGCTGGAGACGTATCACTCCTTCACATGGATCTCTTCAGTCCTCCATCTTTTGATAGTCTTGGGGGAAGAAAATATTGCTTAGTGATTACTGGTGATTATTCAAGATACACATGGGTATACTTCTTCAAGAGGAAGAGTGAGACCCAACAAACCGTCATCGACTTTGCAAATGAAGCTCGGTGTCAACATGATGCAAAGATATTGAAGATTAGAAGTGATAATGGCACCAAGTTCAAGAACTACACCTTAGATGAGTTCCTTAGTGATGAGGGGATCACGCACCAATACTCCGCACCATATACCCCTCAACAAAATGGTATTGCGGAGAGGAAGAACCGGACATTGATGGATGCAGCAAGGAACATGATGGCGGAATTCAAATCTCTGTATAATTTTGGGCCGAAGCCATCAACATGGCATGTCATGCATTATATCGTCTCTACCTCCACAAAGGCTTGAACAAGACTCCATATAAGATACTTACTGGTAACAAGCCCAACCTCAAGTACTTCCGGGTGCTCGGGTGTAAGTATTTCATTCTCAAAAAGGGTGTTCGTTTGTGTAAATTTGAACCTAGAGCCCAAGAGGGCATATTTGTTGGCTATGCTACAAGCTCTCATGTTACTGTGTCCTCAACAAGTCCAATGGACTCATAGAGGAGACGTGTAACATGGAGTTTGATGAAAATAGCGGCTCCCAAGTGGAGCAAAGTGGTCTTTGTGGTGTAGGTGATGAAATTCCTCCCCAAGCCATACGAAGAATGGGAGTTGGTCAAATCCTCCCCATTGAGGAACCCCTTGTGGCCGAAGGAGAAGGGCAATGTTCTATGTAAATGGAACCATCACCAACGCTAGACCCACATGCCTCCGAAGAACAAAGTGAAGGCCTTCAACCAAATGAACATGATCAAGGACAAGATCAACCTCATAATGGTGGTGTTGCACCAAATGATGCCCAAGATCAAGTTCAAGACTCCGATCAAGCTCAAGATCAAGAGAGCAAGCTCAAGATGACGCTCAAGATGATAAGATGATGCTCCTCAAATTCCTATTGAAGAGCTATTGGAGTGTCGTGCTGCCAATATTTCTTCCACACTCAAACATCAAGAACATGTCATAGAGAATGTGCTTGGAAGATTAAGGAGAGGGGTAACTAACCGTAAAATGCTTAACAAACTTTGTGAGCATCACACGTTTGTTTCTTGTATTGAACCCCAAAAGGTACATGAAGCGCTTGAGGACATGGATTGACTTGAAGCCATGCATGATGAACTCAACAACTCCGAGCACAACAAAGTGTGGGAATTGGTGCCAAGGCCAAAGTAGAACCATAATGTCGTTGGAACCAAATAGATCTTCAAGAACAAGCAAGATGTGAACGGTGTGGTCGTTCGAAACAGGGCAAGATTAGTAACACGAGGCTACTCCCAAGTCAAGGGTATCGACTACGGTGAAGCCTTTGCTCTGTTTTCTCGCCTGGAATCTATTTGCATGTTGCTTGCATATGCACCTCATCATGATTTCAAGTTGCAACATGGATGTGAAAAGTGCATTTCTTAATGGCCCTTTGAATGAGTTGGTGTATGTCAACAACCCCTGGGGTTCGAGGACCCCAAGTTCCCCAATCATGTATATAAACTCAATAAGGCACTCTATGGCCTTAAACAAGCCCCACGTGCGTGGTATGAGCACCTTACCGAGTTGTTGCAAGGTCATGGGTTTGAAATTGGGAAAATAAACTCCACTCTTTTAACTAAGAGGGTCAAAGGGGATTTGTTCATATGCCAACTATATGTTGATGATATTGTCTTTGGTTCTCCTAACAAATCAATCAATGATGATTTTGCTGCATAATGACCGAGAAGTTTGAGATGTCTATGATGGGAGAGTTGAAGTTCTTTCTCGGGTTCGAAGTCAATCAAAGAAGAGAAGGAATGTTCATCAACCAAGCCAAATACACCCAAGACATGCTCAAGAGATCCAATCTAGAAGATGGCAAGCCGGCCAAGACTCCAATGCCAACCAAGTGCCAACTTGACATCGATCCCAATGGTAAAGCGGTGGATCAAAAGGTATATCGTTCCATGATTGGATCCTTGTTTTACCTTTGTGCATCTAGGCTGGATATCATGTTGAGCGTGGGAATGTGTGCACGGTTTCAAGCCGCACCTAAGGAAAGTCACTATGTGGCGGTCAAGCGAATCTTTCGATATTTGGCTCATAAGCCAAACTTTGGCTTATGGTACCCCAAAGGAGCAAGCTTTGATCTCATGGAATATTCGGACTCGGATTGGGCGGAAGACCGTGTGGATAGGAAGTTAACTTCTGGAGGGTGCCAATTCTTTGGTCACTCTTTGGTGAGTTGGTTCAAAGAAGCAAAATTGTGTATCCCTCTCAACCACCGAGGCCGAGTATTAGCTATCACAAGTTGTTGTGCACAATTGTTGTGGATGAGGCAAACTTTAAAGGATTATAGTGTCACTAGTGACAAAGTGCCTCTTCTATGTGACAATGAAAGTGCGATCAAGATCTCCTACAATCCAGTACAACATAGCAAGACGAAGCATATTGAGATTCGTCATCATTTCATCCGGGATACATCAAGCATGGAGAGATTGATCTTATTTATGTAGGCACACAAGAGCAGCTTGCATATATTTTCACAAAGCCATTGGATGAAGCAAGATTTTGTGAGTTAAGACATGAGCTAAATATCATTGATTCGAGCAATGTGGTTTGAAACTAGGCACACCCCACCACATTCATCATGTTATCTCACTCTAGATGTAGGCATGGACATAGGGGGAGTGTTCTTCTCTCAGTGAACTCTCCCTCCCCCCATCATGGGTAAATAAACCAAGTCTTTCATACTAGCCATTTCTATGGTACTTGTGCTTCAAAGATGAGTTTTGGTCATGGGCCCAAGGTTAAAATCTTCGTGGTGCCATACCAATTGACTCAAACATAGGTGGCTTTGGTCACCGCACTCTCCTTGAGAGGTGGTTGTTCAAGTTGGATTTATTTGGTTTTATCTAGTCTTTAGGACTTTGTTGGTGCCTTGAGTCACTCCAAGTGTGCTCTCTTTTGTTTGTGTATTTGGACTTGGAGTATCTCTTCCCATTTTTGTTGGTTTTGTATCTACAACCCAAGCCTTCTCATCTACAACCTCACCTCGTTGCATAAGCAACCATCCTTAACTCTCTCCTTACAAGTCTTGTCCTCAGCTGCATTTCATCACTGGTCTGGGTGGTACTACCGCGCCTCCCACCTGCATTATCACCGAGCGGTACTACGGGCCTCTGCCGTGCAATAGTATTAGAGGAAAGATTACCACTCTTCGAGTGGTAGTACCGCTTTGAGGTTTCGTGGGGGGGTGGGGGTGGGGGTTTATGAGTCGGGCAAGGGGAGTTCTAACTCCCCCATGCCCATTCATCTCTCTCTCTCCCCACGCTCTCCTCTCTCACAATGACAAACTTGCCCTGGGCCGGCCGCTGACCGCCGATTCCGGACCGTATTCCATGATTCCGACTGGTGGGATCGATCCCCACCCTCTCCTCTTGCCATGGATGCAGGTATTGCCCCGTTTTCCTCTCCTATGGATCTCTCTCTTTTGAATCTATGTTCTAGGGCAACACATGTTGTGTTCGTTAATTTTCGCCAAATCGGGCATGAGTAGGAATGCTAGAATAGGGGAATCGAAGTTTGGCTGGAGAAAATTTGAATTTGACACCTCTGGTAGTACTGGATCTTGCCATGGTTGTGTTCATTCTGCCTCGGGCGGTAGTACCGCTCCAGAGGAGCGATACTTCATTCTCTCTGTTTATTCCTTTTGGCTTATGCAATATTTTACACCTGCTTTTCCCTCGTGTTGTTTTATTAGTTCCAGGTGGTAGTAGTTCTGGTCACCATGCTCGCCACAAGAATCCAAACCACCAAGGTGGCTCCAAGCGCTTTCACATCTCAGATGAAGCAGGAACAGTTTCCAGTGGTCCAACCAAGCAAAGGACCATGCAAATTGACACCAAGCAGAAGGAGAAAGCCAAGTCCATGAATGAGTTGTCTGCCAAGGAGTTCTATGCTATTCGCCGCTGCAATCCTTATCGCCATGATCAAGATCCCGCTCTTATCAACCATCCTTTCTAGACCAAGCAACAACGCTAAATCTATATTGATGTGCTCAAGGGAAAGAAGAACTTGTTTGTGAATGTCAGGTCTATTGGTCTCGGTCATTTGGATAAGGATCCTAACTACTTTGGAGAAGCTTTGGCTCTTTGTGGTTAGCTTGACATTCTTAGGTTCATCTCTTTCAACAAAGACTTAGATGCATATCTTGTGGCCTAATTCTATGCCACGGTCTACTTTGGTACTGATGATGAGACGAGCCTCATCTGGATGACCAATGGAAGAGTTTTATCTGCAAAGTGAAAGAATTTAATGAACTGTTTGAGCTACAATAATGAGGGGCTCGAGAACCCTATTGGGTTGCGCCATCAGGCGGCCATGCACAAGTCCAAGCTCTATCGCTACTTGAAGGAAAGGATTTCTCCCACCCCCGGAAAGAAGACTTATGAGTTGATCTCATTCCTAGACATTATGCATCTATCTTCCGGAACACTCTTTTCCCTCGCATTGGGAATTTGGATCAGGTTCACTCTTAAAGTCTTACCTCATGGACATGCTGCTTATGTGCCAGAAGGAGAAGAACACGCAACAAGTGTTGGACGTTTCTCATGTCATGTGGTCTGAACTTCACTCAGCTGTGATTGAGCGCAAGTGTCCTATTTATGGCCCCTATCTTATGAAGCACATTGAGGAGACATGGGCTTCCACTTTTCTGGACGAGATGTTCGTAAGATCTGATTTTGCATGAGGTTATCCGACTGAGTCAGAAGGAGAATTGGGGTGCTCCGACTGCTCCTAAGATGGAGGCTCCTGCCTATGGGTCTGAGGGGTCTGATGAGCCGGACTATCACCCTCCCACCGAGGAGCCATATTGGGCTTCTAAGCTCAATAAGAAGATGATGAAACTTTTCTATCTCAAGGTGGATGTTCAGCAGAAGATGTACAAGGATCACGTGACGGAGAATATGGGACGTCGTCGTGACAAGGCTATCAGGAGGCATCTTGGCCTGGAGGCCCCCAGTGGTTTAGAGGATAAGATCACTTCAGAGGAGGAGTGGGCCTCGAAGAATAGCAAGTGGACGGATTCAGACGATGATCAACTTGTTGTTGTAGATGAGGAGTCTGAGGGACATGAGGAGGAGCACGTTGATGATTATGATGTGGAGTGATGCTACCACCTTGGTTTGTTGTAGTGCTCTCTGCCCTTTTGGTGTCTCGATGCCAAAGGGGAGAGAGTTTTAAGGATTTGCCGAGTCATGAGCGTGTCTTATTTGCCTTTGTTTCCTTCGCTCGTGAAATCTTTTATCTCTTGCTTTGGTTTGTGTTTGTGAGACTTGGAGACCTTATTCATATGGTGTGTGACATATGTTATCCTATTTATATCTTTATGTCAAGTATTATATTAGTGTGTGAAATTATGTCTAACTTGTGCCCTTATCTTTATGCTCACATTCTACCACTTGCTTCCATGTATATCTCTCATATTATGTTGTTGCAAATAGTGTCGTGTCTATAAATATAGGGGGAGTGTTGATCCTAGTGTGTGTGCTTGGCATTCCAAAAGCATATCTAAATAGTGCACACATCTAAGGGGAGCCCGTCTATATTCTATAGATGTTGGGTTTGCCTTTTATCTCTTTATATCCTTTGTGCAAATCCCATGTTGTCATCAATCCACCAAAAAGGGGGAGATTATTAGGGCATATATCTCCCTTAGTGGTTTTGGTGATTGATGACAATGCATTTGCGGACTAATCATGTGCATTGAGCATTTCAGATGATTTATCGTATGGCACAAGATGATTTGTGCCCCTCAGAGATATAGAGTCAAGACGATTATTTTTCCTGTGTTTTTTTCCGGCAGACTTGAGTCATAAGAAAATTGTACTATTAAGAGGGGGTCCGCTTCAAAAAGGTTTGGGTGAAAGCATCACGCACACAACTTCCTTTTGCACCCACTTTCTTTACCGCTTCTTTGGAGTTCCAATATGTTGTGTGAAAATGTGTCCTATGGCCACCCGGTGGTAGTACGCTCTGAGCAGCGGTAGTACCGCTTGCAAGTGGAACTTCAGTTGTTCCAGCACCGCGTGTACTACCGCTTATTTTGTGTCTTTTGTTGTCTATTCGGGCCCAGCGGCGGTTGATCTGCAGTAGGGCGGTAGAACCGCTTGCGGTACTTCCGCCTCTACCACCTCTCCACTAAGGATGATCCCACTATAGCCCAGAACGCTAAGCGGAAGTAGAGCGGCAGTTGAGCGGTAGTACTGCTTGTGAGCAGTACTACCGTCCATTCACTACAGCTGCTAGTACCAATTATTTTATTGCCTCTAGACTCGTTTGCAACTTCGTGGTAGTAGGGCGGCAGTAATGCATGGTAGTACCGCTGCTATGGTACTGCCGTCGTACTCAACCCTACCACCGCTACTTCCTGTGTACTACAACCTCAGTGGTAGTATTGCTGGGGTGAGCAGTAGTACCGCTTCGACGGCACTACCGCCTCGAGGTTCTTCGCCCATACATTATACTACTAGAACTACTACCAGGGCGGTAGTACCGCTCCCTGGAGTGGTAGTACCGCTTGTGTGCGGGCTATGGATAGAAAAATGGTTGGATTTGTTCCCACTATATATAGGGGGTCTTCTTCCCCAAGAAGACCTACCTCTTATCCTCCCAAACTCCATTGTTGCTCAAATGTCCATTTTTTCGCCCGATCTCTTTCCCTAGCCAACAAAACTTGTTGATTTTCTAGGGTTTGGTTGAGAGGGCCCCGATCTACACTTCCACCAAGAGATATTTGATTCCCCCCACTAATCCCTTGCGGATCTTGTTACTCTTGGGTGTTTGAGCACCCTAGATGGTAGAGGTCACCTCGGAGCCACGATCCATTATGGTGAAGCTTTGTGGTGGTGTCGAGAGCCTCCAATTAAGTTGTGGTGAGAGGCCCAACCTTGTTTGTAAAGGTCTGGTTGTCGCCTTCTTGTGCACCACTAGTGGAATCACGACATCTTGCATTGTGCGAGGGTGTGAGGAGAATACAGTGGACCTAGTGGCTGCTTGGGGAGAATTGTGCCTCCACACCGCTCCAACGGACACATACTTCCCCTCAAAGGGAAGGAACTTTGGTAACACATCCTCGTCTCCACCGGCTTCTCTTGTGGTTATCTCTACCTTTAATTTGTGCAAGCTATTATTGTGTTGTACTCCTTGCTTGCTTGTGGTGTTGTTGTTAGCATCATATTCATATAGGTTGTCACCTAGTTGCATATCTTGACAACCTATTTGTTGCTAAACCTAATTTGATAAGAAAAGCAAAAAATTGGTAGTTGCCTATTCACCCCCCTCTAGTCCACCATATATATCCTTTCAGCTTCGAACAAGGAGGCCCTCGCAGAGGCCCTTGTGAATCAGAAGGAAGACACAAGCGCCGAGTACAAGAAGAAGTTGGATTTCCAGGAGGTGCGCTTCGAGATAAACATGGCCTTCGAGACCAAATGCATAGACCTGGATAAGCGGCTAGAACTGATGAAGTGCTCCGTTCAGGGGGCGCAGTCTTTGGCGGCTGGCAGCGAGAAGTCCCAGGAAGCTGCCGAGAAGAAACTCGCGGACTGCCACGCCATATCGGGCCAGTGGTGGACAGTGCAGCCCCCGGGCCCATGTCTTCCATGCGGTATCAGAAGGAGCGCAGGGGAAGATGGGGCCGAGAATCTGCAGAGGGCGGACGCGTGGCGCACACTGCTCCATGATGGGAAAACACAGCCCTACTACCCGGTCATTTCACCTCCCTAGTCATTTCACATTTATGGTCGTAGTGAAACCGTTGTTAAAGCAAGCGGGTCCTCGGCTCCCGTGCCATGATGCTTGGGGAAGCGGAGGGACTGGGCGACGCATTGCGAGGATGGTGGCATTTCACCTCCCTCGCCTATACAATGGGGGGGGGGGGACTTGCTCACCCACCTCACTATTCTTCCTCCTTTGTCTCATGCACCCATCACTCTCTGGCTTCCACTTCTGCGCTGAGCTATTCTTCTTATCTTCGTCCCTGGATGCCATGGATCTTGCTGGCAACCTGGCTCGCGAGGTGGCACAACTATGCAGGGAGCTGGCCGCTAGAGATAGAGAGCTGGCGGCGAAGGACGAGGTGCTCGTGGAGAGGTATGTGGCTCTGAGTGAGCTCCGCACCTGCGCCCTCGACATGTTGTCACGCCACGACAAGGAGAATAGAGAGCTCCGGTCATGGCTCGTCACCATGATGAAGCAGCTAGAGGAGGCGAGGGACAACCTCACCCAAGAGACTCTCCGGATGACCTTTCTGGCGAAGCGGGAGCACAAGGAGTAGGATGAGATCTAGCTAGGAGCGTCTCAGAGGTATGCCGATGGAGATCGAGAACCAGAACTAGGTTTCACGCAAGGTCTACCGCCAGGCAAGCACGGTGATCTCCACCGTCAGGATTAAGCCATACGACTACCACGTCGACTTTAACGACCACCGGCCGGTTGACCTTGTCGGTTTCTTTTGGCACCTCACCGACCAGCTCTCCCACCTTCGCGAGATTGTGGGCGACAAGCTGGACAAGGAGAGAGTGCGTACAGCCATTGCGATGGCGTCGCGCATCCTCTCCGGACTCCGCCACCGTGAAAGTTCTTCTCGGTGGACGCCATCATGGATGAGCTGGCGCTGGCGGAATGCGAGAGGTCGCTGAGGGCTGTGGCGAGCCAGTCTCCTCGGTGGTTGATAACCCAGAAGTATAGGGGATCACAACAGTTTTTGAGGGTAGAGTAGTCAACCCAAATTTATTGATTCGACATAAGGGGAACCAAAATATATTTGCAAGTATTAGCAGTTGAGTTGTCAATACAACCACACTTGGAGAACTAAATATCTGCAACGGAGTGATCAGTAGCACAGTAGTATGATAGTTTGATAGTAGTAGTAACAGTAGCAACACTAATGGTAACAGTAACAATAGAAGTTTTGTAGTGATAGTAATAGCAGCAACATCGAATTTAACTTATCAAAGATCAATATGCGAGAAGCATATGCATTGGATCTATGATGGATATTTGTGTTGGATGACATTCATCATGTAACAGTCACAACCTAGAGCGACACAGAACTATGTCCAATTCATCAGTGTAATGTAAGCATGTATTCTGTATATAGTCATACGTGCTTATAATAAGAACTTGCATGACATCTTTTGTCCTACCCTCCTGTGGAATATTTGCTATTTTCGGAAAAATAATCAACGCGAGACGATGCCCGAGGGGGTCACAAGCCCATGGGGCACACCCCCTACCCATGGCGTGACGGTCAGGCTTGTGGGTCCCCTTTAAGGCAGTTGGCGCCCTTATTTTGCCGCAAGAAAGATAATACCTGGAAGAAAATCGTGTTAAAATTTCAGCCCAATCGGAGTTAAGGATCTCTGGGAATTTAAGAAATGGTGAAGGGCCAGAAAACAGGAACGCAAAACAGAAGAGAACAGAGAGAGAGATCCAATCTCAGAGGGGCTCTCGCCCCTCCGCCGCGATGGAAGCCATGGACCAGAGAGTAAACTCTCCTCCCATCTAGGGGGGAGGCCAAGGAAGAATAAGGAGGGGTGAAGGAAATATGCCCTAGAGGCAATAATAAAGTTGTTATTTTATATTTCCTTATTCATTATAAAGGTTCATTATTCATGCTAGAATGGTATTGATCGGAAACCTTGATACATGTGTGAATACATAGACAGACACCGTGTCCCTAGTGAGCCTCTACTAGACTAGCTCATTTATCACAGATGGTTAAGGTTTCCTAACCATGGACATAAGTTGTCATTTGATAACGGGATCACGTCATTAGGAGAATAATGTGATGGAAAAGACCCATCCGTTAGCTTAGCATAATGATCATTCAGTTTTATTGCTATTGGTTTCTTCATGTCAAATACATATTCATTCGACTATGAGATTATGCAACTCCCGGATACTAGAGGAATGCCTTATGTGCTATCAAACATCAAAACGTAACTAGGTGATTATAAAGATGCTCTACAGGTATCTCCGAAGGTGTTCACTGAGTTGGCATAGATCGAGATTAGGATTTATCACTCCAAGTATAGGAGAGGCATCTCTGGGCCCTCTCGGTAATACACATCATAAGCTTGCAAGCAAACGACTAAGGAGTTAGTCACAAGGTGATGTATTATGGAATGAGTAAAGAGACTTGCCGGTAATGAGATTGAACTAGGTATGAAGATACCGATGATCGAATTTCGGGCAAGTAACATACCGATGAACAAAGGGAATTACATAAGTTGTCATAACGGTTCGACCGATAAAGATCTTTGTAGAATATGTAGGAGCCAATATGGGCATCCAGGTTCCACTATTGGTTATTGACCGGAGAGGTGTCTCAGTCATGTCTACATAGTTCTCGAACCCGTAGGGTCCGCACGCTTAACGTTCAATGACGATATAGTATTATATGAGTTATCTGATTTGGCGACCGAATGTTGTTCGGAGTCCCAGATGAAATCACGAACATGACGAGGAGTGTATAAATGGTCAAGAGGTAAATATTGATATATAGGACGATGGTATACGGACATCAGAAGTGTTTGGGGGGGGGGTACCGGGTACTTATCGGGTCAATAAGGGGTTCCGGGCACCCACGGCAAAAGTTATGGGCCTTATGGGCCAAGAGGGGAAATGCACCAGCCACAAGGGGCTGGTGCGCCCCCATAAGGGCCGGCCTAAGGAGGAGAAGGAAAGGGGAGAAGGGAAAGGAAAGTGTGAATTAGGATTCCCACTTCCTTCCCTCTCCCCCCCCCCCCTATCCTCACCCCTTGGTTATATATGGCAAGGGAGGGAGCGCGGCTTGGAGGGGACTCCAAATAGGATTCCTCCTACTTGGGTGCCTCCCTTGGCTACTCCTCCCTCCCAACTATATATATGTGGGAGGGGGCGCCTAGCACACACCAGACAATTGCCTAGCCGTGTGCGGTGCCCCCCTCCACCGTTTACACTCCCGGCCATATTTTCGTAGTGCTTAGGCGAAGCCCTGTGGAGATCACTTCACCATCACTGTGACCACGCCGTCATGCTAACGGAACTCATCTACTACCTTGACATCTTTCTGGATCAAGAAGGTGAGGTACGTCACCGAGCTGAACGTGTGCAGAACGCGGAGCTGCCGTGCATTCGGTACTTGATCGGTTGAAGCGCGAAAGAAGTTCGACTACATCAACCGTGTTGTCAAACGCTTCCGCTTTCGGTTGAACATGGACACACTTTCCCCCTTTCATTGCTATGCATCTCCTAGATAGATCTTGCATGAGCATAGGATTTTTTTTGAAATTGCATGCTATGTTTCCCAACAGTGGCATCCGAGCCAGGTCTATGCGTAGATGATATGCACGAGTAGAACACAAAGAGTTGTGGGCGGTGATCGTCATACTGCTTACCACCAATGTATTATTTTGATTCGGCAGTATTGTTGGATGAAGCGGCCTGGACCAACCTTACATGACCACGTTCATGAGACCGGTTCCACCGACAGACATGCAACTAGTTTTGCATAAAGGTGGCTAGCGGGTGTCTGTTTCTCCTACTTTAGTTGAATCGGATTCGACTGCAGCTGGTCCTTGTTGAAGGTTAAAACGTCATGCTTGACAAAAAATCGTTGTGGTTTTGATGCGTAGGTCAGAACGGTTCTTGCTAGAAGCCCGTAGCAGCCACGTAAAACTTGCAACAACAAAGTAGATGTCGGCGTTCTGGGAACGGGGGTCCCCAGACTTGCCTGCCTGCGGCCTGCGGCGCGGCTCAAGGGGAGGCCCAGTACGGCCCATCTTCATCAACACAAGCTCAAGACCCTCGCGAGGGGCCAACCCTCGCGGGGCGGACGACAGGAAGCTTCCTCAGGCACGGCCTCGTCAGGCTGGCTCACGAGGAGGCAGAGAGATCAAGGCGGGGTACCTCACGAGGTGCCCATGACGCAAGCCATGACGACCGAGGGCGTCAGGCGGGCGCCAGCTCGCACAGTGTCCTCATTTCCCCTTTGGTGCAAAGGGAGCAAGCGCAGGCGAGAGCATCAAGCACAGGCATCCATTTCGGTGCAACAAGACCAAGACCGTCGCAACGGCAGGAAGGAAGTCATTGTGGAGCCCAAGCAAGCGTCACCACCAGAGCCTTTGACAGGCGAGGAGCAACTTTAGTCAGGATAAGCGTACCATATGTTCCCCTTCAAAATGGCCAATTGTTGGCGCCCTTCCCACTCAATATTTGGGAAGAGGCCTAGGGCCTTTGCCTATAAATAGGACTGGCCACCCACATGGTAGGGACACGTTGAGGTCGATCCTGAACCCAGAGAGAGAGAGAGAGAGAAGCGACTGAACTTCCCCTAGCAGTTCATCGCACCAGCTAAGAACAGACCCTCGCGAGGCTGTTCTTCCTTGTATTGTTCATCACCATCAGCCCAAGAGGCAATCCACCACACCACAAACTAGAGTAGGGTATTACACCACAGTGGTGGCCCGAACTAGTATAAACCCTGTGTCTCTTGTGTTATTCTTTTCATAGCTTAGATCCTAGCGAGGTGGCGAGGTGGTGTAGGTAGGGGCAAAATCTCTGCGCACTTGTTCGAACCTAGAGGGTCTGCCGGAACCCGAATCGACATTTGGCGCGCCTAGTAGGGTGCGCTGAATTCATCTTCCGCCTGTTTCTCCGCTGACCGTCAGCATCCATGTTCGACGCCTCGGCTCTGGCTGAGCGCCGGGCCGCTTCGCTTCCCGTGTCGCCTAAACGCCCCCATCGGGCGCCACCTCGCTGCTCCCGTCGCCTGCCGTCAACGCCGCCACCGGCCCGGCGGGGAACGAGCAGCAAGCATCGTCCCAGCACCCGTCCGTAAGGCGAGACGGCCGCACCGCTACTCCCTCGCTCACCCCAGCGGGTTCTTCGTCCCGCGCACTCCGCGCGCCCATGGAGGCTCGAGCTGTGCTCATCGCGGCAAACGAGCTCCTGCGCTACCGCTTGGCGACGTTTACGAAGAGTGGCTCGACTGCGTCGCTGAAGCTTGTCCGCGCCGCAGGGGCTCCCCTGCGCCGTCTGGCACGCGCCCGCCTGCGCTGGCGATGAAGGCGCCTCGGGCGCCACCCCCCTCAAGAAGGCGCCTGCCCTAAGGCGCATGGCCCTGGGCGGAACCCACTCCGCCCAAAGACCAGCTGCTGCAAGAGCAGAGCTGCCAAGAGGTCCTCGCCCGCAAGAAGCTTCCCGAGTGCTCCTCGCCCGGCTCGTCCACGACCCGCTACGCTTCCCAACTGCAGCTGCTGGGGATCCGCAAGACCGAGCTCTTCGTCATCAAAGGCCTCCCGTGGCCATGGCAGGCTGTCGTGCCTTCACCATCGAGTTATGCAGCGTCGCATGGCCCGGCAAGTTCAAGCCAGACCTGCCTCCTCGCTACGACGGTACGGCCGACCCTGCAGAATTCCTCCAGCTCTACGAGCTGGGCATCGAAGCCGCCAACGGGGACGAGAAGGTCATGGCGAACTGGTTTCCCATGGCGCTCAAGGACGGGGCCCGCACCTGGCTCCTGAACCTGGCCCCTGGCACGATCTCCTCTCGACGAGATGCGCACCCGCTTCATCGCCAACTTCCAAGGTACTCATGACCGACCGTCATTGTGGAGCTTACATGTGCCGCATCAAGCAGCAGCCGGGGAGACCCCGAAGTACATCCAGCGCTTCAACAACGCACGCCTCAAGATTCCCAAGGTGACCGAGGAGGCCATCATCTCGCCTTTCTCCGACGGTGCAGCGCGACGCCAAGATGAAGGAGGAGTGGGCGATGCATGAAGACCGTGCACTTCCTTGGAGCTGTTCAACTTGGCGACCAAGTGCGCGCCAGGCTGAGGAAGGGCGTCTCTCCTCCTCGAGCTGCCCGCCAGTAGACCCGTAAGAGAAGAAACCAAGGCCAAGGATGTGAAGCGCAAGGGGCTGCCGTGCTCATGCGTAATCCAGATACCATGCGGGGCAGAGATCAGCCCGAGTCTTCCAAGGGCAGCCGGTACTGTGTGTACCACGACCTCCACACCCACAACACCAACGAATGTCGAGAGCTCCGAGCCATGCGAGAAGGAAGGATCGGCCGACGCCCTGACCGCAACGACCGGGGCTACGGCCGAGGAGGAGGAAGGAGCGCAGGACGCTGGGAAGACCGCGGCCCTCGCTAGGGGTGGCGCGACCGACCTCGTGTGGATCGTTGGCAGGATCAGCCTCGCGAGGGAGACTGGAGGGATCAGCCTCATGAGGATCGCCCGCAAGGGAACGCAGGCCTACAACGAGGACCATCATCAGGACGAGGGGGATGGGGGCTTCCAGGAGCCCGCGCGATCGCCTGCATCCTAGGCGGAGCTCAAGCCCCAGCCTCTCAGCGCATCTTCAAGCAGTTCACCCGTGAAGTGAACGCAGTCCTCCCCAAGCTCGAAGCCACACGCCCTCTCAGGTGGTCGGCGTGCGCTATCACGTTCAGCTCAGCGGATCATCTCAAGTGCGTGGCCACAGCCGGAGTCCTCCCGATGCTTTTTTCCCCAATCATCAGCAATGTGCTAGTCACCAGGACCCTCATCGATGGCGGAGCAGGGCTCAACGTCCTGTCCGTAGAGATGTTCAACAACCTCCAAGTGCCATACGATCAGCTTCAGCCAACCAAGCCTTTCTCCGGGGTCACCGATGGCTCCACGGTTCCGATTGGGCAGGTCCGCCCCCCTGTCACCTCCGGGGCGCGCGACAACTTCAAGACCGAGCTCATCGACTTCGACGTCGCCCACATTCGCCTGCCATACAACGCCATCCTCGGGTACCCAGCGCTGGCCAAGTTCATGGCCGTAACTCACCACGGCTACAACGTCCTCAAAATGCCAGGAAGTGGCGGAGTCATCACGGTGCCCTGTGAAGAGAGAGACGCAGTGTGCTCCCTGGAGCGGGCTTTTTAGGCCGCATCACTAGAAGACCCGGATCGCAGGAGCAGGAGGCTCCCCGAGACCGCCCCCAAGAAGAAGAAGACATCGCCAGGCCCGCCCCTCAGGAGGCAGGCCCCTCAGGGTCCGCGCCTGCTCAGGGGGCACCTCCTTCGCCAAGATAGGAAGGCGCGCCGGGCGCCTCCTCAGCAGTGGCTCGGGGCTCTCGGAGGGCCACCGACCTTGCTAAAGTCACAAGGGAGGCGCTTGGGCACCACGTGGAGGCATGTTTCAAGGCACATTTCCCTCAGGAAGGAGCAAGGCAAGGAGGGCCAAACCCTCGGGAGTTCGTCAGCCAGATCACGCAGGAGTTGCAAGAGTAAAGAGTCATGAGTGGCAGCCGCCGCTCACCCACTGTGGCTCCCCATCAAGGCGAGGATGGTGGGCTGCGCGTCTGCATCAACATCCCAGGGCTCAACCAAGCCGCCTCTCAGGAGCGCTTCTGGCCCTCACACGTGGGGCGCTGCGAAGGCCCGCCCCACAGCTACGTTCGCATGCCCTACAGCTTGCCGAATGCGGCCGCCACGCATCGGGCGCCTCATGGGGAGCATCCTGGAGGCTCAAGAGGCGCTCCGCAGCTCAAGCGGAGATGGAGATGGTCCACGAGGAGCCACCAGCGCCTCCCGGAGCCTCCCGAGGCTCCGGCCCGGGGCTCGTGGAGGACCGGCCTCCTGCCCACCAAGTCTGCTACTCCAACACCCCTTCGTCCTTCAACGTTATCAGTGTGACATCCTTCGATTTTTCATTTCAATGGGAGCGCCTCGAGGCTGCATTATTCCTGTGCCGCGTGGGTCCGATCCACATGGCGTGTATCCCTTTACTTCATGTTCCTAGCTTACTTTGTTGGGGGCGCCCCACGGGCTGTACCATCCCCAAGTCGCTCGGGCTAGACCCAGCGGCATGTATCCCTCTTGCGTTTATTTCGGGTCATGCGTTCGACCCATCATGCTTGTTATTTGATGCATGTCCACGGCACCTCTTCTTCATTCATGTCGGCCGCTTGCACGTTAAAGGGGGGGTACCTGAGCATCGCGACTCAGGGCTCCTACTGGCTCTCCAGCCCTCACCCTCTAGCCTTGTCCACGGCATCGCGACTGTGCATACCAAATGACGGCCGAGACCAGCTCGAGGGCCGGACCCTAGGACGAGCGCCGCATATAACCAAATTTGCAGGAACACATCACAAGTTAAGGCCCAGCACAGCGCAACCCGCCTTGAGGTAGGGCCTCGTGAGTCCCGCGCTGGCTCACGGGTGCCCAGATACACCTCGTCAAGCCCTACCGTGCCAGCCACGTGTCAAGGCGGGGTTGTACACGCCGCGGGGGCTCCTCCCGGAGGGGAACCCCCTCCCACGCACTAGTGGAAGCACCATGCTCATGGCTGGCCGACGACATCGCCGAGGAGCGGCTATGCCCGCACACATACGGAAGCACTATGTTCGCGCTGGTGATAAATAATCGAGGGTGGCCCCGTCAGATCAACCTCAGGGAGCCCAGAGCTCAGTGTCTGGCCTCATCGCAACGCCTCCCTTGGGAGTGCCGCATGAGGGGGCTGGGCACGGGGGCTGCGCCTGGGTCACGCCCAGACGCACGCCACCCAGCCAGGCCCCTCAGGCCTGGTTCATCGCACGTCACTCCTCGAGGGGAGCCAAGGTATGAAGGCCGTTTGAGCGTCAAGGGGGACTCCTGAGCATCGCGACTCAGGAGCCTAACTGGTCACGTAGCCCCTCACCACTTAGTTCCGAAAGGCTAACGACGGTTGAGGTATGCGCGGGGCCGGGCTCTGCAGACGTAGAATGGTAGATCCACCCGCACACCTCACCTATCTACTTGATGTTCGCGCGCCAAGGGGGACTCCTGAGCATCGTGACTCAGGAGCCTAACTTGTCAGGTAGCCCCTCACTCCTTGGTCCCGTCCTGGTTTCCGGTCGGGGCTAACGGCGGCCGAGAGGCGCTGGGCCGGCTCTCACGGCCAGAGAACACAAGCAAGTAGGAAGGAAAATCACAAATCTCAAGGAATTCAAAAGGCAAATATTACAGTCCATAACTGTTATCACAACACCAAACGCAAGTTTAAACGCCTCCTCGAGGCATGATACATGTTGTAGGAATTAGAAGCAGAATGGGAGCCACCATGGAGTTATTTGTCGGCGGCGGAGCTGCAGGGAGTGGGTTCGCCTCGTGGAGCCGCAGGGCCGGCAGCGCCTCGCTTCGGCTTGGTGCTGAAGGCCCAGAACTTCGCCAGCAGAGCCTCCGCACGACCCTTCACAGCCTCAGCAGCGGCAGCGGCAAGCTCGCCGCTTGCTGGCTCCAGCAGGCTGTCAAGGTCGATGTTGGGATCACGAAGGTAGATGTGGGTGAGGACCCGCGTCAGCACAGCAGAAGACAAGACGCGGGCCTCGGCCTCAGCCGTAGGGCCAAGGCCAAGGGTGACATCTTCAAGAGCGCGGATCAGGAAGGGAAGCAGCTTGGCGGGGCCGTCCTCGGCGCCGGCCAGCGGGCTCTCCATGCCGCTGTCATATAGCGTCCTCAGCAAGGTGCGAGCCTTCACCTCCATCTCCGTGAAGGCCATGCGATCCTCGGCAAGAACCTTCGCCTTGCCGTCCAGCTCGACCTTCCTCACTTCCAACTCTTGCTCCAGCGCGCCCAGGCGGTCACGGCGCTTCTTGAGCTTGGCGTCCCGATCCTTGACGGCTGCCTCGCGAGCCTTCATGTCTTCCTCCTACTCTTGGCGGGTGCGGGCCTCCTTGGCAAGCTGGTCCCGTAGGCCCTGCAGCTCGCTCTCCAGCGCCTTGCAGCGACCTCGAACGTCAGCCACCTCCCCCAAGGCGGCGTCGCGAGCAGCTTTCGCCCCGAGGACGACCTGCTTCTCCTCGTTGCAAGTCGTCGAAGCTTGGACCAGCGCCGCCCGAATCGATGCGTCAGAGCGAATCCAGCCAGAAGCCAGCTCCAGGCGCCCGGCCACCAAGCGAGGGTCGGCGCCCAGAAGATCCTGCCGCAGCCGGTCCAGTTCAGCAGCAGCACGATCCAGGATAGTAGGAGGAGTCGGAGAGATAGCGGTTGGCGGAGTAGAAGGAGAAAGCGGCAGCGTGACCATCAGATCTCGAGGCGGGACCCATGCGCCTAACGGCCGTGGGCAGCAAGATCGTGCAAGGACATCTCAGGACTCGCTTTGGCCACGGGGGCCGAGCTCTCCCCAGCCGGCTCAGCCAGGCCTCGCGAGGACGACCGGGCAGGAGAGGCCCGCGCCTTGCAGCCACCTTCTTTCGCGGGCAGAGGCGCTGCCCCAGACGGGACCTCAGGAGATCCCTTCGGCCTCTTCGCCGCAGGCGCCAGCCTAGCCAAGAGACACAGACGACAAGCCTCAGCGACAAAATAAGGAATAAAGCAAGAATCAAGCACTTACTGGTCATCACTCATGAGCTCGAGCAACCTCCGGCCGTACTTGAAGCCCGAAAGCCGCCTACAGGGATCAGCCTCAGGAAGCCTGGGGGCAGGAGGCGCGTCTGCGGATCGCCTCGGGGCCGGAGCAAACCCCCGGGGGACCAGCCCAGTCCTGCCCCTCTTCGGGATCGGGGGCAGGCTCTCGCCGCCCCGCTCGACGTCATCCTCGTCGTCGTCGCTCGGCGGGAGGTGGAGAGCGTGGGATGTCACGACCGGTTTTCCAATAAAAATATTTATTGAGAAACCGATCTATTAATTCCAGTATGAGGAAAATCCTCCTCACTGGTAGACAAAACCTTGATACAATAAGCCAGTAGCATTTAATATATTACAGGGTCGAGCTGATCTTGCTCAACAATTTATTACAATCACGCCAATAATTATACATAGTGGCGGATATGACCTGATGAAGCGGTGGCATACTACCGACTTGAGGTAAAGTAGTGGAATAACACAAAGGAGTGGATGATATGACTCAAGATCGGGCGGCTCCTCGGCGCCGAGGTGAGGCTCGGTGAATTTATTTGGGTAGCGGAAGCGAATATAACATGATGACTAATCCAGGGTCGCACGAGATCGACCGGGATTCCTCTAGGCGCCGGACTCGCTATCGAACTCTTCATCCATGAGATCGCTTTCACAAGATCTCGCCAAATAAACAAGCCATGTTAGTACTTTGAAAGTAATCGCAAGACAGTTCGGACAAAAGATATAACAAATGTATGCAGTAATGCGTCATGAGTAATTTAACAATGCGCAATCAAATCAGTATAGCAAGGTAAGTAAAAAGGGAATCGGCGGTAGTCCGCTCAAAAACCCAAAGAAAATAAACTAAAAACCGATCGGGTGTCTGAAGCGACACCTCGAAGGGCGAACATATGAGTAAAGCATGCCATAGTCGGGCGTCTAAGCGACACCTCATAAAGGGCTTATACTGAAAGAAAAGACATGCGCGTTACGCGGACGCCGGAGCGACATCACGTAAAGGGCTTATATCAAAAGTAAACGAATAACAATGCCGCGGCCGGATGTCCGAGCGACATCGCGTAAAGGGCTTATATCAAGAATAAGTAAATAACGATTACACGATCGGACGCCCGAGCGACATCGCAGTAAAGGGCTTATATCGAAACAAGTAAATAACAATGCCACGATCGGACGTCGAGCGACATCGCAGTAAAGGGCTTATACTTCATTTTACAAGAAATGGTACTCACGGAAAATATTCATCACAAGACAAGAACGAAAGTTAGTCCATCCACAGGAAATAAACCTTTAACACTCATGTGGTTCTCAGGAGTTTCTGTCTCCGGGACTGACATTTGACAAGATAAGATGATCATAGCACTTGGATCTGAATAAGATGATTTCAAGGATTTTTGACTCTGCAGAGTTTGTACTAAATTATCCACAACCAACGGATTTCCATAGTCACGGGGGACTAGTTCCGTTTACGGTATTTCGGAGGAAACACAGCTAACCAGTACACACCCATCCTACCTCACGTTGCCAGGAATCACCCTAGACAGCGTTCAAGAAAAACTTTGAGACGGGAGATCACAATCTCGAATAGCATGGGATCAAATTTATATACGCGCGCTCTAAGGGTGCCCCTATCGGTCCCAACCGGAAACACCCATGCCCTCGACCGGATGATAGGCTTTAATCCAGGGCCATGGAACACTCACCCGCCTCTCGATTTGGTGTGTACCGTAAAGTGGTTTGCAACTTACTAAGCCGTATCCCTATGGAAAACGTGGTAGTACGAAAGGGGAGACGGACGGGAACTGGACTGATTTATGTTGACACTGGGTCAACGGTCTGGCATAAGATTGGCATGCTACAACACTACCGTCTTATCCATTCTCATGCCAACTCATGGCCATGCAACTCATTTCCAACAACTCATGGATTTTCGAAACTCACTTGCCTCAACTTTATACGTGATAAAACTTTCATCGAGATGCTCATGAACATGCCATGATACTAATTAACGCAAACATGCCCAAACACTCATCATATCAAAATTTCAAACATGCTTGCCTGGTTCGGAGTAGTCGGGGCCTAGCTCGGTGAAGTTCGCGGTTCCGTCACCTCCTTCGGTATCTATGGTATACAAAAATATACGCACTAACATAAATACCTAGGGGTGCTCAAACAATTATTCCAAATACTTTTCAAAAAATCTGATAAAAAACTAGACAAAATTTTGAAGAGGACAGAAAAAGAATCACTCAAAAATCCTTTTCTGTTTAAAAGTTATAAGTGTTTTGGTCCAAGGACCTTTCTATAATGAAACGGAAAATACTCAGAGGGAGAACAGAAAAGTTCAGAAAACGATTCAGATTGGAAAGCGCATCTGTCAGAAAACGGTTCGAAAAATAAAGAACAGAGAGGCTGACGGGCGGGTCCCACCCGCCAGGTTTGAAAATTCAAACGAGGGGACGGAGCTCGTCGGCGCCCGAGAGCTGCGGTGGTCGCCGGCGGCGATCCACGGCGAGGCAGGAGGATCGGGTGGTACCTCCGTGCTCAGTGCGTCATTCCGCGTCGGTGGGTGGTGGTGGTGGTCGCCGGCGAGCACCACGTCGACGGCGGCCCTTGCTCCGGCGGACGGCGGCTCAGGTGGAGTGTGATCTTGTCGGGGAGGGCTGCGAAGGCCAAATAGAAGCAGGGATTAGCTTACTGGGTGCTAGATGAGGCTATCGACGACTTTTGGGCATCGGGGACGGCCTCACCGGAGTGAAACGAGGTGGTGGCCGAGGCGGAACGGGGCAGCCGGAGTTGGGGGAGGAGACCTCCTCGAGGTCCTCCTAGTGGCCTGGCGGGGTGTTGGTGAGGTGCAGAGGTGGTGCATGCTTGAGGGCGAGCCTGGGCCCTTTATAGGCGGTCCGAGGCGGTGGCCGTGAACGGAGTTCTCCGAAGGTTACGGGCGGCGCAGAGCTTGGTCGGGAGGTTTAGGGGGTTGAGCGTCATCGTGGAGGCCCACTGGTTCCATTCAGACGCTAAACGGACTTGGATTAGGAGCTTTGAGTGGGTTTCGACGGAACGGGGTGGCGCGGGCCCGTCGGCGGTAGAGGGCGCGCCATGTGCTTGCCGGCCACGGTGACGGTGCCGCGGGGTACGTTGGCATGCATGAGGCCACGCGGAAGGCAGGGGAGCGTTGGGCGGACGCTGGACGGCGTGGTGAGCTGGCTCAGGCCCTCGCTGGCCGCCAAGGGTGGCTCGGCCACCGCAGAAACTGCCAACGCCGGTGATGCTCGCCGCCACCGACGCCTGCACCCGTCCAAGGGAGCGTGCGGTGCTCTGGCCAGGGAGGAGGTGCGTGAACGCGCTGTGGCGCACAGCTTGATGAGATACAACTCTCTCGACGAAGAAACGACATCGAACTTCTCTCGAATCTCTCAATTTTTCCGAAAGTGCAAAGTGACGATTGCATGCTAGGGTGTTCGGCTGTAATGTTTTTGGCATGTGGGGATTTTTCCTTGAGCTGATCTTTGGTAGTGTGGCCTCTCATTGCATCTGGGGGCTGCCTTAATTTTGGTGGAATTTTTGGAGAAGAGTGGATATGAATTTCACCAAATTTGACAAATCTGGTCCAAACTTGCAGAGGCTGAAATTTGAAAATTTTGAAAAGAAGGAGAGTAGATCTTGATGGTTCTAGGTTGTGGGTGCTAGGGACTATCCAGAGGAGTTGATTTGAGATCAAAGTTCAAAGGCATTAAGGTACTTGCTTTGCAATTCACCTAGGCTGAAAAATATGGACAGAATTGTTTTTGGCAAAGAAATAAATGAAATAAAGAATCCAAAAATGAGTTGGACTGGTTTGGTCAAAATATTTGGATTGCCTCAAAGTGGAAGGAGGGGTTTTGGGAAGATTTACCACAAGAGGCAAGATAAAACCATGGGTGTTTTTTTAAATAATAGAAGAACCAAAACTCCTAGGGTTTTCTTCTAAAAGAAAAAATAAATCCAAAAAAATAAATTTGAGAAGGAGAGAATCAGAAGAAAGGTTTTTAAATAACCAACACCATAGTTGAAGAAGATGCCAAAGTAAAATCCTTTGTCAAAGGGAAAATTCTTGAGAGAAAGAGATTTTTGGAAGGGTTTAAATGACCTCCTTCAAAACCAACCAAGTTTTTGTTAAAAAACAAAACAAAATTTTTGGAGTGCCACAACACCTACCCCCTTAGGAAGAATCTCGTCCCCGAGATTTCAGCTGATTCTCAAATAAGTGAGGGTGCTCTGTCCGAAGAAAATCCTCTCTTTCCCAAGTGGCTTCACTCTCGGTGTGGTTGCTCCAATCGAACTTTGAAGAACTTGATGGTTTTCTCGTCGGGTTCTCCTTTCGCACTCCTCCAAGATTTTTATTGGATGCTCTCGATATGTGAGGTCCTGGCTGCACGCCAATGTTTTCATGGGATACTTGCTTCTCCGGGTTGCTCACGCACTTCCTCAATTGCGTAGACGTGGAACACGCCGTGGACGCCGGATAAATCTTCTGCAAGTCTAGTCGGTAGGCTACCGTGCCTCTCCGTGCCACTATGCGTAATGGTCCAATGAATCTTGGTGCCAGCTTCCTTTAATCTTGAATCGATGCAGGCCTCTCATAGGGGATACTCAGAGGTACACAAATTCACCGGTTCAAAGCTGATTCCCGATGTTTTTGATCGTAATAACTCTTCCGTCGACTTTTGGGTTGTCTTGAGTCGATCCCTAATCACCTTGACTTTATCTTCAGCCTCCTTGAGCATGTCCGGGCCAAGATATGGCTGTCTCCGGTTTCGACCAATTTAGCGGGTACGACATCTTCGCCTCAGACATGAGCCTCAAATGATGCCATTTGGCAGTGCTGGCTCGATAATCGTTGTTATATGCGAACTCTGCATATGGTAAGCTCTCTTCCCAACTGGTCCCATAGGTGAGGACACATGCTCTCAAAGATATCTTCTAGAATCTGGTTTACGCGCTTCGCTTTGCCCATCCGTCTGGGGTGGTATGCGATCTTGAATGCCGCTTGAGTTCCCGTGAGCTTGTTGTAAGTGATCCCAAAATCAGGAGACGAATTGAGTGCCTCCGTCCGAGATTATTTTCTTTGGGACTCCATGTAAGGCATTTATACGGGAAAGATAAAGCCTAGCAAGTTTACGAGTGGTGTGGGTTGTCTTCACGGGATGAAGTGTGCTACTTTAGTCGGTCTATCGCTGATGACCCAAATGGCATTATTTCCGCAGTGTGACCGAGGTAGCCCAACAATAAAATCCATCTCAATCTCGCCCCATTTCCACTCGGGTATTTTATTTGGCTGTAAAAGTCCGCCGGTTTCGGTGCTTGGCTTTGATGCGTTGACAAGAGTCACAACATGCGATGAACGTGGCTATGTCCCTTTTTAGACCGTGCCACCAATATTTTTCCTGAATATCCTTGTACATTTTTGTCCCTCCAGGATGTATCGAATACGGGGCGGTGTGGCCTTCAGCTAAGATCTGTTGTTTAAGATCCTTGATATTTGGTACGCAAAGTCTATCCCCGTACCACAATATTCCCTGCTTATCGATAATGAATTCTAGGGCCTTGCCCAAACTCACTTTCCCTTTAATGCCTTCAATGCTGGGGTGTCCATGCTGAGCCTCTTTAATTGTTTCCATCAGGGTATGCTGTATTTCTAAATTTGATATGCTGCCTTCGGTGACTACCATAAGTTGAGTTTAGCAAACTCCCGCCGAAATTCAGGTCTCAGTTTGGCAGGCCGTCATTGCTTGGGCTAGGGTTCACTTAGAGCGTCTGCCACTACATTTGCTTTTCCCGGGTGGTAGTGGATTCCAACGTCATAATCCTTCACTAGTTCCAACCAGCGTCGTTGCCTTAAATTCAGTTCCGGTTGTGTGAAAATATACTTGAGGCTCTTATGGTCCGTGTATATCTCACAACGATTTCCAAGTAAAAAGTGCCTCCATTCTTTGAGTGCATGAATAACTGCTGCTAACTCTAAGTCATGAGTAGGATAATTTTCCTCATGCTTGTGAAGTTGTCTGGAGACATATGCGACTACATTGCCTTCTTGCATCAACACGCATCCGAGGCCTTTCCGGGATGCGTCGCAATACACCTCAAAATTCTTGTGTATGTCTGGCACAATTAATACTGGTGTTGTCGTTAATTTCCTTTTTAATTCTTGGAAACTTTTCTCGCAAGCTTCCGTCCATTCAAACTTCTTGTCTTTCTTGAGTAGTTGCGCCATTGGCTTTGCTATGGTGGAGAATCCTTCAATAAATCTTCGGTAGTATCCTGCCATTCCCAAGAAACTTCAGACGTCCATTACGCCGGCTGGTGGCTTCCAAGAAATGGCACGGCCTTGACTTTTTCCGGTTCACGGCAATACCTTCTTGGGTCAAGACGTGGCCCGAAAACCTACTTGCCTTAGCCAAAATTCACACTTACTGAATTTAGCGCATACAATTGATGTTTCCTAAGTTCCCTAGTACAATTCGGAGATGTTCAACAGGTTTCTTTGGTGTCTTGGAGTATACCATAATATCATCGATAAATACCACAACAAACTTGTCCATAAACTTCATAAATACTTTGTTCATGAGGTGAACAAAATATGCGGGGGCGTTTGTTAGTCCGAATGGCATTACGGTGAACTCATACAATCCATATCTGGAGGTGAAAGCCGTCTTGGGAATATCTTCGGTTCGCACTTTTAATTGATGGTATCCCGACCTCAAGTCAATTTTTGAGAATACCTTGGCCTGAGCGAGCTGATCAAATAAATCATTTATCCGTGGCATCAGATATTTGTTCTTGATTGTGATCATGTTAAGCGCTCGATAGTCTATGCACAATCTCAGGGTTCCATCCTTATTTTTGGCAAATAAAATTGGTGAACCCTGTGGTGAGGAGCTGGCTCATATATAACCTTTGTCCAGTAATTCTTTTATTTGCTTCTTCAGTTCTACCAATTCGGATGGTGCCATTCTGTATGGTTTCTTGTATATGGGGGCGGTTCTGGGTGCTAGCTCAATGCTGAATTCTATCTCTCGGTCTGGTGGCATGCCTGGTAGTTCTTCGAAATACGCCCGAAATTCACACACCATCGAACCTTGCTTAATTCAGAAATATCCACCTTGTTCAATCTTGGTTGCCGGGATATTTTTCTTTCCTTGGCTGAAACTTTTATGGTCTTCCCGTGGTGGTGGGTGAGAATCACGGTCCGGTTGAAGCAATCAATAAAACCTTTGTTGGTGGTTAACCAATCCATCCCTAGGATGACATCCAGCCCTTTATTTTCTAACACGATAAGATTTGCGTGAAACTTCAACCCTTCAAACTCAATAATTACTCCCTGGCAATAACTCTATGTAACTTGCTTAATCCCAGGGGACTTGACGATCATAGATTTTTCCAAAGGAAGCATCAAAAAATTATTTTGCGAGGCAAAACTTTTCAAAATGAAAGAGTGAGAAGCTCCAGAATCAAACAAAACCATGGCAGGTATTGTGTTGACAGGAAACGTACCGAGTACGATATCTGGGGCATTCTGTGCTTCCTCTTGGTCACGTGGTTCAGATGACCCTTCCTGTGGTTGTTATTTGGGTTGAAATTGTTGCGCTTTACGCCGAATTATTGCCTCCGTTGTTCGGCTTTGGGGTCGAGTTCCTTGGCTTGGGGCACTGCTTGGCATAGTGCCCTTCTTCTCCACAAGCATAACAGGTAACGCATGGGCGGTATGTGAACTCCTTGTCCCTTGCATGAAAATTCTTGATTGGACGTGAGACGCTTGTCGTGGGTTTGGATGCCCAGTTTTTCTGAACATCTGTCTTGTCATGTGGTTGCGGGCATGATTAGTCCGGTCCCTCTTCCGCTTATGGAAATCTTCTAAGCTGCGTCTCTCATTTTCCAAGGTAATGGCCTTATCCACCAGCGTCTTAAAATCTGGAAAGGTGTGCACGACCAGTTGGCATTTAAGCCAAGGCGTCGACCGTCTAGGAATTTCTCCATCTTCTTGCTTTCCGACATACGCTCCTCGTTGGCGAAGCGAGACAACAGAGTAAATCGACCGTTGTATTCGACACCGCCATTGTCCTTTGCTTGAGGTCATCAAATTCTCTTTTTGATCTTCATAAGACTCTTAGGAATGTGAGCCCCATGAAAACCTTCTTTAAACTCCTCCCATGTTATATTATTTTCGTTGGGGTGCATGTGTAGGAAATTTTCCCACCACGATGCGGCTGCTCCAGTGAGATAGTGCGGTGCATACAATACTTTCTCCAGATCTGAACACTGGGCAATAATTAATTTTCTTTCCATGTGTCAAGCCACCCTCGGCTTCAAGAGGTTTGTCGGTGTGAGAAAATGTTTGGGGACGCGTCTTTTGTAGCTCGATAACTTTGATTGCTGTTGAAAGTGCCCACGGTGATTTCCCATATTGATGACTTGGTTCATCATTTCCGATGTTGTTGCTGACTTTGCTCATAAAGACGGCACATTTGGGAAAGTGTTGTTTCACCGCCTGCTGACTTGACTGCCCTCGTGTGAAATTGTTGCTGGGTTGTGTGTCATAATTTTGCTCAAGCGGAGTTGGCATGGAGCGCTGGCCCAAGGACGAGACATTGTTCACTCTGGGGACATATTTTGTGAAACTCATAAGAAAAGAAATTTGAGTCGCAAAAGTCAATAAATTCATGAAGATGGAAGAAGTCTCAAATGCTCCAAGATTTTTCAAGAGAATAAACGTTTGCGCACGGAGAAGGACTGCTCATTACATATCTTACACGCAAGCAGTAATTATACAATACATCACTCAGGATATGCGTACATATTTCTGACATGTTATTTAGGCTAGTGCACTCCTCCAGTTCCTACATGATGCGCAAACAAGCTACTCCTCACAGCTTATGTACATATAAACATATCGCACAAGTCGGTACATCGCATGGCGGGTAAGCGTACTCAGTCGGAGATGGTAAGGATTTCCCTTGGCCTGCCAAGGGTGAGGCGCAGTGAGGCTGGGGACTCAACCTCCTCTTCGGAGATAGGCTCCAGACGTGAAGTGCTGCACTGAGTTGGTGGAGCAGGTGCCCTATGCGGGACAACTCGAACATGAGCTGGCGCAAGGGGTGGTGCGGAACGAACTGGAGAAGGCACAATGACATGGTTGAACTCCTCCATGGTAGGTAGGCGATGAGTAGTAGCGAGAGCAGTAGGAGCAAAATATGCTGATGATGAGACGAAAGTCAGTGGCGGTGCGGTGCGCAGGAGCTCCCTCCTGTTGGCGGCACAGCCATGGACTGAGTCCATGCTGGCAGCTACAAAGTCGTCCACCAGGTTGCCGAAGGCTGCCTCCAAAGCCCGGAGATACTCGATAAGCATCTCAAAAGCTTCGTCTCGTTCTCCTCTGGGGTAAGAGAACGCGTAGTGGCAGGTGTATGGCACGTGACATGGAAGGTAGCGGTAACAACGAGTCTTCATGGAAGGAAGGATATCCCTGAGACGAGCTATCGCCTCATGGGCTGCCATCTGCAGTGCATGCTTCTCCGTGGGCATGGCTCTCCCCAAGAACCGGAAACGCTCAACTCGCCCTCCCTTGAATTGCACCGCGGCTTGGTGCATGGTTAGACGGTCATTGACCTTGTGCTGAGAGAGTGAGAAGACGGGGCGCTCAGATGGCCCCATCGCGACTTGGACGATGAAGGAGAGAAGCTTGACGAACCCATCGGGCATGTTGGTGAACATTTGTGACTCGCAGTCGTGGCCAACCATCTACAAAAGTAGGCAAAAATCCTGAGTGGTCAAATCATAAATTTATGTTGACTGTCAGAAATTGACTACATTTGTAAAATTTAGAAATAGCTCTATATGCTAATAACCGATTATCGATCGCACCTAGTGGCTTCCTACCAGCCTGGCTCTGGTACCAAGCTTGTCACGACCGGTTTTCCAATAAAAATATTTATTGAGAAACCGATCTATTAATTCCAGTTTGAGGAAAATCCTCCTCACTGGTAGACAAGACCTTGATACAATAAGCCAGTAGCATTTAATATATTACAGGGTCGAGCTGATCTTGATCAACAATTTATTACAAGCACGCCAATAATTATACATAGTGGCGGATATGACATGATGGAGCGGTGGCATACCACCGACTTCGAGGTAAAGTAGTGGAATAACACGCTGGAGTGGATGATATGACTCCTGATCGGCGGCTCCTCGAGCATCGAGGTGAGGCTCGTGAATTTATTTGGGTAGCGGAAGCTTAATATAACATGTTGACTAATCCAGGGTCGCATGAGACCGATCGGGATTCCTCTAGGCGTCGGACTCGCCATCGAACTCTTCATCCATGAGATCGCTTTCACAAGATTCCGCCAAATCAACAAGCCGTGAGTACTTTGAAAGTACTCGCAAGACAGTTCGGACAAAAGATATAACAAATGTATGCACGAATGCGTCATGAGTAATTTAACAATGTGCAATCAAATCAGTATAGCAAGGTAAGTAAAGGGAATCGGGCGGTAGTCCGCTCGAAAACCCAAAGAAAATAAACTAAACCGATCGGGTGTCTCAAGCGACACCTCAAGGGCTTAACAAATGAGTAAAGCATGCTACGCGGCGCCTAAGCGACACCTCATAAAGGGCTTATATCGAAGAAAAGACATGCGTTACATAAATGGACGTCGGAGCGACATCACGTAAAGGGCTTATATCAAAAGTAAACGAATAACAATGCCGCAGCCGGATGTCCGAGCGACATCGCAGTAAAGGGCTTATATCAAGAATAAGTAAATAACGATTGCTACGCGGACGCTCGAGCGACATCGCAGAAAGGGCTTATATCGAAACAAGTAAATAATAATGCCACGATGGACGTCTGAGCGACATCGCAGAAAGGGCTTATACTTCATTTTACAAGAAATGGTACTCACGGAAAATATTCATCACAAGACAAGAACGAAAGTTAGTCCATCCACAAGAAATAAACCTTTAACACTCATGTGGTTCTCGGGAGTTTCGCTCCGGACCGACATT
This sequence comes from Aegilops bicornis, assembly GCA_021605145.1. Lineage (NCBI taxonomy): Eukaryota > Viridiplantae > Streptophyta > Magnoliopsida > Poales > Poaceae > Aegilops > Aegilops bicornis. Next base: position 421,401,154 of record CM038674.1, read on the forward strand.
TGACAAGATAAGATGATCACAAGACTTGGATCTGAATAAGATGATTTCAAGGATTTTTGACTCGCAGAGTTTGTACTAAATTATCCACAGACCAACGGATTTCGTGAGTCACGGGGACTAGTTCCGCTTACGGTATTTCGGAGGAAACACAGCTAACCAAAGACACACCCATCCTACCTCACGCTGCCAGGAATCACCCTAGACAAAGATTCAAGAAAAACTTTGAGATGTGGAGATCACTATCTCGAATAGCATGGGATCAAATTTATATACGCGCGCTCTAAGGGGTGCCCCCTCTCGGTCCCAACCGGAAACACCCACGCCCCCTGACAGGATGATAGGCTTTAATCCAGGGCCATGGAACCCTCATCCCGCCTCTCGATTTGGTGTGTACCAAAAAGTTGTTTGCAACTTACTAAGCCGTATCCCTTGCGCAAAACGTGTGGTAGTACGAAAGGGGAGACGGACGGGAACTGGACTGATTTATGTTGACACTGGGTCAACGGTCTGGCATAAGACTGGCATGCTACAACACTGCCATCTTACCCATTCTCATGCCAACTCATGGCCATGCAACTCGCTTCCAACAACTCATGGATTTCAAACTCACTTGCCTCAACTTTTTACGTGATAAAACTTTCATCGAGATGCTCATGAACATGCCATGATACTAATTAATGCAAACATGCCCAAGCACTCATCATATCAAAAGTTCAAACATGCTTGCCTGGTTCGGAGTAGTCGGGGCCTAGCTCGGTGAAGTTCAAGGGTTCCGTCACCTCCTTCGGTATCTACGGTATACAAAAATATACGTACTAACGTAAATACCAAGGGGTGCTCAAAAAATATTCCAAATAATTTTCAAATAAATCTGATAAAAACTAGACAAAATTTTTAAGAGGACAGAAAAAGAATCACTCAAAAATCCTTTTCTGTTTAAAAGTTATAAGTGTTTTGGTCCAAGGACCTTTCTGTAATGAAATGTAAAATACCAAAGGGGCGTAATGTAAAAGTTGAGAAAACGATTCAGATTGGAAAGCGCATTTGTCGTAACACGCTTTCAGAAAACGGTTTGAAAAAAGAACAGAGAGGCTGACGGGCGGGTCCCACCTGGCCAGTTTGAAAATTCAAACGAGGGGACGGAGCTCGTCGGCGCCGAGAGTCGCAGTGGTCGCCGTGGCGCATCCACGGCGAGGCAGAGGATCGGTGGTACCTCCGTGCTCAAGGCGTCATTCCGCCGCGGGTGGTGGTGGTGGTCGCCGGGCGAAAGCACCACGCCGACGGGCGGCCTTTGCCCGGCGGACGGGCGGCTCGGGTGGAGTGTCATCTGCTTGGGAGGGCTGCGAAGGCCAAATTGAAGCGAGGGTTAGCCATCGGGTGCTAGAGGAGGCTATCGGCGAGATTTGGGCCGGGACGGCCTCACCGGAGTGAAACGAGGTGGTGGCCGAGGCGGAACGGGCGGCCGGAGTTGGGGAGGAGACCTCCTCGAGATCCTCCTAGTGGCCCGGCAGGTGTTGGTGAGGTGCAGGTGGTGCGTGCTTGAGGGCGCAGCTCGGGGCCCCTTTTTATAGGCGGTCCGAGGCGGTGGCCGTCAGGAACGAAGTTCTCCGCGAAGGTTACGGCGCGGCGCAGAGCTTGGTCGGGGAGGTTTAGGGGGTTGAGCGTCATCGTGGAGGCCCACTGGTTCCATTCAGACGCTAAACGGACTTGGATTAGGAGCTTTGAGTGGTTTCGACGGAACGGGGTGGCGCGGGGCCGTCGGCGGCTGAGGGCGCGCCCTGTGCTTGCCGGCCACGGCGACGGTGCCGCGGGGTGCGCTGGCGTGCATGAGGCCACGCGGAAGGCAGGGGAGCATTGGTGGCGCTGACGGCGTGGCGAAGCTGGCTCAGCCCTCGCTGCCGCCAAGGGTGGCTCGCCACCGCAGAATCGCTAACGCCGGCGACGCCGCCGCTAAAGACGTCTGCACCTGCCCAAGGGAGCGTGCGTTACTCACGCCAAGGAGGAGGGGTCAGGCGAACGCGCTGTATGCATAATTGACAGTGACAACTCTCTGACGAAGAAACGATAATCGAACTTCTCTCAATCTCCTCAATATTTACGAAAGTGCAAAGTGACAGTGCATGCTAGGTGTTCGACAAAATGTTTTTGGCATGTGGGGATTTTTCCTTGAGCTGATCTTTGGTAGTGTGGCCTCTCATTGCATCTGGGGGCTGCCTGAATTTTGGTGGAATTTTTGGAGAAGAGTAGATATGAATTTCACCAAATTTGACAAGTCTGGTCCAAACTTGCAGAGGCTAAAATTTGAAAAGTTTGAAAAGAAGGAGAGTAGATCTTGATGGTTCTAGGTTGTGGGTGCTAGGGACTACCCAGAGGAGTTGATTTGAGATCAAAGTTCAAAGGCATTAAGGTACTTGCTTTGCAAATCACCTAGGCTCAAAAATATGGACAGAATTGTTTTGGGCAAAGAAATAAATGAAATAAAGAATCCAAAAATGAGTTGGACTAGTTTGTTCAAAATATTTGGATTGCCTCAAAGTGGAAGGAGGGGTTTTGGGAAGATTTACCACAAGAGGCAAGATAAAACCATGGGTGGTATTTTTTTAATAATAGAAGAACCAAAACTCCTAGGGTTTTCTTCTAAAAGAAAAAAAATCCAGAAAAATAAATTTGAGAAGGAGAGAATCAGAAGAAAGGTTTTTAAATAACCAACACCATAGTTGAAGAAGATGCCAAAATAAAATCCTTTGTCAAAGTGAAAATTCTTGAGAGAAAGAGATTTTTGGAAGGGTTTAAATGACCTCCTTCGAAACCAACCGAGTTTTTGTTAAAAACCAAAACAAAAACTTTGGAGTGCCACACGGGACCTAAGCCGGGGGAGGGGAGCTCTCGACTCTCCGTCGGTCGCCTCGGAGTCAAGCCCCTCTTCCTGCTCCTCTTCTTCCTCCTCTTTGCTGGAGTCGCCGGAAGACACGTTCACCGTCGCCAGGGCCGCCGGGTCCTCGGGAACCTCTGCGGGCACGGGCCCGTCCCCATTGAAGACGGGCATGGATTTCACCACCTGCTCCCAATCATCTCAGAGGAACAGGGGCACAGGAGCGCCCTCCAACCTCGCCACGTCACCCCCGACCAAGGATTGGAGGACCGCGGCCAGATCTTCGCTGGCCAAGACCGCGGAGTTCGGGCGGGGCCTCCACAGCGGAAGCGAGTGCTGACGAAGCGGGGCCACCTGATGCTCCAGGAACTCCCTCAGGAGCGATGCACCGGTCAGCTTCGCCGTCGCCATGTTGACCGGCCTCAGATCCGCGTCCATCTTCTCCAACACCGGCTTCCCGCGGGTATCCGCGAGCTCCGCGCGAGACCAATCAACGGAGCTCGCAGGGTGCTCCGTGGGCAGGATCAGCCGAGGGTGGATGCGCCCAACATCTACCATGACCCACTTGCTCCTGAAGCCCTCAATCCTCTTCCCAGGATTCGAGATGGCGTTGGAGCTACCATACGCGACAAAGCTCGCGCACGCGGAGGCGGGACCACGAGAGGTCCGGAGGAAGAAGTAGTGGCGCAGCAAGGCCACTGAGGGCTGCACCCCGACGTGAGCCTCACAATAGTAGGCGAAGATCGCCAGAAGAAGAACAGAGTTGGGGTGGAGGTGCAGAGCTTGTAGCTTGTAATGGCGGAGGACAAAGAAGAAAAACTCAGAGAAGGGAGGAACCAGACCGGCAGCAATGGTGCTTACGAAGAGCGGATAGAAGGTGCTCCCTTGGCCCTCAGGAAGGGCGGAGCCGGCCTTGAACACCTTCGCCCCGTCGATGCCTTCCGCCGCCACCATCTGGCGCACCCGGGCAAGGCTCGCCTCATACACATTCGGCGAGTCCAAGGCGGGCGAGTACCAAGCTCCGGCCGGGGTCTGGCAAGGCGCCATGTCTTGCTGGAGCGCGCGGTCGAAGTAGATCTCAAGATTTCAGAGGCAAGAAGGAGGGGCACAAGAAAGGGGATCTGGGCAGTAACCGGAGGAAGCAAGGGAAGCGAAGCCTAGACGGATGCCGCTCCTTTATCGACTCGCAGCTTGCTAAAGGCACCCACGCCCAATCAACCGCCACATCGGCGCACAAGGCCGTCAGCTGTTAGGGCCCGCGGGCGCGCCAGACTTGCCCCTTCGCTTCTGCTCAGCCAAGTCCGGGCGCGCTTTGGGCCCGGGGCTACTGTCGGCGATTCGGGAACGGGGTCCCAGACTTGCTCGCCCGCGCCTGCGGCGTGGCTCAAGGGGAGGCCCAAGACGGCCCATCTTCATCAACACAAGCTCAAGACCCTCGCGAGGGCCAAGCCTCATGAGGCGGCTGACGATGTGAAGCTTCCTCAGCACGGCCTCGCCAGTGGCTCGCGAGGAGGCGGAGAGATCAAGGCGGGTACCTCACGAGGCGCCCATGACGCAAGCAAGCCATGACGACCAAGGGCGCCAAAGGGCGCCAGCCGCAGAAGGTCCTCCTTTCCTCTTTGGTGCAAAGGGAGCAAGCGCAGGCGAGAGCATCAAGCAAAGGCATCCATTGCGGTGCAACAAGACCAAGACCGTCGCAACGGAAGGAAGGAAGTCATTGTGGAGCCCAAGCAGGCATCACCACCAGAGCCTTTGACAGGCGAGGACCAACTTTAGTCAGTATAAGCGTATCAGATGTTCCCCTTCAAAATGGCCAATTGTTGGCGCCCTTCCCGCTCAATATTTGGGAAGAGGCCCAGGGCCTTTGCCTATAAATAGGACTACCCACCCACAGGGTAAGGACACGTTGAGGTCGATCCTGAACCCAGAGAGAGAGAAGCAACTGAACTTCCCCTAGCAGTTCATCGCACTAGCTAAGAACAGACCCTCGCGAGGATGTTCTTCCTTGTATTGTTCATCACCATCAGCCCAAGAGGCAATCCACCACACCACAAACTAGAGTAGAGTATTACACCACAATGGTGCCCCGAACTAGTATAAACCCCGTGTCTCTTGTGTTGTTCTTTTCATAGCTTACATCCTAGCGACGCGGCGAGGTGCAGGTAGGTAGGGGGCGAAATCTCCGTGCGCAACCCAGTGTTCGAACCTAGAGGGTCTGCCGGAACCCGAAATCCGACAGTAGAGGACGTCTAACTTGTTTTTGCACGGCTTGTTGTGATGTGATATGGTCAAGACATGATGTGATAAATGTTATTGTATGAGAGGATCATGTTTTGTAAGATATATGACAACCGGCAGGAGCCTTATGGTTGTCTCTTTATTGTATGAAATGCAAACGCCATGTAATTGCTTTACTTTATCACTATGCGTTAGCGATAGTTGTAGAAGCAATAGTTGGTGAGACGACCACGACGCAATGATGGAGATCAAGGTGTCAAGCCGGTGATGATGAAGATCATGATGATGCTTTGGAGATGGAGATCAAAAGCACGAGATGATGATGGCCATGTCATGTTGTTGGGAAACGTAGCATGCAATTTCATAAAATTTCCTAGGCCCACGCAGGATCTATCTAGGAGATGCATCTTCATACACTTGAAGATTGCAAAGCAGAAGCGTTTATCAACGTTGTTGATGTAGTCATACACCTTCACGATCCGTCCCGATCAAGTACCGAAAGTACGGCACCTCCACGTTCAGCACATGTTCAGCTCGATGACGTCCTCGCCTTCTTTGATCCAGCAAGAGGGACGAAGTAGTAGATGAGTTCCGGCAGCACGACGGCATGGTGACGGTGCTGGTGAAGAACAATCTCCGCAGGGCTTCGCCGAGCACAACAGAAACTATGACGAAGGATAAACTAGAGGGACGGGGTTGCCGGCACACGGCTTGGTGTTTCTTGATGTGTTCCAGGTGCTAGCCCTGCCCCTTTATTTATATGTTGAGCCCTGGGGTCGAAACTTGGAGTAAAAGCCCCCTCAAAGTCAGTTTTTCCCGCAAGGAAGAGTCCTTCTCAGACTTCCAGGACCAGATGCCACAGTCCTTAGCGTCTGGCCCAAACGCCATGGGCCTCGGCGTCTGGCCCTGGGCCAGACGCCAGGGTCTCAGGCGTTTCGCCCCGTGGCCTCCGTAAAACTCCTTTTGCACCGACCTAAAGCCCCGTGGGCTTCACCCCTTGACCAAACCATATCATCCTATATATCAATCTTCACCTCCGGACCATTCTGGAGCTCCTCGTCATGTCCGTGATCTCATCCGGGACTCCGAACAACATTCGGTCACCAACATACATAACTCATATAGTACTATATCATCAACGAACGTTAAGCGTACGGACCCTACGGGTTCAAGAACTTTGTAGACATGACCGAGACACCTCTCTGGTCAATAACCAAAAGTGGAACCTGGATGCCCATATTGGCTCCTACATATTTCTACGAAGATCTTTATCGGTCGAACCTTATGACAACATATGTAATTCCCTTTGTTCATCTGTATGTTACTTGCCCGAGATTCGATCATCGGTATCTTCATACCTAGTTCAATCTCGTTATTGGCAAGTCTCTTTACTCGTACTGTAATACATCACCTCGTGACTAACTCCTTAGCCATTAGCTTGCAAGCTTATGATGTGTATTACCGAGTGGGCCCAGAGATACCTCTCCGATACTCGGAGTGACAAATCCTAATCTCGAATCACGCCAACCCAACAAAACACCTTCGGAGATAACTGTAGAGCATCTTTTAATCACCCAGTTACGTTGTGACGTTTGATAGCACATAAGGTATTCCTCCGGTATTCGGGAGTTGCATGATCTCATAGTCAAAGGAATATGTATTTGACATGAAGAAAGCAATAGCAATAAAACTAAACGATCATAATGCTAAGCTAACGAATGGGTCTTGCCCATCACATCAATCTCCTAATGATGTGATCCCATTATCAAATGACAACTCATGTCCATGGTTTGGAAACATTAACCATCTTTGATCAACGAGCTAGTCAAGTAGAGGCTCACTAGGGACACAGTGTTTGTCTATGTGTTCACACATGTATTTAGGTTTCCGATCAATACAATTCTAGCATGAATAATAAACATTTATCATGAATAAGGAAATATAAAATAACAACTTTATTATTGTGTCGGTGGAAACGACACCTATGGGATCACAAGAATCCCTACTACGGTTAGCGGGGTGCGGGGTTGAGAGAAGAGCGGATCAAACAGATAGCACACGGTTCGTTTATCCAGGTTCGGGCCGCGAGGATGCGTAAAACCCTACTCCTGCTTTGGTGGATGTATATTTGTGTTCTTGAACTAGCTATGGGGCGTGAGGAGCTCCAAAAAGCCGAATCCCTCTCCTGGTCGCCTCGGGCCTCCTTTTATAGGAAAAAGGGGTTGCCACAGTGGCACACAGGAGGTGGAAAGGGCACAATGTTGCGAGGTTATCCCTCGCATTACATGACAAGGCGCATTTAATGCGTCTGCTTAGGTGTCCTCTTGCTTTATCGGGGACGGGGGCGAAGTCCATCCCGTCCATCGCCGCTCCTCCTCGTGTTGACACGCGCCCTGGCCAGCGGTGCGTGCGATGCCATGCAGGCAGGCAGGCAGCTGTGGTGGCGCGGTGGTGGGGTCTTCACGAAGATCGTGATGTCGCCACGCAGGTGCCTGCCCAGTTGGTTGGGTCGGCAGCTGCATGTGAATGGCAGTGGAGACTTGGTCGGCACGGGCCTGGCGGTGGCCCTGTAGATGTCCTCGGCAAGGGTCTTGCCGTGGCGCCCGCTTTCGTCCCCGGCAAGGTGCTTGCCGGGGGTCTCGTGGTTTTCCTTGGCTGGGTTCTCGCCAAGGGTCGTCGTCTTCTAGTGCTCATCTGATCTTGAATGTTTCTTCACAAAGATCTGCATGCCACCATGGAGGTGTCACCCGTGCCCTTGCCCCAACATAGTGGATCATGGCGGGGGCCGTGGACTCAAGGGTGACTCGCTCCGTAGGCGTGGGGCGAGCTGCCACGGCAAGGGTCTTGCCGGGGCCACTAAGGCTGATCCCGGCAAGGATCTTGCCGGGGGGAGCCCGCTTCGTCCGTTTGCTCTTCGTGGTCTTGGCCTTGGCGTTGTTCCAGCTACCTTGGGCTTCGGTCTTACCCTGGCTCACCTCCCTTGCCCTGCTTGGTGTGATCGCGGGCGTGGCTCGATCGCCTGCAGATAGTTATAGGGGTACAAAAGTGTACTCCTCTTTTGTACACCGACAGAGCCCCGGCCTGGGCCACACATAAGCGTTAACGCGTTGTTGGGCTAGGCCAAGAACGGTCTTGTGAGCGGGGCGGTTTTCACCGTGGTAAGATTTTTCGCGTGCTGCGCTTCCCAAGACCCGCGCGTGCGCCGCGGCGTGGAGGGGTGTGCGTGACGTGGGCGGCATGCGTGAGGTTGGGTTCCGCACGCATGCGTCACGTCGTAGTTAATGTGAAAGGAGGCGGCCCGTGTTTTCCCCATAAAAAAGGAGTAACCGCGAGTGCGCCGCTCACCTTTCACCCCCTTCCTCGTGCCTTTTCTAATCTTAGAGCCGTCGTCCTCTCTTCCTTCTTCCCTAAGCTTTCTCCATCGCCTGCCGTCGCTGCATCTCCGCCGCTCTTTCCTCAGTCCTCTAACCTTCTCAGCCGCCATGGCGCCCAAATCCACCAAGGGCAAGGGGGTGGCCAAGGATGCTGGGACTGTGGAGCCCCCGGAGAGCACGCTGTCGGGGCAGCGAACACAGTTCTCCTTCTTCTTCCCCTCGACGGTCGACGTACATGAACTCCGGGCCTCCTTCAGGCCCCTGTGGGGAGTGAAGACGGGGGGAGAAAGTTTGGGTCATCCGGACACACGTGTCATCCCCGCCGCCTGCGTCGATCCTGCTCCAAATCGGTATCCTTCTTCGTTGATTATCTTTCTTGCGGTTATGCCCTCCTTTTTCCGATTTCTTCTGCGACATTATGCACACCTTCGGCTTCCGTCTCTTGGATTTTACTCCGAATGCGGTGGCATGCATGGCTCTCTTTGCGCATCTTTGCGAAGGCTTTGCCGGGGTGCAACCCAACACGGCGCTTTTCCGCCATTATTTCTTCCCTCGAATTCAGCCGGGAGGTGCCGTCTCTGGTTGTGTCACCTGGATCCCAAGATCCAAGGGGGCGTACCCGGACGGTGCCATGAAGGAGAGGTGGGAGGAATGGCGCGGCCGGTGGTGCTGGATTGAAGAGAAGGACCCGCCGGCATTCTGCAAGGTCCGTCGGGCGCCGCCGATTCGCGACAGCGATTGGAGTGACGTTGACGCCGCTGACGAAAGGCTCACGGTCGCCACTACCAGGATCCTCCAGCTCACCCAGGCTGGACTCACCCTTGAAATGATTGGGGCGGACTTCATTCGCTACCGGATCGCCCCGCTGCATAACAAGGGGAGGCCAGCATGGCTCTTCACGAACCCGGCTGATATTATGTGACTCCGCCCCGGCCTCGACCACAATTTCACGGTGATGGCGCATGCCCACTTCTGCCAGCGGCTTTTTCAGCTTGACGTGTGTCGCGACGGCGAGGTCGAGCGGGCCGACAAGGTCGCGAGGGCTGCCGCAAAGGCCGGCAAGGTCCTCAAGGGGGCATTGTTCAAGCTGCCAGCGGGGGTGGTCCCGTTGTGCAATAATTCGCGTCGGTCAGTGATCATTGCTATGATGCCGGACTGCAACGCGCACGGCCCGAACTTGAGCTGGAAGGAGCCGGAGGATGTCGAAGTGCAGCAATTCTTTGACACCCTACACGAGGGGCTCGTCGATGCCGACGCCGAGCGGTGGCTCGTCATGGACACCACCGAGGCAGAGCTGGACTACATCGCCACCAGGGCGAGGGAGGCACAGCTTGCCAGGGAAGCCGGCAGCGCCGGGGGTGTGGAGGACAAGGCCGCAACGGCTGCGGAGGAAGAGGAGCTCACCCGGTGGGCGGCGGCCACCGAGGAAGTCAGCAACGGCAACACCGGGGCCCCGCTTGTCGAAGATGTGGCCGACGAGTCGTCGGAGGAGGAGGCCGAGGCGGCGGGCTCGACGCCAGCCACGGGAAGAGGGCGAGTCCTGCGGTGAGCTGGCTCCGGCGAGCTAGTCCAGCCCGGCAGGGCTGCGCGGCCTCAATTTACCCTAGAAGGGTCTGGGCGTCACACGAGTGCCACGGCGGCGAAGAGGCTGATGAAGGACGCGGAGAGGAAGAAGACAACTGCCCCTTCCTCATCCAGGCGTGTACAAACCCCGCCTTCTTCGCCTCCTCTGGCAGATGTCGACCCGGATGTTGGTGCGGGGTTCACTTTTGACCTCGGGCCTCTCAGCCCGAAGAGGAAAAGGAAGGCAGTGGAAGAGGAGGAGATGAATGATGAGTAAGTACTCTGTTTCTTACTGCCATCTCCATTCCCCTGAGTTATGCCATGTATCTTGATCCATTTCTACTTTTGCAGGGACGCGGAGACGTTGGCCCAGAGGGCGAAGAGAGCCAAGGCCTTGGTGGGCGGCCAGCCCCCGGCTGGTGCTTCAAGGACGCCACTGGTGGTGTTGAGCAGCCCGGACAGCAGCCCCCGGCGTAAGTTCACCATCCTCTTCTTGTCGACATGTGCTAGGAGTTCGATATTCTGGTGCTGACCTTGTCGGGTTTGCAGGAGGGGAACGGCAGGAGGAGGAGCCACAGAGGGTCACCCCCAACACACCACCCCCATCGACCACGTCGCCGCGAGGGGCGTCCCCGGCAAGGGCGCCAATCATCGAGCCCACGCTCATGGAGGAAGAGGGGAACTTGGGCGCTGGCGACTCTGCCCTGGTGTCGGTGTCAAAACCGGCGGATCTCAGGTAGGGGGTCCCGAACTGTGCGTCTGGGCGGATGGTAGCAGGAGACAAGGGACACGATGTTTTTACCCAGGTTCGGGCCCTCTCGATGGAGGTAATACCCTACTCCTGCTTGATTAATATTGATGATATGGGTAGTACAAGAGTGGATCTACCACGAGATCAGAGAGGCTAAACCCTAGAAGGTAGCCTATGGTATGATTGTTGTATGTCTATCGACTAGCCTGGCCTTGGTTTATATAATGCACCAGAGGCCTAGGATAACAAGAGTCCTAGCCGAATACGCCGGTGGGGGAGGAGTCCTTGTCTTGATCGCCAAGTCTTGTGGAATCTTCCTTGTATGCGGCAACTTTCCGGACTGTCCCATGAGTATACGGCCATGGGGATCCTCGGCCCAATCCAACTGATCGGGAGACGACGTGGTGAGTACCCCCTAGTCCAGGACACCGTCAGTAGCCCCTTGAACCGGTCTTCAAGTTAGGGACGCTCCTCGATTCTTCCGAACTGTTCTTCATCTTCGGTCGTCGGTCTTGAAAACTGGTTCAACAAATCTTCTCATCTTCGATCTTGAGGATCGCCTAAGTGCATACGAAGAGTTTACACATTGGGTATCCGAGGAGCCCTTTAAGTTTACGGCCTTTATCAATGCCTTGTTATTTTTATACCACGCCTGTGTTTGAAGTTATTCCTGTGGAGGCGGTGTCCTCTGCGTCCGAGCTCTAACGCCGGACTACATTCGAGGTATCTTTGCAGCCGAGCACCAACACCGGACTGCTTCCAGCTCTATCACGGACTATGTATCCGAGCTCCAACGCCGACGGTATCCGAGCTCCAACGCCGGACTATGTATCCGAGCTCCAACGCCGGACTGTATCCGAGGTGTCGTAAATCACCTTGGTTCAAAGAAGTTTGAAGGAGTTTAGCCGAGCTTAATGCCGAAATGCCCTCTATGGAGCCAGCCACTAGCGCCCGAGCTTTATGTCGGATCGCTTCGAGGTGGTGCACCACCCCGAATGTGGGCCGATTTTTGTCAATATTTTTGATTGGTGCAATTTATTCTCTGCCGAGATACATAGCCAGTAGCCCTCAAGGTGGGTATCAGTCTAAAACCCGAGATGCACATGAAGGATGACATAGGACCGCTGATCCCCGTAGCCGCTGAGATTCAGGTTGATTTGCAAAATCGGTCTGAGGATCAAGTCCTAGCTCGGCAGAATACTTCGGGACACAAAAAGCGGCATGCTCAGTCCTCAAGACTCAGGTTGGGTGCGGCTAACCAACCCGAGGATCAAAATCTCCTTGGAAACTGTATTGCACTTAAAATTTTCTGCATAGAACAGGCAATGCAGTAGCCCCCGAGACACTGGTCGGGTGGCAACACCAGATCAGGGGATCGATGTGCCCCTTTAATATTTGTAAATAATAAGCCTGAAGCCTGGTAGCCCCCAAGCCTTAATGCGGGCACGGGTGGCCAAATTAAGGATCGATATCCATAGTAAAATCACGAATTATGTGTAATGAATCAATGTATCCAAGTACTTTATGTCATTAATGCTCGGATCCGCATTGTACAAAACGTTGTTGACCGACCATCGGCTTCAACCTCCTCGGCCAGTAGTCGAGGAGTGTTTGTCCTACTTTATAAAGCCTTTATGAGGGCAAAGATTTACAACAAACAAGGCAATCTGGCCATTCGGTTTTATAAACAAAGGTACGCAGAGAGATATGTTATATTACCGTTTAATGAAGAAATGTCTTCCAAAGAAAATAGTCCCGCTATCGGTTCCTTTCTTTGGGTTGTCACGCTAAGCATGATCATGAAACCTCAGCTCTAATGTAAGAGCAAAATATTGAGGATTTAGTTTGGGAGGCCGCCATTAGCCCCGTAGTGTTCGGTGACAATGAGGTCAAGTTGGAAACACTTCGCCAATGTTATGAATGGTCATTATTTAATATAGTCATCGGATCGCTGACCAGTTTACACCTATTGTGACAGATCGGTTTTGGCTTTCTCCATCGAGGTGCTTGACCATGCGAAATGGAAGCACAATCGCAGTAGTTCTCCTTTGCACACCTAGCCGAACAAAGCGGAACGTAGGAGGCAAGCGCAGAGCCGCAACCCAACTATTGACCAAGACACAATTCAAACCGATGCATATATAGCAATATCCGAGAATGTTTTGCCGAATCTCTAAAGGTGTCCGGCATTGCACTGCGAGACTTGTGCTGAAAACACACAAATAGTTTAAAAGTGCCAAAAGCTTGGAAAACCAAAAAACGTCAGTAAAAACATGACGTCCGAACAAGATCAAGTGTTCGGTGCCAATCCAAAAATTGGACTTTAGAAAAAAAAAGTGCTTCTGTCATGCTTTAACATGACACATCCTATCTCAAGACTTGCTGGTCAGCCCTACGGCTTCAGTCTCCCATCCCGAAGGCGGAGTACTTCTCATTAGGCCAGTTTAGAAAACTAAACTCTAGCGGTTTTGAGAGATAAATTAGGCTCCCCGGTTAGTGACCACACACTCGTGTCGAAAAAAGGAGTGATAAATAATAATAAAAACTTTGCAATGACTAAGAAGTAAAACACTTATTATAAAACGGCTCAAATAAACATAAGAGCCCCCAAGTGACTTGGGTAAAAGAATGATTGTATGTACTGAAGTACTTATATCATATCTATGTTCAACCGAACTTTAAACGCGTCTTAACCGATCGTCGTCTTCTCCCTCTTCGGTCAAGGACCGAAAAGTGTTATGTACTCCATCTGTCGAGAATATCGACGGTGTTTCCAATAACCAGTGCAATCAGGCCATAAGGTCAGTAATGCATAAAGTGCGCCAGTGGAACTTATGATATATTATCGCGAAGTGTAAGAAGCATCTTCAAGAAAATAGTACCCCACCGATACCTTTCTTCGGTGCTCATTGTTATTATGAGACTTGTGCAATAGATTTTTTGTACTCATGAGTTCCGTTGTGTGCCGACCATGATTGAGAACAATAAGAGCGCTTAGCTTTCGCTTCACCCACCCGAGGTCGGAGCTCGGAGGACCCGTCGTGACAATCGCAGAGGTGCTCCCTTTACTCCCTAGCCGAACAATCGGGACGAGGGGTAAGCACAGTGAGCCAGCAACCCAGCTTGCAAATCGCTAAGTCAATATGGTGCATATTGTGGCGTAATACACAAACAAGGAACGAAGCCGTACATAAGTATAATCATATGCAAGAGGAAAAGCTTCATGAAGGAAGCCCCCAAATGAATTGGGTATTTGAATTTATGCCACAAACAAAGTTTGGACAAGGAAAATTTTTACAAGCAACTTTTTCCCAAAAAAGTATAATGCTTGGTCGAGCCGAACACAAGTTAAAAATTTAAAACTTTGAGCATGAAAGCGACTTACCTGGTTAATGTGTTCGGTATTGATGACGCGGTCCAAGCTTGATACGGGACAAGGTTCCATCCCCCAAGCTGGTCCCGAGGTGGCAGAGCAAAGAGCTCGGCACTCCGAAGTAGTGACATAGCACGGTCAATGTAGGCCGGCAGAGTGATGTTGAGGTCATCGGCATGTGGTAATGAAGTGTTGACGAAGCCCCCCGTCCAGTCGAGGTGACGCCAAAGGATATAGTCCGGCTGGATCATTTTACTGTGCACAAAAAATGGTGCAAACCGGAGATAATAGTAATAATGATAATAAAAAAATTGTTGCATAATAAATAATTTATGCAAAGTGAGTAATAAAAGAAATATGGCCTGGCGCCGAAGTCAATGTAATGCAGGGCGTCGGCGTGATGCGGTAAAGGCGTGGCAAAGCCTGAATTCACAGGTCGGTCCGAGCTACGGATGCGGTGTTCGCCGGACTATGTTCGGAAACTGATCGAACCACCATGCGACTGTCGTTAATGCGCCATCATTTGATAGACCTGTGTACATATGGTGGACAAACCAGAGTAATAATTCCATGGGAAAATGCACCCAAACAAGCAAAAAATACTAGGATTAATAGCACCTGGTTTATTTGTTGTAGCAATCCGAAGGAAGGTGATTCCCAAAATTGGGACTCGATCCGCGCACCCATTGCCTGATGGGCGATAAAACGACGGCATGGCAATGCTGGCAAAGGTTGGCTTGCCGAGGCAAAGCCCTCGGTCCAGCTAACGTGACGGAGCTGGTTGGCTAGCGACGCCAAGGCCCGAGTAGGTTGATGAAGAGATGGCGAAGCCCCGGTCCAGCCGAGATGTCGAAGTAGGTCGGCGTGATGGACACCAGCTTGAAGAAGCAATAGTGCGCCCCGCCGATGCAGTGTCGTGACGTGGTCGATGCCGCTTGATGAAGCGACCGCGGCGGCGATGCCGGTATGCCCGCCCGCGTGTAATCCGTGGGGCGGCGATATTGGTGATGATTTATCCTTCGCGATGCCGGACTCTTGTTCGGCTTGCCGAGATGATGATCCGAAGAACTTGAGCTCGGCTCAACAAAGTGACGACGTGTCTAGCGTAGGTCGGCAGCCGTGGAGCAATATTGTCGGACTAGTTTGACACCAGCATGATATTGAAGATCATGTTCAAAAGATTTTAAACTTAGTGGGATGTGTTCCGGAACAAAACACAATACCCCATACAAAACTTCCTTCAAAAAGGATGTCCAAAATCCCGTTCGTAAGAAGTACGAACTCGGGTCGGATTTGTTTTCGCGCAGAAAACAGATCTGAAAAGTGATGCACTAATCGGAAGGTTCCCGGAGTTTGGACGGTCGGATCGAGCTGAAATTTTGAGGGGTGGTAGATATAGGAATTCCGTAGTCGATCAATGGTTGGATCTTCCAAAGGAGGTCCGAGCTAGAAGCTGGACACCACGCCCTAAACTCGTCCAGATTCTCATCCAGATTCAATGCGGCTCCGGTATATCGGAGATTGCCAGAGATTCCTCCATCGGAACTCGATGAAATTTTCCAGGGTTGTTGTAGACTCAATTCCGCACAATTCCATCGAAGCAATCGTCAAACTGACACCCGAGGAGGCGGTGACGACGGATAAAAGTTCGCTTTCAAGAAAAACAGCACGGTCGCCCGAGGGCAATGTTGACGTTGAGCCCCCGGGCTCCCTGGATGATTCCTCCATGATCTTGATAGAGATCGGAGCTGACGTTGATGAAGGCCCCCATTCGAACATGATGATCGGAGGTAGGGCGCAGTCCTTGGTCGAACCAAGGTGACCAATCGAGCTGGTGACGAAGATGCCGAAGTCGTAGTTGATCTGCAGGCGAGCCACCGACCTTTTGTCGAACACACAGCGAAACTCTCAATGAAAGCACCAATGTCGGTGTCAAAACCGGCGGATCTCGGGTAGGGGGTCCCGAACTGTGCATCTAGGCGGATGGTAACAGGAGACAAGGGACACGATGTTTTACCTGTGTTCGGTCCCTCTCGATGGAGGTAATACCCTACTCCTGCTTGATTAATATTGATGATATGGGTAGTACAAGAGTGGATCTACCACGAGATCAGAGAGGCTAAACCCTAGAAGGTAGCCTATGGTATGATTGTTGTATGTCTATCGACTAGCCTGGCCTCGGTTTATATAATGCACCAGAGGCCTAGGATAACAAGAGTCCTAGCCGAATACGCCGGTGGGGGAGGAGTCCTTGTCTTGATCGCCAAGTCTTGTGGAATATTCCTTGTATGCGGCAACTGTCCGGACTGGCCCATGAGTATATGGCCATGGGGATCCTCGGCCCAATCCAACTGATCGGGAGACGACGTGGTGAGTACCCCCTAGTCCAGGACACCGTCACCTGGCGCCAAACATTGGCGGGGAGGGGGCTTCTGCTTCACAGCCAGGCACCGGTGAGTTTCTCGTTCTCCATCTTTGTTCTTCTCTTGTTCTTTTTCTTGGCTTCATCGCTTCCCTTATTACCCAGGTCCTCCTTTGGAAGATACGGAGGACGTGGATACTGTCATTGGAAACATTGCCGAGGAGGTCGCGACGGAGGCCGAAAGGATCGCCACTGAGGAGGCCGCCAAGGATGCCGACAAAGTCACCGCCGAAGAGGCCGCCAAGGAAGCCGCCGGGGACGCCGCCACGGGGGCTGCTGGGGCGACTGGTGAGGCCTCTACCGAAGAGGCCAGTGGCAGGCCTGCCGGGGAGGCCGGCAAGGCCGTAGCCGAGGAAGAGGTGGTCAATGATCAACCTTCTTCCTCCACAACCTCGGGCTCTGGCAGGTATTTGAAGGTGGGCGATGATCTTTTCGTCCATCTTCCGGGGGTGACAAGCTCCCGAGCGCCCGCCGAAGGGGAGGTATTTGACGGCGACGTGCTTGCCGCCACTGGGCTCGAGGTGGTTGATGAACCGAGCGCCAGCGGCGATGGTTCCCCAGAAGAGCAGCTTCTCCGCGCCATGGGGGCCAATTTCCGGAAACTCCAAGCGCTCCACCGTGCCCGTATGGACAAGGCCAAGTCCAGGATGGCGACGGTGGACAAGGCGGAGGTGGACTTCAAGGAGCGCGTCGCTGAGACGCAAGCCTGGTTCCGCCAGACTTGCGAGGAGCAGAAGGCTTTCCAGGAAGAGTTGGCCAAACGCAATGTGGAGCTCACCATGAAGCTGGCTGACACCGAGAAGGCCCAGGAGGCGGCAGGGAACTCGGCTGCCGCGACCGAGGCCGCCCGGACTCAGCACCAGGCCGCATTGGATTCTTAGGAGGAAGACCTCGCCAGGCTGAAAGCAAAGCTTGCCGTGAATGTCAAGGGCAAGGATGAGGAGCTCAAGCCCTTGTCAGGCGATTTGACTCATGAAATGGAGCAGAGGCACAAAGAGGCACTCGATGCCCAGGCTCTGGTCCACGGCGGCAAGGTGAAGGAGCTGGAGGTAGAGTGGGACGGGCTGAAGGAGCAGGCCCTCAAGCTGTCCCACGAGAAAAACATGCTCAACAGCGCCCTGATTGAGGCGCAAGGAGCGGTCATCAGCAGAGCTGAGGAGCTCTCCGAAGCACAGAACTCCGTCAGAGATCTCAAACTAAAGCTGGAGAATCTCGAGAAGATGTTGTCGGAGAGCAAGGCTCGGGAGGAGACCTTGACCAGGGGCCTGGAGGAGGAGAAGCAGCTGCGGGCGAACGAGGCCGCCTCCCACCAGGATTATGTGGCGGGTGAGAAGCGTTGGATCAGCCGTCTGGAGGACGTCGCCGGCAGGGTCACCTCGCAGTTAGCCACCATGGGGTTGCCGAACGTGAGGTATGCCCCTGAGCGCAGCGGGACCGTCAACGCCAAGCTGACCCAGTTCTTCGAGGGCGTCCTTGGAGCCTTGGCTTATCTTCACTCCAGCAGGGCGGCCAAGTTGGCCTAGGAGGCCCGGCGGCTTTGCTGGGCGGCCATGACCAAGGTCCTCACCAAGGTGGCGTACTGGAATCCCGACCTCGACTTCGACGCCGCGATGGATAGCTTGCCGGATGGGATCGACCTCACGGTGCTCAAGGAGCGCATCAAGCCCATCATCAGCGGTATCGACAAAATCAAGAGGGTGGAAGGTTCACGGCCAAGACAGTTTTTATCTTTAGTTAGAACCGCAGCAATGATGTGATGTAACATAACTTCTGCAGTACTTTTAGTTTTCGTGCGTGTTATTTCCCTGTTCAATTCCCCTTTGTATGTGCGCCCTACGCCGATTGGGCAGGTTCGCCGGCGCGGAAGCCCCAAGCGGCGTTTTGGGGATGGATCCCCATTGGCCTGCCGGGTATGCGTGCTGCCGGGCGAGCCACCTTACCGTTCTGAACGCGGCCGCTCGAACTGTCGAGCTTGACTCGAGTCAGAATCGAGAGCGTTGTTGATCGCGGAAGGCTACCCTGCCGCTCTCGACGCAGCCGCTTGAGCTGTTGAGCGGACTCGAAACAGGACAATGGCGTTGCCGACAAGGGAGAGCTGGGCGTGCAGGTTTTCCGTACAAAGGCATGACATCTCCGGGGGAAATAACCCCATATAAAAATGATAGAAATGGTCAGGGTTCGGTGTGACTTAGCTTTCTGTTTGTAATCGCTCCGGCGTTGATCTTCTGGCCCTCTTCCTTCTTCAAGAGCCGTGAGGATGAAGAAGCGCTGGACTAACTGCTAAAGCCGATTCTCACAACTGCAACCCCCTACCTGGCGCGCCAAAGATGTCGGTGGAAACGACACCTATGGGATCACAAGAATCCCTACTACGGTTAGCAGGGTGCGGGGTTGAGAGAAGAGCGGATCAAACAGATAGCACGCGGTTCATTTATCCAGGTTCGTGTCGCGAGGATGCGTAAAACCCTACTCCTGCTTTGGTGGATGTATATTTGTGTTCTTGAACTAGCTATGGGGCGTGAGGAGCTCCAAAAAGCCGAATCCCTCTCCTCGTCGCCTCGGACCTCCTTTTATAGGAAAAAGGGGTTGCCACAGTGGCACACAGGAGGTGGAAAGGGCACAGTGTTGCGAGGTTATCCCTCGCATTACATGACAAGGCGCATTTAATGCGTCTGCTTAGGTGTCCTCTTGCTTTATCGGGACGGGCGAAGTCCGTCCCGTCTGCTGTCGCTCCTCCTCAGGTTGACACGCATGGCCAGCGGTGCGTGCGATGCCATGTAGGCAGGTGCAGCTGTGGTGGCGCGGTGGTGGGTCTTCACGAAGATTCAGATGCCGCCACGCAGTGCCCGCCATTGGTTGGGTCGGCAGCTGCATGTGAATGGCGGTGAAGACTTGGTCGGCGCGGTCCTGGCGGTGGCCCTGTAGATGTCCTCGACATCACATATTTTGATTACATGTGATGTTTATCTTTTATGCATCTTATTTTGCTTAGTATGGCGGTAGCATTATAAGATGATCCCTTCACTAAATTTCAAGGTAAAAGTGTTCTCCCTGAGTATGCACCGTTGCTACAATTCGTCGTGTTGAGACACCTTGTGATGATCGGGTGTAATAGACTCTACGTTCACATAAAATGGGTGCAAGACCGTTTTACACATGCGGAATACTTGGGTTAAACTTGAAGAGCCTAGCATGTATAGACATGGCCTCGGAACACTGGAGAGTGAAAGGTCAAACGTGAATCATATAGTAGATATGATCAACATAGAGATGTTCACCATTGATGACTACCCCATCTCACATGATGATCGGACATGGATTAGTTGATTTGGATCACATATCACTTAGATGACTTGAGGGATGTCTTTTTAAGTGGGAGTTCTTAAGTAATTTGATTAATTGAGCGTAATTTATGATGAACTTAGTCTTATAGTTTTACATATCTATGTTGTAGTTCAATGGCCCGTGCTACCGTTCCCCTGAATTTTAATGTGTTCCTAGAGAAAGCTAAGTTGAAATATGATGGTAGCAACTACACAGATTGCGTGTGTAACTTGAGGATTATCCTCATTCCTGCACAGAAGAATTATGTCCTTGATGCACCACTAGGTGAAAGGCCTGCTGCAGGAGCAGAAGATGATATTTTGAATGTCTGGCAAGCTCGATCTGATGACTACTCGATAGTTCAGTGTGCCATGCTTTATGGCTTAGAACCGTGACTTCAAAGACGTTTTGAACGTCATGGAGCATATGAGATGTTTCAAGAGTTGAAGTTAATATTTCAAGCAAATGCCCGGGTTGAGAGATATGAAGTCTCCAACAAGTTCTATAGTTGCAAGATGGAGGAGAACAGTTCTGTTAGTGAACACATAGTCAAAATGTCTGGGTATTATAATCACTTGACTCGGCTGGGAGTTGACTTTCAAGTTGATTGTGCCATTAACAGTGTTCTTCAATCACTGCCACCAAGCTACAAAGTCTTCATGATGAACTATAATATGCAAGGGATGAACAAAACAATTCTCGAGCTCTTCGCAATGCTTAAAGCCGCGGAGGTAGAAATCAAGAAGGAGCATCATGTGTTGATGGTTAACAAAACCACTAGTTCCAAGAAAAAGGGCAAGGGAATGAAAGGGAACTTCAAGAAGAATGCCAAGCAAGTTGCCACTCCCGGGAAGAAGCCCAAAGCTGGACCCAACCCTGAAACTGAGTGCTTCTATTGCAAAGGGACTGGTCAATGGAAGCGGAACTACCCCAAGTATTTGGCGGATAAGAAGGATGGCAAAGTGAACAAAGGTATATTTGATATACATGTTATTGATGTGTACCTTACTAATGCTCGTAGTAGCGCCTGGGTATTTGATACTAGTTCGGTTGCTCATGTTTGTAACTCGAAATAGGAGCTATGGATTAAACGAAGATTGGCTAAGGACGAGGTGATGATGCACGTTGGGAATGGTTCCAAGGTCGATGTGATCACCGTCGGCACGCTACCTCTACATCTACCTTCAGGATTAGTTTTAGACCCGAATAATTGTCATTTGGTGCCAGCGTTGAGCATGAACATTATATCTGGATCTTGTCTAGTGTGAGACGGTTATTCACTTAAATCAGAGAATAATGGTTGTTCTATTTATATGAGTAATATCTTTTATGATCATGCACCCTTGAAAAGTGGTCTATTTTTGTCGAATCTCGATTGTAGTGATACACATATTCATAATATTGATGCCAAATGATGCAAAGTTGATAATGATAGTGCAACATATTTGTGGCACTGCTATTTAGGTCATATTGGTGTAAAGCGCATGAAGAAACTCCATACAGATGGACTTTTGGAATCACTTGATTATGAATCGTTTGATACTTGTGAACCATGCCTCATGGGCAAGATGACTAAAACTCCGTTCTCCGGAACAATGGAGCAAGCTAATGAGTTATTGGAAATAATACATACCAATGTATGCGGTCCGATGAGTGTTGAGGCACGTGGTAGGTATCGTTATTTTCTAACCTTTGCAGATGATTTGAGCAGATATGGGTATATCTACTTAATGAAACACAAGTCTGAAACATTTGAAAAGTTCAAAGAATTTCAGAGTGAAGTGGAGAATCATCGTAACAAGAAAATAAATTTTCTATGATCTGATCGCGGAGGCGAATATCTAAGTTACGAGTTTGGCCTTCATTTAAAACAATGTGGAATTGTTTCACAACTCACGCCACCTGGAACACCCCAACGTAATGGTGTGTCCGAACGTCGTAACCATGCTTTATTAGATATGGTGCATTCTATGATGTCTCTTACCAATTTACCACTATCGTTTTGGGGTTATGCATTAGAACAGCCGCATTCACGTTAAATAGGGAACCGTTAATTCGTTGAGACGACACCGTGTGAACTGTGGTTTGGCAAGAAACATAAGCTGTCGTTTCTTAAAGTTTGGGGTTGTGACACTTATGTCAAAAGGCTTCAGCCTGATAAGTTCGAACCCAAATCAGAGAAGTGTATCTTCATAGGATACCCTAAGGAAACAATTGGGTACACCTTCTATCACAGATCCGAAGGCAAGATCTTTGTTGCCAAGAATGGAACCTTTCTAGAGAAGGAGTTTCTCTCGAAAGAAGTGAGTGGGAGGAAAGTAGACCTTGATGAGGTAATTACACCTTCTCTGGAATTGGAAAGCAGCACGTCAGGGAAATCCATTCCCGTGATGCCCACACCAACTAGAGAGGAAGCAAATGATAATGATCATGAAACTTCAGATCAAGTTGCTTTCGAACCTCAGAGGGTCAACCAGAGCATGATCCGCACCAAAGTGGTACGGTAATCCTGTTCTGGAAGTCATTTTATTAGACCAAGGCGAACCTACGAAGTATGAAGAAGCTATGATGAGCCCAGATTCTGACAGATGGCTTGAGGCCATGAAATCTGAGATAGGATCCATGTATGAGAACAAAGTGTGGACTTTGGTGGACTTTCCCAATGATAGGCAAGCCATAGAGAATAAATGGATCTTCAAGAAGAAGACTGACGCTGATGGTAATGTTACTGTCTACAAAGCTCGACTTGGCATAAAAGGTTTTCGACAAGTTCAAGGGGTTGACTACGATGTTACTTTCTCACCCGTAGCAATGCTTAAGTCCGTCCGAATCATTTTAGCAATTGCTACATTTTATGATTATGAAATCTGGCAAATGGATGTCAAAACTGCATTCCTTAATGTATTTTCTTAAACAAGAGTTGTATATGATGCAACCAGAAGGTTTTGTCAATCCGAAAGGTGCTAACAAAGTGTGCAAGTTCCAGCGATCCATCTATGGACTGGTGCAAGCATCTCGGAGTTGAAATATACACTTTGATGAGGTGATCAAAGCATATGGTTTTATACAGACTTTCGGTGAAGCCTATATTTACAAGAAATTGAGTGGGAGCTCTGTAGCATTTATAATATTATATGTAGATGACATATTATTGATTGGAAATGATATAGAACTTTTGGATATCACAAAAGGATACTTGAATAAGAGTTTTTCAATGGAAGACCTCGGTGAAGCTGCTTATATCTTGGGCATCAAGATCTATAGAGATAGATACAGACCTTGACAAAGTTTTGAAGAAGTTCAAAATGGATCGGTCAAAGAAAGGTTTCTTGCCTGTGTTACAAGGTGTCAAGTTGAGTTGGAGTCAAAGCCCGACCACTCCAAAAGATAGAGAGAAAATGAAAGTCATTCCCTATGCCTCAGCCATAGGTTCTATCATGTATGCTATGTTGTGTACCAGACCTGCTGTGTGACTCTCAGGCTTGTGGGTCCCCTTTAAGGCAGTTGGCGCCCTTCTTTTGCTGCAAGAAGATAATATCTGGAAGAAAATCGTGTTAAAATTTCAGCCCAATCGGAGTTAAGGATCACCGGGAATTTAGGAAACGGTGAAGGGCCAGAAAACGGGAACGCAAAACAGAAGAGAACAGAGAGAGAGAGAGAGAGAGAGAGAGAGAGATCCAATCTTGGAGGGGCTCCCGCCCCTCCGCCGCCATGGAAGCCATGGACCAGAGGGTAAACTATCCTCCCATCTAGGGGGAGGCCAAGGAAAAATAAGAAGGAGGGGTGAAGGAAATATGCCCTAGAGGCAATAATAAAGTTGCTATTTTATATTTCCTTATTCATGATAAAGGTTTATTATTGATGCTAGAATTGTATTAATTGGAAACCTTGATACATGTGTGAATACATAAACAAACACCGTGTCCCTAGTGAGCCTCTAATAGACTAGCTCGTTTATCAAAGATGGTTAAGGTTTCCTAACCATGGGCATGAGTTGTCATTTGATAACGGGATCACATCATCAGGAGAATGATGTGATGGACAAGACCCATCTGTTAGCTTAGCATAATGATCGCTCAGTTTTATTGCTATCGATTTCTTCATGTCAAATAGATATTTCTTCGACTATGAGATTATGCAACTCCCGGATACCAGAGGAATGCCTTGTGTGCTATCAAATGTCACAACATAACTGGGTGATTATAAAGATGCTCTACAGATATCTCCAAAGGTGTTTGTTGAGTTGGCATAGATCGGGATTAGGATTTGTCACTCCGGGTATCGGAGATATATCTCTGGGCCCTCTCGGTAATACACATCATAAGCTTGCAAGCAAACGACTAAGGAGTTAGTCACAAGGTGATGTATTACAGAACGAGTAAAGAGACTTGCCAGTAACAAGATTGAACTAGGTATGAAGATACCGACGATCAAGTCTTGGGCAAGTAACATACAGATGAACAAAGGGAATTACGTATGTTGTCATAACGGTTTGACAGATAAAGATCTTCGTAGAATATGTAGGAGCCAATATGGGAATCCAGGTTCCACTATTGGTTATTGACCGGAGAGGTTTCTCGGTCATGTCTACATAGTTCTCGAACCCGTACGGTCCGCACGCTTAACGTTCGATGATGATATAATATTATATGAGTTATGTGATTCGGTGACCGAATGTAACATCCCAAAATTCTAAGTTTTGGAATGTTATAATAAATAAATAACTATGCTTGTTGTCTGATTGTTGGTTTGATTGAATGAGTGAAATTGAGTGAAATTTGAAAACTTTTGAAAGTTGAATGAGAGGGAATGAAATGACTTTCCCAAACTTTCCATCTTGCATTTTTGGATCCCAATTGAACCCAAATTCATTCCAACACCAAAGCCTAGAGTGAAGATGACATGACTTCTTCCATTTTGAAATGAATAGGGTTTTGGAAAAGATTTGAATTTCATTAGGGAAGATTTCAAATTCAAAGCTTTATGCAACTCAATGATTTTCATGAGGGAAGATAAAATGACTTCTTCAATTATATGAAATAGGAATTGGAAGTTATATTGAATCAAGTTGAAAATCATTTGAAGGTGCTTTGGAACCCTCTTTCAAATTTTGAGTTTTGAATTTGAATTTCAAACTTTGGCATGTGGGAAACATTTCAAAAACTATGCCTGATAAATACTTGATCAAAAGTATGAGAGGAGCAAACATGACACTCCAAAATATCAGAGGAAACAATGCCAAAAGATTTGGATTCAAATCTGAAATTTATTTGAATTTGAAAAAATAGATTTTTATGAAGTTTGGATTTTGCTTCCGAAAAATGTTCAAATGAAAGGGAATATTCCCCTGATCATTTTGGTATATATATACCCTATATAAATTATTTTAGATTTGGTTTTATTTTGTTTTAGTTTTATTTAAAAAAATAATAAAAGAAAAACCCACCCCAGGCGCCAGCTAGGCCCCCTGGCCCAGCCAGCGCCGGAAACCCCCACCGGCCGGCCCACCGAGCGGCCCAGAGGCCAACCCAATGACCGAGCCGGGCCTCACTCGCCTCGCCTCAATCTCCTTGGCCTCGGCCGCCGCTTGCACCTCTCTCTCTCCGACCGACGCCTGACCCCACCTTCTTCCTCCTCGCCCACGCCACGCCGACCTCACGGAGATCGCCGGATCCCATGAGATCCGGGATCCGATCCCTCCCGATCGCCTTCCCTGCCCAAGGCCGAGGCCCCCTATTTATACCCTCCCCGCACCTCATTCCCCCTCGCCCCTGGAACCCCTCCTCCTCACACGCCGTCGGACTTGCCGAGCCACCGCCGCCGCCATTTTCATCGCTGCCGTCGCCCTAGACCTCCCCGAGCTCCACCCACTCCACTGTAACCCTCCTCGTCGCCCAAGACCACGGACGACTCACGACCTCCCCGACGACCGGAGCCGTCGGCACACTTCGCCATCGAGCCGCGCCGCCGTCCAAACTCCGGTGAGTCGCTGAGCTCCACCCCGCCGTCCGATCTCACGTCTACGGCAGTGATTAGAACGCCTCAAGGGGTACGTTCTTTATTTTAAAACCAGTTCGAGGGTTTAGTCCGGTTTAGTTTTTAGCTAGGTTTTTTTATTTAGCCGCCCCGACTAGTTTAACCCTAGGGCCCGTTTAGTTTATATTACGCTCGGTCGTAGGTTAGGCCCATTAGGCCATTTTTCATTTATTTTCGTTTTCTGTTTTAGCAGAATAGTTTCTGTTTTCAAAAATTCATATCTTTTTATTCTGTTTAATATTTTTGAGTGAGTATTTTTTTTGTGGATTGCAAATTTTGTTTAGTTTCTGTATAATATATATTTTGCTATGTTAGAAATAATTAAAAATGCTTTAATATTGTTTTAGTCAGAATAGTAAATCTGCTATAACTTTAGTTAAAAAAATTATTTTTGCATGATTCTTTTTGTCACCACTTTATTTTGACATTGCCAAACCCTAGAAATTAATTTGGGTATTTTAGGATTAATAAATAATTAGTTTTAGACAGAATCCTATTAATCCTAATTAATTAACTAGTTCCTGTTTTCCTAATTAATTAATTAGTAAATTAATTTATTCTTAACTTGTGATTAGTTATTCTAGGTTAGTTTCTGTCATTATAGTAGATGAACTTTTATTTATAACTAATAAAAGTTTTAAATTATTTTCTTAATAGAAATTGGATTAGGCCTAAAATGAGTTTTATAATAGCTTTTAAATTAATTCTTTTTGCTCCTAGTTGCTTAGTGAAACCTTTTCTGTTAAGTTAACCTAAAACCATGATTAGGTTATATTAAGAAATTTTTATTATATAAAACTATTTTTGTTATTGTTTGAAGTAGGGAAAACTTTGAGTGGCCTTTATTTGAGTTTTTCTTTTGGATTTGAGTTTTGGTTGTTTGTTGTGTTATGTTACTTTCGTTATGTTGTGTTATGTGATCCTATTGCTATGTGCTTATTATAGTTATTGTTTGCCTCGGTAGAATTTCCTGAGTGCGAGGATTGCTACTACGAAACCCTAGTTTTTTTTTCAAGATCACAACCGTGCAAGTTCACTTTGACCATGCTTTTTCTTACCTATGCTTTATTGCATTTAGTGGCACCTTGGAAACCACCCTCGGTAGTGTTATTGAATCCTGTAGTTGAGTAGTATGCATGAGGTAGGAACCCATCACCCTGTTACCAAGCCCGGACGTTATTTCTTTTAATGCTACGCTATAGTAGACGGGTTTGGTATGAGTGCACGAGTGGTGTGAAGAAGGAGGACTCTACGTCAATGACGACAACTCCATGATGAAATCTGCAAGGATCTGCACCTTCAAGACCTCAAGACTTCAAGACTCGAGACAAGAATTCAATACACACTACTGGGTGAAGGACGGTTGACGGCAGCCTGGAGAAACCGGTGGTTGGCCGGATGCATGGAGAAGCGCCATGACATCTCATGGAAAGCTTCACCTGCACTCAAAGAGACGGAAGAATACTTCATGACCGGAAGCTTACCTGTGCAACCGCAAGTCATTATGGGCTCGCTTGGTTGACCTTAGTGGTGACTGGCTGGGACGGTACTAGCAGATGTAGAAGGATCGGTAGGATTGGATGGGTACCGGACGGTGGTCGAGGAACTCTTTGGAAGACCATGTTTTGGTCATCTTGTTCTCAAACACCACGAAGTGCGAGAACGTAAAGAGAGGGATCGAATCTTGCGGGTAAAGTGTACAAACCTCTGCAGAGGGTTATAACCTAATCGATTAGCCGTGTCCCAGTTACGGACAATTTGAGCATCTGGACTTGGATCTATCTCGGAACTCTCAACACCGGATTGATAACTTAATTGTGGGCAACATATGATGAATTTTGGGCTATGAGACATCGGTTGGCGGAACCATGTCATGATAGAAAACTCCTTAGTACAGACTACATTCTATTCCTTTGATGTAGGTAAAATAAAATCAGCTTTTACGCAAACAAAACTCGAGATCTGAGCCACAAAGCCAAATTGCATATAGTATAGTTTTACCATCTGTTTATTCATATTGTGATCTTGCCGGTACATTCAATGTACTGACCTACACGGCTGCAACGTATCATGTTGCAGATATTTCCTCGACGAGTAAGAGTTACTTACAGTGGTTACGGTCTACACTCAACCCGCCGATGGCGTTGATGGGACTCCACACCCGCTTGATTTGTTTCACCGAGTATTACGAGGTATATATCAGTTTTACGTTATTTATGCATGTGATTGCACTTTGATATATACATTGATGTACTGTGTAAAGCAAAGATACCGATCCGTGGATGGCATAGAAACACAGAGGCTTGACTGCCTCGAGGTCGGGTCACAAGAGATGGTATCGAGCACATGTTGACTGTGGGGACGTGACCCTAGAAATCGGAAAGCCTTAGGACAGGATATCTCAAAAACTTTATTTACAAAAAGACTCTTACTTCTCATCTTTTCTGAATTTATCAAATAGACCCTCTCACCTCAAATAGTTAGAATATACCCCTTATCCTTTGATCACCCGGAGGATCAATCAAGACGCTCCAAGAAGGAATTGATATCGGAGAACCGATGACCCCTGGAGTAAAGAGGATTTCACCATGTATTAGAAGCTACAACAGTTGAAGACTCAAGATTTGAAGTTCCTGAAGAAATACTTGACCTTTAGAAGACCAAACCCTGTTACACACTTACGTTAGATGCGACGATGTGTGAGCTGTCATTTGTTTGATGTTTTCCGACAGCCACAAAGTAAAACTTGTTTCTTCAAAAACTATTGTTTGTATTGTGTGTATATCCTCCCCACCTCTCTCTCATCTCACCCTAAAACCCTTGAACCCCATAGATGATGAATGAAGTTGGACTGATATTCTCTCGATCAAGACTCAAATGGAGGCAAGAGCTATGGATTGAGAACATGGAGAATAACTTCGGAGCAATTTGGTTTCAAGGAAGTATGAGGTCCAATACGCTCTTCAAGATTTACGTAAAAGTGCTGCAACCTGGTGGAGAATGCATCAATCCATACAAGGATTTAAAGGAGCAAGAACTTGGGAGGAATTCAAGAAGACCTGATGAGATCACGTCTTATCCGAAGCACAATGATACACCAAGAAGAAAACCTTGTGCCTGCAAGATTTGCGGAGAAATAGGACACACCTGGAGGAACACAAAGATGGATGCCCTCATTGTGAGGAGAAACACCCAGTGAAGAATGCCCGATTAGGCGGTTACTTGTTTCTGTGTGAAGGAAATACACACTACCCTCGCTCAATGTCGATTTACCCCAAGGTACAAGAAGTTATGAAGCAGAAAAGAAGCCCGCAGGAAAAATTTAGAAGAACTTGTGATGAAGGAAGTTATTGAAGACCACGATGGTGAAGGCCTAAACAGATTTTTCGCACAAGCACGCTATTCATGTGGAGAAGAAGGACATTTTTCAGAGTATTGCATGAAGGAAAGCCAAGAGTATCTCGGAGACTTCCCGACAGCAGAAGTGAACTTTGACCCTCAGGAAATAGAAGCTCTGATCATTACGGAGAATTCCAGGAAGAGAAAAAGAAGGCAACCCGAGAACAACACAATTTTTGCAGAGAAGGACCTGAGTCATATCACTTGTTACAGGTGCAAGGGTTTAGGTCATTACGCTAGTAAATGTCCAGAGAAGAAGCCAAGAGCCCAAAGAGTAGACACCATCTCCAAGAAGCCCAAAGACTTATCGAAAGTTATTTGTTTTCGCTGCAAGGAAGCAGGACATTATGCTACCAAATGTCCCGACAAGATGAAAATTTGGAGCTGAGTAGTTGGAACTTTGATATTGGTAAGTAAGAAGCAATTTCATTTTTATGAGTTCGATGAGTTGAGTTATGTAATGGGTGCTCAGAGTTTGTAATGGATTCATGAAATCAATAAAGTTAAGGTGACATGTTTTCATATGTTTAATTGTATGAGTTGTTACTCTATGAACACGGATTTTGACCATTTTCGAGGATATGAGAAAAATATGGTCTATGGATGGATTTGTGAATTTCATTTTTAGGGTGGTAGTACCCTGTGAAGAAGACTAGACTAATGAATAGGAAAAATATATATTCCATGGACTGTAGTTCGAAGAAAAAAAAAGGGTTGGAGTTTTGCTTTTGATATGATGGTATGAAGAAACAGAGTACTACTGGATTTAAAAGATGTGTAATATGGAACAAGAGAGTTACCCCAAGGATGAGTTAAAGCTGCACTAGTGTTGAAGTGGGCCATAACCCGGCCCAAGAATTAATAAGGATCAAGTACCCTTTGGAGAAAGAAATTTTGGGAATAGACTACGATTTGATCAACCGACGATTCTATAGGAGTTTACATAAAACACGAGAGTTGTTAAGGAACGATAGATGTTTGTATGGCCTGCAGAATCAATGGATTTTCGAACTTGGTTCGTCGACAAGAGAAATTCTGCAATGCTTGTGAGGATGACCAAGTGTTAAAATGCGAGATTCGCTAAACCATGTACAAGGTAATGATTTGGGTGCGGGATGGATTGATCACCATACCGACTTACTCTTATTATTCGCTTTGCTATATGGGATGGTAAAATCTGAGTGACTTACCTATAGTAGAAAGACGACGATCAAAACCTTGTTTAAACCTTAGAAAGGTATAGGTATTTTTTCCCTTGTACACGGCAGTTGTTGCCAACCGTAGGTTATACGGTGAGGTTCAAACCAGACCCGTTTTACGTAGGGGAAACCATAAATCGTTGACCACCATGAGATACCGATATTTGTTTAGAATTGGCGCGGACCGTCGGCTATGAAGACCCAGTCTTGGAATAACCTTACCAAGAGTAAAGGACAAAAGAATTGAGGAAAAGGTTATGCCACTACCGGAAGAGCCGGAGAAGGAATTATCCTTAATATACGAGAAGACCGACCTTTGTCGATAATAAGGAGGAAGTATCTGAGTTTATTGGAACCGTAACCTTGATTTTAAGTGTGGTAGCCCACCGGACCTTTCGACAGAACATTTGCTAGAAGACCCCAACCCTAACCTTTTTCTTGTTAGCCTCTTGAATCTCGAGGACGAGATTCATTTTAAATGTGGTAGGTTTGTAATATCCCAAAATTCTAAATTTTTGATTTTTATAATAAATAAATAACTATGCTTGTTGTCTGATTGTTGGTTTGATTGAATGAGTGAAACTGAGTGAAATTTGAAAACTTTTGAAAGTTGAATGAGAGGGAATGAAATGACTTTCCCAAACTTTCCATCTTGCATTTTTGGATCCCAATTGAACCCAAATTCATTCCAACACCAAAGCCTAGAGTGAAGATGACATGACTTCTTCCATTTTGAAATGAATAGGGTTTTGGAAAAGATTTGAATTTCATTAGGGAAGATTTCAAATTCAAAGCTTTATGCAACTCAATGATTTTCATGAGGGAAGATAAAATGACTTCTTCAATTATATGAAATAGGAGTTGGAAGTTATATTGAATCAAGTTGAAAATCATTTGAAGGTGCTTTGGAACCCTCTTTCAAATTTTGAGTTTTGAATTTGAATTT
Source organism: Aegilops bicornis (assembly GCA_021605145.1). Lineage (NCBI taxonomy): Eukaryota > Viridiplantae > Streptophyta > Magnoliopsida > Poales > Poaceae > Aegilops > Aegilops bicornis. The sequence goes on from CM038674.1 coordinate 421,432,651, forward strand.
CAAACTTTGGCATGTGGGAAACATTTCAAAAACTATGCCCGATAAATACTTGATCAAAAGTATGAGAGGAGCAAACATGACACTCCAAAAATATCAGAGGAAACAATGCCAAAAGATTTGGATTCAAATCTGAAATTTATTTGAATTTGAAAAAATAGATTTTTATGAAGTTTGGATTTTGCTTCTGGAAAAATGTTCAAATGAAAGGGAATATTCCCCTGATCATTTTGGTATATATATACCCTATATAAATTATTTTAGATTTGGTTTTATTTTGTTTTAGTTTTATTTAAAAAAATAATAAAAGAAAAACCCACCCAGCGCTTGACTAGGCCCCTGCCCGGCCGGAAACCCCCACCGTAGGCCCATGAGCGGCCCAGAGGCCAACCCAGTGACCGAGCCGGCCTCACTCGCCTCGCCCGAATCTCCTTGGCCTCGGGTCGCCGCCCGCACCCCTCTCTCTCGTGGCCTGACCCCACCCCCTTCTTCCTCCTCGCCCACGCCACGCCGACCTCGCCGGAGATCGCCGGATCCCATGAGATCCGGGATCCGATCCCCCCTCCCGATCGCCTCCCTGCCCAAGGCCGAGGCCCCCCCTATTTATACCCTCCCCCGCACCTCATTCCCCCCCTCGCCCCCTCGCCGGAACCCCTCCTCCCCTCACACGCCGTCGCCGGACTTGCCGAGCCACCGCCGCCGCCATTTTCATCGCCATTGCCGCCCTAGACCTCCCCGAGCTCCACCCACTCCACTGTAACCCCTCCTCGTCGCCCGCACTCACGGGACGACTCCGACCTCCCGACGAGCCGGAGCCGTCGGCACACTCGCCACCGAGCCGCCGCCGCCGTCCAAACTCCGGTGAGTCGCCGGAGCTCCACCCCGCCGTCCGATCTCACGTCTACGGTGCAGATTAGAACGCCCCGAAGGGGTACGTTCTTTATTTTAAAACCCGGTTCGACCGGTTTAGTCCGGTTTAGTTTTTAGCTAGGGTTTTTTTTATTTAGCCGGCCCGACTAGTTTAACCCTAGGGCCCGTTTAGTTTATATTACGCTCAGTGCGTAGGTTAGGCCCATTAGGCCATTTTTCATTTATTTTCGTTTTCTGTTTTAGCAGAATAGTTTCTGTTTTCAAAAATTCATATCTTTTATTCTGTTTAATATTTTTGAGTGATTCTTTTTTTGTTGGATTGCAAATTTTGTGTAGTTTCTGTAGAATATATATTTAGCTATGTTAGAAATAATTAAAAATGCTTTAATATTGTTTTAGTCAGAATAGTAAATCTGCTATAACTTTAGTTAAAAAAATTATTTTTGCATGATTCTTTTGTCACCACTTTATTTTGACATTGCCAAACCCTAGAAATTAATTTGGGTATTTTAGGATTAATAAATAATTAGTTTTAGACAGAATCCTATTAATCCTAATTAATTAACTAGTTCCTGTTTTCCTAATTAATTAATTAGTAAGTTAATGTATTCTTAACTTGTGATTAGTTATTCTAGGTTAGTTTCTGTCATTATAGTATAAGAAATTTTATTTATAAATAATAAAATTGTTAAATTATTTTCTTAATAGAACGTGGATTATGCCTAAAAGGAGTATTATAATAGCTTTTAAATTAATTCTTTTTGCTCCTAGTTGCTTAGTGAAACCTTTTCTGTTAAGTTAACCTAAAACCATGATTAGGTTATATTAAGAAATTTTTATTATATAAAACTATTTTTGTTATTGTTTGAAGTAGGGAAAACTTTGAGTGGCCTTTATTTGAGTTTTTCTTTTGGATTTGAGTTTTGGTTGTTTGTTGTGTTATGTTACTTTCGTTATGTTGTGTTATGTGATCCTATTGCTATGTGCTTATTATAGTTATTGTTTGCCTCGGTAGAATTTCCGAGTGCGAGGATTGCTACTCTGAAACCCTAGTTTTTTTCAAGATCGTCAACCGTGCAAGTTCACTTTGACCATGCTTTTTCTTACCTATGCTTTATTGCATTTAGTGGCACCTTGAAACCACCCCTCGGTAGTGTTATTGAATCCCTGTAGTTGAGTAGTATGCATGAGGTAGGAACCCATCACCCTGTTACCAAGCCCGGGACGTTATTTCTTTTAATGCTACGCTATAGTAGACGGGGTTTGGTATGAGTGCACGAGAGTGGTGTGAAGAAGGAGGACTCTACGTCAATGACGACAACTCCATGATGGAATCTGCAAGGACTGCACCTTCAAGACCTCAAGACTTCAAGACTCGAGACAAGAATTCAATACACACTCATGGGTGAAGGGCGGTTGACGGGCAGCCACAGGAGAAACCAGTGGTTGGCGGGATGCATGGAGAAGCGCCATGACATCTCGCGGAAAGCTTCACCCAGACTCAAAGAGACGGAAGAATACTTCATGACCGGAAGCTTACCTGTGCAGCAACCGCAAGTCATTATGGGCTCGCTTGGTTGACCTTAGTGGTGACTCTGGCCGGGGCGGTACTAGCAGATGTAGAAGGACGGTAGGATTGGATGGGTACCGGACGGTGGTCGAGGAACTCTTTGGAAGACCATGTTTCGGTCATCTTGTTCTCAAACACCACGAAGTGCGAGAATGTAAAGAGAGGGATCGAATCTTGCGGGTAAAGTGTACAAACCTCTGCAGAGGGTTATAACCTAATCGATTAGCCGTGTCCCCGATTACGAACAATTTGAGCCTCTGGACTTGGATCTATCTCGGAACTCTCAACACCGGATTGATAACTTAATTGTGGGCAACATATGATGAATTTTGGGCTATGAGACATCGGTTGGCGGAACCATGTCATGATAGAAAACTCCTTAGTACAGACTACATTCTATTCCTTTGATGTAGGTAAAATAAAATCAGCTTTTACGCAAACAAAACTCGAATCTGAGCCACAAAGCCAAATTGCATATAGTATAGTTTTACCATCTGTTTATTCATATTGTGATCTTGCGGTACATTCAATGTACTGACCTACGGCTGCAACGTATCATGTTGCAGATATTTCCTCGACGAGTAAGAGTTACGATCTGAGGTTACGGTCTACACTCAACCCGCCGATGGCGTTGATGGGACTCCACACCCGTTTGATTTGTTTCGGCTGAGTATTACGAGGTATATATCAGTTTACGTTATTTATGCATGTGATTGCACTTTGATATATACATTGATGTACTGTGTGTGCCAGCATACTGATCCAGGGATGGCATAGAAACACAGAGGCTTGACCGTCTGAGGTCGGGTCGCTACACCGAATGTTGTTCGGAGTCCCAGATGATATCATGGACATGATGGGGAGTCTCAAAATGGTGGAGAGGTAAAGATTGATATATAGGACGATGGTGTTAGGACACCGGAAGTGTTTCAGGGGTATCGAGTACTTATCGGGTAATCGGAAGGGGTTCGGGCACCCGCGGCAAAAGATATGGGCCTTATGGACCAAGAGGGGAAACGCACCAGCCACAAGGGGCTGGTGAGCCCCCATATGGGCCAGCCTAAGGAGGAGAAGGAAAGGGGAAAAGGGAAAGGAAAGTGTGGATTAGGATTCCCACTTCCTTCCCTCTCCCCCCCCCCCCCGCCCCTCTTCCCTTCCCCCTCGGTTATATATGGCAGGCGAGGGGGCGCGGCTTGGAGGGGACTCCAAGTAGGATTCCTCCTACTTGGGCGCCTCCTACGGCTGCTCCTCCCTCCCTCCCGCCTATATACATGTGGTAGGGGGCACCTAGCACACACCAGACAATTGCCTAGCCGTGTGCGGAGCCCCCCTCCACCGTTTACACCCCCGGTCATATTTTCGTAGTGCTTAGGCAAAGCCCTGCGGAGATCACTTCACCATCACCGTCACCATGCCGTCGTGCTAACGCAACTCATCTACTACCTCGACACCTTGCTGGATCAAGAAGGCGAGGGACGTCACCGAGCTAAACCTGTGCAGAACACGGAGGTGCCATGCGTTTGGTACTTGATCAGTTGAAGCGCGAAGAAGTTCGATTACATCAACCGCGTTGTGAAATGCTTCCACTTACGGTCTACGAGGGTACGTAGACACACTCCCCCTCTCGTTGCTATGCATCTCCATGGACAAATCATTGTGTGTGCTTAGAATTTTTTCTGTTTTCCATGCAATGATTCCCAATAGGGGGGCTCTCTCCCCTCTCTCCCGGTGGCGCTGGAGTGCCACTGGGGAAACCATCATGACAGCGATCTACGCCAACAACTTCGCCGCCGTCATCACCAACTCCCCCCTTCTATGCAGCGGTCTAACACCTCCTCTCCCCCCTCTAATATCTACTTAAACATGGTGCTTAATGCTATATATCATTATCCAATGATGTATGACTATCCTATGATGTTTGAGTAGGTCTGTTTTGTCCTATGGGTTGATTGATGATCGTGATTGGTTTGAGTTGTTTGTATTATTTTGGTGATGTTCTATGGTGCCCTCCATGTCACGCAAGCGTGAGGGTCCCCTTTGTAGGGTGTTGCAATACGTAAATGGTTCGCTTATGGTGGGTGGCGTGAGTGAGTGAAACATATACCCGAGTAAGGGAGTTCTTGCGTAGGGGAGTAAAGAGGACTTGATACTTAATGCTACGGTTGGATTTTACCTTAATGATCTTTGGTAGTTGTTGATGCTTGCTAGAAGTCGAATCATAAGTGTATATGATCCAAGTACGGAAAGTATGTTAGCTCATGCCTCTCCCTCATATAAAACTGCAATAATGATTACCTGTCTAGTTATCGATTGCCTAGGGACAAAATCCTTCTCTTGTGTTACAGAAATCTTTCTACTAAACAATTAACTTTCATTATCTTGCAAATTACTCCTAGTTTTATTTCCGCTAAGTATTTCTAGTTTTATTCTTGCAAACTTATCCTACACCTACAAAATAGTTTCATACTTGTTCTAGGTAAAGCGATTGTGAAGTGTACGTAGAGTTGTATCGGTGGTCGATAGAACTTGAAAGGAATATAAATCCTACCTTTAGCTCCTCATTGGTTTTGACACTCTTATTTATCAAAAAAGCTACAATTTATCACCTATTCTACTGGGATATCAAGACCCATTTCTGGCACCGTTGCCGGGTAGCAACAACGTGGGGTGAATATTCTCATGTGTGCTTGTTTGCTTTATCTCTAAGTAGTTTTTATTTTTTGTTCTAAGTTGTTCTCTATCTTTAGTTATGGATATGGAACACGAAATGCCAAAAAAGTAGTGAAGGAAATATGCCCTAGAGGCAATAATAAAGTTATTATTTATTTCCTTATATCATGATAAATGTTTATTATTCATGCTAGAATTGTATTAACTAGAAACATAATACATGTGTGAATACATAGACAAACATAGTGTCACTAGTATGCCTCTACTTGACTAGCTCGTTTATCAAAGATGGTTATGTTTCCTAGCCATGAACAAAAGAGTTGTCATTTGATTAACGGGATCACATCATTAGGAGAATGATGTGATTGACTTGACCCATTCTGTTAGCCTTAGCACTTGATCGTTTAATATGTTGCTACTGCTTTCTTCATGACTTATACATGTTCCTATGACTATGAGATTATGCAACTCCGTTTACGGAGGAACACTTTGTGTGCTACCAAACGTCACAACGTAATCGGGTGATTATAAAGGAGCTCTCTGGTGTCTCCGAAGGTACTTGTTGGGTTGGCATATTTCGAGACTAGGATTTGTCACTCTGATTGTCGGAGAGGTATCTCTGGGCCCACTCGGTAATGCACATCACTATAAGCCTTGCAAGCATTGCAACTAATTAGTTAGTTGCGGAATGATGTATTACGGAACGAGTAAAGAGACTTGCCAGTAACGAGATTGAACTAGGTATTGAGATAACGACGATCGAATCTCGGGCAAGTAACATACCGATGACAAAGGGAACAAAGTATGTTGTTATGCGGTTTGACCGATAAAGATCTTCATAGAATATGTGGGAGCCAATATGGGCATCCAGGTCCCGCTATTGGTTATTGACCGGAAACGTGTCTTGGTCATGTCTACATAGTTCTCGAACCCGTAGGGTCCGCACGCTTAATGTTTCGTTGATTTATATAGTATTATATGAGTTATGTATGTTGGTAACGAATGTTGTTCGGAGTCGGTTGAGATCATGGACATGCCGAGGAACTTCGGAATGGTCCGGAGATAAAGTTTGATATATGGGATAATAGTGTTTGATCTCCGGAAGGGTTCCGGAATTCACCGGAAGGGGTTCCGGATGTTTCCCGAAATGTTTGGGTACGAGAACACGTTATTTGGGCCAAAGGGGAAAACCCACAAGGTTTTTGGAAAGCGCAAAAGGAAGTTTTGCGGAGTCCAGGGGCCAGACGCCAGGGTCCCTGGCGTCTGGGTCCAGACGCCGGGAACCCTGGCGTCTGGGTCCAGACGCCGGGAACCCTGGCGTCTGGCCCTGGAGTCCGAGAAGGACTCTTGCCTTTCGGGTGAAACCGACTTTGTGGAGGCTTTTACTCCAAGTTTCGACCCCAAGGCTCAACATATAAATAGAGGGGCAGGGCTAGCACCAAAGACACATCAAGAAACACCAAGCCGTGTGCCGGCAACCCCGTCCCCTCTAGTTTATCCTCTGTCATAGTTTCCGTAGTGCTTAGGCGAAGCCCTGCGGAGATTGTTCTTCCCCAACACCGTCACCACGCCGTCGTGCTGCCGGAACTCATCTACTACTTCGCCCGTCTTGCTGGATCGAGAAGGCGAGGACGCCATCGAGCTGAACGTGTGCAGAACTCGGAGGTGTCGTGCGTTTGGTACTTGGATCGGTCGGATCGTGAAGACGTACGACTACATCAACCGCGTTGTTAAACGCTTCCGCTTAGCAATCTTCAAGGGTATGAAGATACACTCCCCCTCTCGTTGTTATGCATCACCATGATCTTGCGTGTGCGTAGGAATTTTTTTGAAATTACTACGTTCCCCAACAGTGGCATCCGAGCCTGGTTTTATGCGTAGATGTCATATGCACCGTGAGATGAAGCGGCATTGTGAGATGAAGCGGCCCGGACCGACATTACGCGTATGCTTACGCGAGACTGGTTTCACCGTTGCGAGCACTCGTTGCTTAAAAGGTGACCGGCGGGTGTCTGTCTCTCTCACTTTAGTTGAACCGAGTGTGGCTACGCCCGGTCCTTGCGAAGGTTAAAACAGCACCAACTTGACAAACTATAGTTGTGGTTTTGATTCGTAGGTAAGAACGGTTCTTGCTCAGCCCGTAGCAGCCACGTAAAATTTGCAACAACAAAGTAGAGGACATCTAACTTGTTTTTGCAGGGCATGTTGTGATGTGATATGGTCAAGACGTGATGCTATATTTTATTGTATGAGATGATCATGTTTTGTAACCGAGTTATCGGCAACTGGCAAGAGCCATATGGTTGTCGCTTTATTGTATGCAATGCAATCGCCCTGTAATGCTTTACTTTATAACTAAGTGGTACCGATAGTCGTAGAAGCATAAGATTGGCGAGACGACAATGATGCTACGATGGAGATCAAGGTGTCGCGCCGGTGACGATGGTGATCACGACGGTGCTTCGGAGATGGAGATCACAAGCACAATATGATGATGGCCATATCATATCACTTATATTGATTGCATGTGATGTTTATCCTTTATGCATCTTATCTTGCTTTGATTGACGGTAGCATTTTAAGATGATCTCTCACTAAATTATCAAGAAGTGTTCTCCCTAAGTAAGCACCATTGCAAAAGTTCTTCGTGCTGAGACACCACGTGATGATCGGGTGTGATAGGCTCTACGTTCAAATACAACGGGTGCAAAACAATTGCACACGCGGAATACTCAGGTTAAACTTGACGAGCCTAGCATATACAGATATGGCCTCGGAACACGGAGACCGAAAGGTCGAGCGTGAATCATATAGTAGATATGATCAACATAGTGATGTTCACCATTGAAAACTACTCCATCTCACGTGATGATCGGACATGGTTTAGTTGATTTGGATCACGTGATCACTTAGATGAATAGAGAGATGTATATCTAAGTGGGAGTTCTTAAGTAATATGATTAATTGAACTTAAATTTATCATGAACTTAGTCCTGGTAGTATTTTGCAAATTATGTTGTAGATCAATAGCTCGCGTTGTTGCTTTCATATGTTTATTTTGATAGGTTCCTAGAGAAAACTGTGTTGAAAGATGTTAGTAGCATTGATGCGGATTGGATCCGTGATCTGAGGTTTATCCTCATTGCTGCACAGAAGAATTATGTCCTTAATGCACCGCTAGGTGACAGACCTATTGCAGGAGCAGTATGCGAGGCGTTATGAACGTTTGGCTAGCTCAATATGATGACTACTTGATAGTTTAGTGCACCATGCTTAAGCGGCTTAGAATCGGGACTTCAAAGACGCGTTTTGAACGTCATGGATCATATGAGATGTTCCAGCGGTTGAAGTTAATATTTCCGGCAAATACCCGAGTTGAGAGATATGAAGTCTCCAACAAGTTCTATAGCTAAAAGATGGAGGAGAATCACTCAACTAGTGAGCATGTGCTCAGATTATGCAGGTACTACAATCGCTTGAATCAAGTGGGAGTTGATCTTCCAGATAAGATAGTGATTGACAGAGTTCTCTAGTCACCATCACCAAGTTACTAGAACTTCGTGATGAACTATAGTATGCAAGGGATGACGAAAACGATTCCCGAGCTCTTCGTGATGTTGAAATCGACGAAGGTAGAAATCAAGAAAGAGCATCAAGTGTTGATGATTGACAAGACCACTAGTTTCAAGTAAAGGGCAAAGTGAAAGAAAGGGAAACTTCAAGTAGAATGGCAAACAAGTTGTCACTCCCGTGAAGAAGACCAAAGCTAGACCAAAGCCTGAAACTGAGTGCTTACACTGCAAAGGAAATTGTCACTGGAAGCGGAAATGACCTGAATATTTGGTGGATAAGAAGGATGGCAAAGTGAACAAGGGTATATTTGATATACAGGTTATTGATGTGTGCCTTACTAATGTTTATAGTAGCCCCTGAGTATTTGATACTTGTTCGGTTGCTAAGATTAGTAACTCGAAACAGGAGTTACAGAATAAACAGAAACTAGTTGAGGGTGAAGTGACGATGTGTGTTGGAAGTGGTTCCAAGATTGATATGATCATCATCGCACACTCCATATACTTTCGAGATAAGTGTTGAACCTAAATAAATGTTATTTGGCGTTTGCGTTGAGCATGAATATGATTTGATCATGTTTATTGCAATACGATTATTCATTTAAAATCAGAGAATAATTGTTGTTACATTTACATGAATAAAACCTTCGATGGTCATACACCCAATGAAAATAGTTTGTTGGATCTTGATCGTAGTGATACACATATTCATAATATTGATGCCAAAAGATGCAAAGTTGATAATGATAGTGCAACTTATTTGTGGCACTTTGTCGTTTGGGTCATATCGGTGTAAAGCGCATGAAGAAACTCCATGCTGATGGGTTTTTGGAATCACTTGATTATGAATCATTTGATGCTTGCGAACCATGCCTTTTGGGCAAGATGACTAAAACTCCGTTCTTCGGAACAATGGAACGAGCTGCTGATTTATTGGAAATAATACATACCTATGTATGCGATCCGATGAGTGTTGATGCTCGTGGCGAGTATCGTTATTTTCTGACCTTCACATATGATTTGAGCGGATATGGGTATATCTACTTGATGAAACACAAGTCTGAAACATTTGAAAAGTTCAAAGAATTTCAGAGTGAAGTGGAAAATCATCGTAACAAGAAAATAAAGTTTCTACGATCTGATCGTGGAGGAGAATATTTGAGTTATGAGTTTGGCCTTCATATAAAACAATGTGGAATAGTTTCACAAATCACGCCACATGGAACACCACAGCGTAATGGTGTGTCCGAACGTCATAACCGCACTTTATTGGATATGGTGCGATCTATGATGTCTCTTACCGATTTACCACTATCGTTTTGGGGTTATGCATTAGAGACAACTGCATTCACTTTAAAAAGGGCACCATCAAAATGCGTTGAGACGACGCCTTATGAATTGTGGTTTGGCAAGAAACCAAAGTTGTCGTTTCTTAAATTTTGGGGCTGCGATGCTTATGTGAAAAAGTTCCGACCTGATAAGCTCGAACCCAAATAGGAGAAGTGTGTCTCATATAATACCCAAAGGTAACTATTGGGTACACCTTCTATCACAGATCCGAAGGCAAGTAATTCGTTGCTAAGGATGGATCCTTTCTAGAGAAGGAGTTTCTCTCGAAAGAAGTGAGTGGGAGGAAAGTATAACTTGATGAGGTAACTGTACCTGCTCCCTTATTGGAAAATAGTTCATCACAGAAATCAGTTTCAGTGATGTCTACACCAACAAGAGAGGAAGTTAATGATGATGATCATGAAACTTCGGATCAAGTTACTACAGAACTTCGTAGATCAACCAGAGCATGATCCGCACGAGAGTAGTACGGTAATCATGTTCTGGAAGTCATGTTACTAGACCATGATGAACCTACGAACTATGAGGAAGTGATGATGAGCCCAGATTCCGCGAAATGGCTTGAGGCCATGAAATCTGAGATAGGATCCATGTATGAGAACAAAGTATAGACTTTGTTTGACTTGCTCGATGATCAGCAAGCCATGTTAAATAAATGGATCTTCAAGAGGAAGACGGACACTGATAGTAGCGTTACTATCTACTAAGCTCGACTTGTTGTGAAAGGTTTTCGACAAGTTCAAGGTGTTGAATACGATGAGATTTTCTCACTCGTAATGATGCTTAAGTGCAATACGAATCATGTTAGCAATTGCCACATTTTATGAAATCTGGCAAATGGATGTCAAAACTACATTCCTTAATGGATTTATTAAAGAAGAGTTGTATATGATGCAACCAGAAGGTTTTGTCAATCCTAAAGGTGCTAAAAAAGTGTGCAAGCTCCAGCAATCCATCAATGGACTGATGCAAGCATCTCGGAGTTGGAATATACGCTTTGATGGGTTGATCAAAGCGTATGGTTTTATACAAACTTTTGGAAAGTCCTGTATTTACAAGAAAGTGAGTGGGAGCACTACAGACTCTCTGATAAGAATGTGTGAATAACATATTGTTCATCAGAAATGATGTAGAATTTTTCTACAAAGCATAAAGGAGTGCTTGAGAAGAGTTTTTCAAAGAAAGACCTCAGTAAAGTTGCTTACACATTGAGCATCAAGATCTATAGAGATAGATCAAGACGCTTAATAAGATTTTCAACGAGTACATACCTTGACAAGATTTTGAAGTAGTTCAAAATGGATCAGTCAAAGAAAGATTTATTGCCTGTGTTGCAAAGGTATGAAATTAAGTAAGACTCAAATCCCGACCACGGCAGAAAATAGAAAGAGAATTGAAGTCATTCCCTATGTATTAGTCATAGGTTCTATAAAAGTATGCCATGCTATGGACCAGACCTATTGTATACCTTGCTCTGAATTTGACAAAGGAATACAATTTTGATCTAATAGTAGATCACTGGACAGCGGTCAAGAATATCCTTAGTGAGGACTAAGGAGATGTTTCTTGATTATGGAGGTGATAAAAGAGTTTGTCGTAGAAGTTACATCGGTGCAAACTTTTCCACTAATCCAGATGACTCTAAGTCTCAATCTGGATACATATTGAAAGTGGGAGCAATAAGCTAGAGTAGCTCCGTGCAGAGCATTGTAGACATAGAATATTTGCAAAATACATACGGCTCTGAATGTGACAGACCCGTTGACTAAACTTCTCTCATGAGCAAAACATGATCATACCTTAGTACTCTTTGGGTGTTAATCACATAGCGATGTGAACTATATTATTGACTCTAGTAAACCCTTTGGGTGTTGGTCACATGACGATGTGAACTATGGGTGTTAATCACATACAGATGTGAATATTGGTGTTGAATCACATGATGATGTGAACTAGATTATTGACTCTAGTGCAAGTGGGAGCGAAGGAAATATGCCCTAGAGGCAATAATAAAGTTAGTATTTATTTCCTTATATCATGATAAATGTTTATTATTCATGCTAGAATTGTATTAACTGGAAACATAATACATGTGTGAATACATAGACAAACATAGTGTCACTAGTATGCCTCTACTTGACTAGCTCGTTTATCAAAGATGGTTATGTTTCCTAGCCATGAACAAAAGAGTTGTCATTTGATTAACGGGATCACATCATTAGGAGAATGATGTGATTGACTTGACCCATTCCGTTAGCCTTAGCACTTGATCGTTTAGTATGTTGCTACTGCTTTCTTCATGACTTATACATGTTCCTATGACTATGAGATTATGCAACTCCCGTTTACCGGAGGAACACTTTGTGTGCTACCAAACGTCACAACGTAACTGGGTGATTATAAAGGATCTCTACAGGTGTCTCCGAAGGTACTTGTTGGGTTGGCGTATTTCGAGACTAGGATTTGTCACTCTGATTGTCGGAGAGGTATCTCTGGGCCCACTCGGTAATGCACATCACTATAAGCCTTGCAAGCATTGCAACTAGTTAGTTAGTTGCGGAATGATGTATTCTGAGCGAGTAAAGAGACTTGCCGATGCTTGAGATTGAACTAGGTATTGAGATACCGACGATCGAATCTCGGGCAAGTAACATACCGATGACAAAGGGAACAAAGTATGTTGTTATGCGGTTTGACCGATAAAGATCTCCGTAGAATATGTGGGAGCCAATATGGGCATCCAGGTCCCGCTACTGGTTATTGATCGGAAACGTGTCTTGGTCATGTCTACATAGTTCTCAAACCCGTAGGGTCCGCACGCTTAACGTTTCATTGACGATATAGTATTATATGAGTTATGTATGGTAACCGAATGTTGTTCGGAGTCCCGGATGAGATCATGGACATGACGAGGAACTCCGGAATGGTCCGGAGATAAAAGTTTGATATATGGGATAATAGTGTTTGATCTCCGGAAGGGTTCCGGAATTCATCGGAAGGGGTTCCGGATGTTTCCCGAAATGTTTGGGTACAAGAACACGTTATTTGGGCCAAAGGGGAAAGCCCACAAGGTTTTTGGAAAGTGCAAAGGAAGTTTTGCGAGTCGAGGCCGACGGCGTCGCCCTGGAGTCCGAAGGACTCTTGCCTTTTGGGTGAAACTGACTTTGTGGAGGCTTTTACTCCAAGTTTCGACCCTAAGGCTCAACATATAAATAGAGGGGCAGGGCTAGCACCAAAGACACATCAAGAAACACCAAGCCGTGTGCCGGCAACCCCGTCCCCTCTAGTTTATCCTCTGTCATAGTTTCTGTAGTGCTTAGGCGAAGCCCTGCGAATATTGTTCTTCACCAACACTGTCACCATGCCGTCGTGCTGCCGAAACTCATCTACTACTTCGCCCGTCTTGATGGATCGAGAAGGCGAGGACGTCATCGAGCTGAACGTGTGCAGAACTCGGAGGTGCCGTGCGTTTGGTACTTGGATCGGTCGGATCGTGAAGACGTACGACTACATCAACCGCGTTGTTAAACGCTTCCGCTTAGCGATCTTCAAGGGTACGAAGATACACTCCCCCTCTCGTTGTTATGCATCACCATGATCTTGCGTGTGCGTAGGAATTTTTTTAAATTACTACGTTCCCCAACAAGTAGTTGCACTTCCTCCTCATGGAAATGGAGAACCTCCTAAAACCCTTGATGCTCGTTATGTGGAAAATATTAAACACTACTTTGATAATCCTGAGAAAACCCCCATTCAACTTGATAATGGGAGACACTTGGATCAACGTGGATACTGTAGGGATTATTGCTTGACTCAAAAAGGAAAACTCTTATGGGATCAAATTGATTGTTTGCAATGGTATGCTTGGAATTTATGCTTGAGATACGATTATACTTGTTGCTCTAGGATGAAGGCTCCACACCTTCCCTTTTCATGTGAATTTAATGATAATGAAACCTTGGCTTCTTATGCTAATGGTGTATATGATTACTATGATGTGGAACGAATAGAAGAATTTTTTGCTTTTAAGGGTGCTTGTGAAATTAAATGTTTGTTTGAAGAGTATGAAAATTATGATGATGTTGTTTATAGATCTGAAAATGATGCTATATTTAAATATTTTGCTATGAGAATTATAAATACAATGCCGATATTGATGAATTTATTGAGAAAGTCTCCGCTATCCAAGATTAGATTGCATGATCAAGATTATGCTAGGTAGCATTCCACATCAATAATTATCTTTTTATGATTTACCTACTAGAGGATGAGTAGGATTAAGCTTGGAGATGCTGATACGTCCGTCGTATCTATAATTTTTCATTGTTTCATACCAATATTCTAAAACTTTCATATACTTTTGGCAACATTTTATATTATTTTTGGGACTAACATATTGGTCCAGTGCCCAGTGTCAGTTCATCTTTGTTGCATGTTTTTTGTTTCACACAATATCCATATCAAATGAAGTCCAAACAGGATAAAATTTTACGGGGATTTATTTTGGAATATTTGTGATTTTTGGGAAAAAGAATCAACGCGAGACGATGCCCGAGGGGGGCATAAGCCCGTGGGGCGCGCCCCTACCCAGGGCGCACCTGTCAGGCTTGTGGGTCCCCTGTAAGGCAGTTGGTTCCCTTCTTTCACTGCAAGAAAGATAATATCCGGAAGAAAATCGTGTTAAAATTTCAGCCCAAACGGATTTACAGATCTTTGGGAATTAAGAAACGGCGAAGGGCCAAAAAATAGGAACTCGGAACAGAAGAGAACAGAGAGAGAGAGAGAGAGAGAGAGAGAGAGAGAGAGATCCAATCTCGGAGGGGCTCCCACCCCTCCGCTGCCATGGCAGCCATGGACCAGAGGGGAAACTCTCCTCCCATCTAGGGTAGAGGCCAAGAAAGAAGAATAAGGAGGGGGCTTTCTCCTCCTCTCCCCCGGTGGCGCCGGAGTGCCACCGGGGCAACCATCTGATGACGATCTACACCAACAACTTCGCCGCCGTCATCACCAATTCTCTCCCCTTCTATGCAGCTGCCTAACACCTCCTCTCACTGATGTAATATCTACTTAAACATGGTGCTTAACGCCATATATTATTATACAATGATGTATGGCTATCATATGATGTTTGAGTAGACCTGTTTTGTCCTATGGGTTGATTGATGACCGTGATTGGTTTGAGTTGTATGTTTTATTTTGGTGTTGTCCTATGGTGCCTTCCGTCTCGGCATAAGCGTGACGGGTCCCCGTTTTAGGGCGTTGCAATACATTCATGATTCGCTTATGATGGGTGGCGTGAGTGACTGAAACACATACCCAAGTAAGGGGGTTGTTGCGTATGGGAGTAAAGAGGACTTGTTACTTAATGCTATGGTTGGGTTTTACCTTAATGATCTTTGGTAGTTGCGGATGCTTGCTAGAGTTCCAATCATAAGTGCATATGATCCAAGTACGGAAAGTATGTTAGCTCATGCATCTCCCTCATATACAATTGCAATAATGATTATCGGTCTAGTTATCGATTGCCTGGGGGGAAAAATCCTTCTCTTGTGTTACAAATATCTTTCTACTAAACAACTAACTTTATTATCTTGCAAATTACTTCTGGTTTTATTTCTGCTAAGTAATTCTAGTTTTATTCTTGCAAACTTATCCTACACCTATAAAATAGTTTCATACTTGTTCTAGGTAAAGCGAACGTTAAGTGCGAGTAGAGTTGTATCGGTGGTTCATACAATTTGAAGGGAATATAAATCCTACCTTTAGCTCCTCGTTGGGTTTGACACTCTTATTTATCCAAAAAGCTACAATTGATCCCATGTACTTGTGGGTTATCAGTGGTACGGTTGGAGAAGGAGGGGGATTTCGGCAAGCTCTAGGCATTGTCGGGGTAAGCGTGCGGTCGTTTAGAAGCGGGTGCGCTGGCCGGCGTGGGTCCTGGCGAGGATGATGGCACCATGGACGGTCGCGACCACCTCCTTGGTGCACTTGACGCCGAGCCCAACGTGGTTGTTGCTGTCGATGATGACGAGGGCGCCTTGGAGCATGCGCGCCTCTTCTGGATGGCGCGATCTTCCTCACCGTGGCTTTTTGTCCCAGTTTTTGAAACAGAATCATGCGGCGTAGCGGCATAGGAGTAGCAAGAATATCGTTCAATATGCATGTCTTAGTTTGTAATAGGTTAAGAGCTGTTGTCAGCAACTCTTGTTAACCCATTCTAAGCGTGTGCAAGAAATGTCGTTCTCCCCAAGTCTTTTTCTATGTTTAGGAGAATCCCACGTCCGGGTGACTGCCTCTGATCACAAGAACATACAACATGGATATGTTGGAGCTGATCCAGAATGCAGCGTGTATGTTTTGCTTCTCAGGGTGACTTTACTTACCGGGAGTAGTTCACGGGTTGACACTTCCCGAGGAGCCCTATTTCACGGATGGGCCTGGCATAGGATGAAAGCGCTTTGTGAAGAATGACCCGCCGAGTTGAATCGATGGGGCCTCTGCACCCATCCTAGCTTGGCTAATACACATGGGGAGGTGCAACATCCAGCGACTTGGGGAAGCAAGTTCGCATGGGGTGCGTCCCGAGAATGGGTCCTTCGCGACCATGTGTGGTGTCCTGCAGAGGCTCCACACGCGTACTTGGTCAAGTAGAGAAACAAGCACGGGGCGACAGAAGGAACAACAAAAACAACGTAGTACAGGTACGCTATGGTGCTCCTTCTTAACTGGGGAGCTCCCGGATACATGGCAGTTGAGGTACTTAGCTTTTTAACATTAGCTAGGAGGATCTGAGCCTGGCTCACGGGGTGGCCCGCGACTCCTGGGCAGGTGATGTCTACTACACAACTTGCTCTTGTAGACTCGTGTTGGGCCTCCAAGCGCAGAGTTTTGTAGGATAGTAGCAATTTTCCCTCAAGTGAATGACCCAAGGTTTATCAATCTATGGGAGGCGTAGGATGAAGATGGTCTCTCTCAAATAATCGTGCAACCAAATAACAAAGAGTCCCTTGTGTCCCCAACACACCAAATACAATGGTAAATTGTATAGGTGCACTACTTTGGCGAAGAGATGGTGATACAAGTGTAGTAATGATAGTAGATATTGATTCTTGTAATAGGAAGGATAAAAATAGCAAGGTGGCAAGTAACAAAAGTGAGCACAAATGGTATTGCAATGCTTGAAAATGAGGCCCGGGGTCTGTACTTTCACTAGTGCAATATCTCAACAATGCTAATATAATTGGATCATATAACTGTCCCTCAATGTGCGATGAAGAATCACTCCAAAGTTCCTATCTAGCGGAGAACATAAGATGAAACTGTTTGTAGGGTACGAAACCACCTCAAAGTTATCCCTTCCGATCGATCTATCCAAGAGTTCGTACTAAAATAACACCAAGTTATCTTTTCTGATCGATCTATCTAAGAGTTCGTACTAAAATAACACCATATGATACACATCAACCAACTCTAATGTCACCTAGATGCTCCAATGTCACCACGAGTATCCATGAGTTGATTATACGATATGCATCAAACAATTTCAGATTCATAATACTCAATCCAACACAAAGAACCTCAAAGAGTGCCCCAAGATTTCTACCGGAGAAACAAAGATGAGAACGTGCATCAACCCTTATGCATAGATTACCCCAATGTTACCTCGGGAATCCGCGAGTTGACTGCCAAAACATATATGAAGTGAATCAATATGATACCCCATTGTCACCACGGGTATTCATACCAAGACATACATCAAGTGCTCTCAAATCCATAAAAGTATTCAATCTGATAATAACGAAATCTCAAAGGGAAAACTCAATTCATCACAACAAGATAGAGATGGAGAAACACCATATGATCCAACTATATTAACAAATCTTGCGATACATCAAGATCGTGCCAAATCAAGAACACGAGAGAGAGAGAGAGGGAGGGATTAAACACATTGCTACTGGTACAAACCCTCAACCCCGAGGGTGGAGTACTCCCTCCTCATCTTGGTGGCCGCTGGGATGATCAAGATCGCCTCCGGTGATGATTTCCCACTCCTTCGGAGTGCCAGAACAAAGGCTTGCAGTGGCGGAACTTCCGATCTAGGGTTATCTTCCGATCTAGGGTTATTTCTGGTTTTTTTTGTATTTATAGGATTTTTTGCGCCGGTTTCACGCTAAGATGGGCCACGAGGGGCCTACCACCCACCAGCACACGGGCAAGGCCCCTGGCATGCCCTAGTGGGTGGTGGCCACCTCCTTCACCTTCCGTCCCCCACGAAGCTTCCAGTGCCTCTTTTGTTCCAAAAAAAGTCATCAAAAAGTTTCAGCTCATTTGAAGAACCTTGATTTCTGCACAAAAAACAACACCACGAGTTCTGCTGAAAACAACGTCAATCCGGATTAGTTCCATTCAAATCATACCAAAACCATATAGAATTGTTGTAAACATGGCATGAATACTTCATAAATTATAGATACGTCGGAGACGTATCAGCAGGCGCCTTTGTTGGTGTGGAGGACGACGTCATGTCCCGGGAAGTCGCGCGCAACCCCCGGGCCTATGCGATGGGGAAATCGGCATTTCGGTGATGCAGCGGGATGCGCCTCCGCCGATGATGATCTCCAGGGTGAAGGAGCTCCTTCCTGGCTCGCGACGCACCCCCGGTCCGATGGGGTCCGCCGAGGGAGCGCAGCGCCACTCCGCGGGGAGCAACAGGTCCCGCCGGGTGGGTAGTTCTAGTGCACCCAAACGCCCGAGCCACGAGCTCTCCCGGGAGGATGTGCCCGAGGCAACCGATCCTACTGGTTCCTGAGGGAATTCCCTCCTCCAGCGCCCGTGCACAGCCGTACATGACACGGTAGAGGTCGGGGACGGTGTGCACCCACTATGATAGAGGCAAAGGTGTCCCGATGTTTCGATGAGATGGTGGCTATCGTTTCTGTGGGAGTCGACCTTGACGATCCGACTACGTACGTGCGAGACGTCGTGCCTTAGCAATCGCTAAACCAACTTCCGAGGGTTATTGACCACGGCGGAGCACGATCAACGACCACGAGGGCCTGCTTCCTGCGAGCAAACGAAGAACAAGCAAGAAACTAAGATTGCAATATGGATATTGCGAATATAAGAGGAAAGCTTTATTAATGAAGGTGGGGTTCTGAGACGCCTTTGGTCTGGTTGTTGAACACAAGCGAAATGCAGAAGTTGCAGCTAAGGCGAACTTTTGATCTAAACAAAACCCAAAGTCTAAACGGTGCCCTAAGGGCTGTATATATGGAGGAAGAGGGGGCGAATTTCGTGGCCCTTGGTGGAGGGGTCCGAAATCAACCCTATCTCTTGTTTCCCCACACATACGGACTCTAAAAATAGCCTATACTTGTGTATTTCAAAATTACAAGGGCCTGGCCCAATAATAAGGTGACACGGCACCTAGAATAGCCTCGGGACGAAATTTATGAAGTAGCATCTTGTATATTTCGTCCAAGGCTTCATGCACCCATTATGGTGGCTTCAAAGTCCTGAAATCATCACTTGTAACTCCGTTCTTGTTCCCCTTGCGCATGGCATCATCTCCATGCTTGTTCTTGCTCCAATGTCCATCCTTCTCCAAGCTAGGCCCTTCATTTGTAAGCAAAACAAATGTATCCAATTTAGGCGACATCATATTCTCATGAACATTAGAATCATTACCAAGAAACGAAAGTACACGATAATTTAATTGGCGCATGAGCTCTAGTAATTGGTCCAAAGATATGTAGCAATGAGGGGCTGCGGGTGTAACAATGGTATTGATGTCCTCATCATCCTCCCTTCTTGAAATGAAGTCGTCCCCGACGGAAGCTCATCTTCCTCACCCAAATAAGGTTTCAAATCTGCAATGTTAAAAGTGGGACTAACCCCAAAATCTGCAGGCAGCTCAAGTTTATATGCATTATCATTTACTTTCTCCAACACCTTAAAGGGACCATCAGCACGTGGCATTAGCTTTGATTTGCACAAATCAGAAATCTATCCTTACGCATAAATGTAACCAAACAAGATCTCCGAGGAGCAAACACAACATGTTTTCTACCCTTATCTCCAAAGAAGTTTATATTTAGCAATCATACGCTCAATGTTTTCCTTAGTTAACTCATGCATTTTTAAAATCAATTCAGCACGTTGTTTAGCATCAAAATTAACCTTCTCCGAAGATGGAAGAGGCAACAAATCAATAGGTGCACGAGGTAGGAAACCATACACAACTTCAAAAGGGCACATCTTAGTAGTAGAATGCAATGAGCGATTATAAGCAAATTCAATATGAGGCAAGCATTCCTCCCACATTTTCTTATTATTCTTCAAAACAGCCCTAAGCATAGTAGACAATGTTCTATTGACTACTTCAGTTTGTCCATCGGTTTGGGGGTGACAAGTAGTACTAAAAAGCAGTTTAGTCCCCAACTTAGCCCATAAACATCTCCAAAAGTGGCTAAGAAATTTAGTATCACGATCTGAAACAATAGTATTTGGCACACCATGCAAGCGAATAATTTCACGAAAGAACAAATCAGCAACATTAACAAAGATCATCGCTTTTATGACATGGTATGAAGTGTGCCATTTTTGAGAATCTATCCACGACAACAAATATGCTATCCTCCCTTCTTTGTTCTAGGTAAACCTAAAACAAAGTCCATAGATATATCCTCCCAAGGAACACTAGGTACAGGCAAAGGCATATATAAACCATGAGGATTGAGTCGTGACTTAGCTTTTTGACATGTAGTGCAGCGAGCAATAAAACGCTCAACATCCCGTCTAATCTTTGGCCAAAAAAATGTGTAGCAAGTACATCCTCCGTCTTCTTCACGCAAAGTGTCCCATTAGTCCTCCTCCATGCACCTCCTGCAACAACAAAAGACGAACGGGGCTAGCTGGAATGCATAGCTTGTTAGCACGGAACACAAATCCATCATTAACGCATTTAACTTGTTCCACGTTCTTCCTTCTTTACAATTCTGCAATACATCTTTAAAATCAGCATCATGCACATATTGATCTTTGATGGTCTCCAAACCAAATATTTTGAAGTCAAGTTGTGAAAGCATAGTATAGCTACGAGACAATGCATCAGCAATAACATTTTCTTTACCCTTCTTGTGTTTAATGACATAAGGGAAAGTCTCAATGAATTCAACCCATTTAGCATGTCTACGATTCAGTTTAGCTTGACTTTTAATATGTTTCAAAGATTCATGATCAGAATGTATAACAAATTCTTTGGGCCATAAATAATGTTGCCATGTTTCTAAAGTCCAAACAAGAGCATATAATTCTTTATCATAAGTAGAATAATTCAGACTAGGCCCACTCAATTTTTCAGAAAAGTATGCAACAGGTTTGCCATCTTGTAATAACACACCTCCTAATCCAATTCCACTAGCATCACATTCAAGCTCAAAAGTCTTATTAAAATCAGGAAGTTGGAGTAAAGGAGCATGTGTCAACTTATCTTTCAATACCGTGAAGGCTTCTTCACGTGTGGTACCCCAAACAAAAGGCACATCCTTCTTTGTAAGCTCATTGAGAGGTGCAGCAATGGTGCTAAAGTCTCTCACAAAACGCCTATAGAAACCAGCGAGTCCAAGAAAACTCCTCACTTGTGTGACCGCTTTTGGGCTGCGGCCAACTCTCAATAGCTTCAATCTTGGCTTTATCAACTTCAATTCCTGTGGAGTAAAAACATAGCCAAGAAAAGATACTGGTCGGTGCAAAAGGTGCACTTCCCAAGGTTACCAAACAAACGTGCATCACGTAGAGCATTAAAAACAGCACGTAAATGTTCCAAATGTTCTTCCAAAGATTTGCTATAAATCAGTATATCATCAAAATAGACTACCACAAATCGTCCAATGAAAGCACGTAAAACTTCGTTCATTAGTCTCATGAAAGTACTAGGTGCATTAGTTAACCCAAAAGGCATGACTAACCACTCATATAAACCAAACTTAGTTTTAAATGTTGTTTTCCATTCATCTCCCAATTTCATACGAATTTGATGGTATCCACTACGCAAATCAACTTTGGAGAATATTGTAGAGCCACTCAATTCATCAAGCATATCATCTAGCCTAGGAATAGGATGATGATAATGAATAGTAATATTATTAATGCCTCTACAATCAACACACATACGCGACGTACCATCCTTTTTAGGCACTAGTATAATAGGAACAGCACAAGGACTAAGAGATTCGCGTATATAACCTTTGTCGAGCAGCTCCAGTACTTGACGCATAATCTCCTTCGTCTCTTCTGGATTGGTACGGTATGGTGCAAGGTTGGGTAGCGATGCAATCGGGAATTAAGTCAATTTGATGCTCAATCCCTCGAATAGGTGGTAATCCGGTGGCACGCCTTGTGGGAAGACGTCGTGAACTCCCGCAAAATGTTAGTGACGTTAGGGGCAAAGAGGAAGGCACGTCCTCGAATGAAAATAATGCCTCTTTGCACACAAAAGCATAGCAAACAGATTTGCTAGAATCTAGCTCATCAATATCAGATTTGGTGGCAAGTAAACATGCACTTTTCAGTTTAATTTCAGAAGCAACATTAGATGGTTTATTATTAGGCTTCATTTGTTGCTCAAATTCTTTTGCCACAATCTGATTTTCACTCTTATTTTTCTCTGTTTTGCTTTATTAGCTCTATTAATATCATCTTTCAAAATGGAATCAGGAGTCATAGGAAGCAAAGTAATATTTTTATCCTTGTGAACAAGAGTATCTTGATTGTTTCTACCATGGTGTACAGAATTTTATCAAATTGCCATGGTCTACCAAGTAATAAGGAACATGCTTGCATAGGTACCACATCACAATCAACATAATCGGCATATGTAGAGATACTAAAATACACACGAGCAAAGACGTGTTACCTTAACCTTGCCGCTGTTGTTGAACCATTGGATGTAGTAAGGATGTGGATGTGGCCTTGTGGTGAGAGAAAGCTTCTCCACCATATCCATGCTAGCCAAGTTGTTGCAGCTCCCTCCATCTATGATGACGCGAATAGAACGTTCCTTCACAACTCCCTTTGTATGGAACAAGTTATGCCTCTGATTTTGCTCAGCTTGTGTAACCTGCACACTCAAAACACGTTGAGCAACTAAACATTCATACCGCTGCCAGCTTCAGCAGCCATGTATTGCGTCTCATGATCGTAATCATCTCCACCGTGTTCTTCATGTGTAATAAGAGCCAAAGTCTCTTCATCATAGTCACTAGCGGACTCATACCCACCATCCTCGGTAGCAATCATCACACGCTGAGATTGGCATTCTCTCAAGAAAAATGTCCTCTTCCCTTACAACGACGACAAATAATATCACTTGTGTGCCTGTTGACGCCATGGAAGAAGAAGAGCTTGTAGGCCCAGCAGTGTGCTCTTGGCGAGATAGTGGTGGTTGTGCACGCTTTCTTGTATCACGGTTGGAGGTGGCAGCCGACGGAGGTGCGGTGTAGTAGAACGTGTGGAAGTAGATGATGCACGTGGTGTCCATGATGAAGGTCGACCTGCGAGAAAAGTTAGTCCGGCGCCTAACGCCTGTCCGATCCTCGACTTCACGCTCGACTTTACAAGCAAGATGGAATAATCGAGTGATATTAGTATAATCCTTGTAGTCTAGAATGGTGCGAATATCTCTATTTAATCCACCCGTAAAACGTGCAAGCATAGCTTCATTCTCCTCAACAATACCACATCTAATCAAGCGGTTTGTAATTCCCGATAATATTCTTCTACGAATTTTTCCTTGTCTTAAGCGCTGCAATTTTGAAGTAATTCACGTTGATAATATGGTGGAACCCAACGAGTACGCATATAGCAGTTTTCAAAGCAGCCCAAGTAGCTGGAACAGGATATAATCTACAATGTTCAGACCACCAAACACATGCAAAGCTAGTGAAAGCACAAACAGCAATGGGAACACGTCTCTCCTCGGGATATTGTAAACATGTAAATCGTTGTTCGGTTTCTAACTCCCAAGTAAGATATATATCGTGAACATATCTACCCTCAAATGGTGGAATATTCAACTTCAGTTTAGGGAGATGGTCATGATCTCGCACTGAGGGGGAGCCCTAACATTGCCATTATTTGCATGTGGACGACCGGGTGGTTGTGGTGCCGGTGGTTGTGGTGCAGGTGGTTGCACGTAGTTCGATGTTGATGAACCTCATCCTCGTACTCTCACATAATCATCCTCCCCACATCGCCAGCAGGAGCCACGAAGTATCAACAATGACACCGGCAGCTTGGCGGTGAAGAGGGACACGGCTCGCTTCGGCGGAGGGCTGTT
The DNA here is from genome assembly GCA_021605145.1 of Aegilops bicornis. Taxonomy (NCBI): domain Eukaryota; kingdom Viridiplantae; phylum Streptophyta; class Magnoliopsida; order Poales; family Poaceae; genus Aegilops; species Aegilops bicornis. Next base: position 421,457,018 of record CM038674.1, read on the forward strand.
TCGCGATGTGGAGGTAGTCGTTGTTGTTGTTGTAGAGGTGCGTTAGGTGCAGCCGGTGGTGGTGGTGGTAGGCCTTGAGCAATTCATTAAACTTGTTATCGAGCTTTGTTTTGAACGCCTTCTCAATGCCATCTATCTTCTCCATGGCCTCTTCAAATCTATTTAGCACATCTTCCACCTGCCCACTTATCATTTGTTGAAACTTATCATGTAGCGCTTTGTTTGTCATGTTCTCCCAGTCAGTCTCGTCGGATTGTGATCATGCCATGGTTAGCAGCAATAGAAACACACAAGAATATGATTCGACAGACTACTAGGAAGTGGTGGTGGTGGTGTGGTGGACAGTCACAAATCCGTCAAGCAAATCTCAAATTCTTACCAGTTCTTACCCAGCAGCAGGCGGTGATCGGCAACCGATGTAGTCAAAACTCTCAAAGCTTGGATAGAGCAATTACCAGGGAGAGTCAAACGCACGATGTAGATGTATGTGGAGCTGGGAAGGCTTATAATATGGTAGCAAAAAGGGTCAGCAATAATCAATTCAGAGATGCAAAGTTGAAAACACGCTCAACGACGCAGATTGCAGGTCTTTGGTCCTAGGCTAGACCGTGCTAGAGACGCGAGCCTAGAACACGAACAAAATCACGGCCGCACGTAAACAAGGGAAAAGCACACTCTGGAAATTTTTTGTTTTTGCTCTTTTTTGCGCTGCTCTTTTTTTTGCGAAAAAATCACTATAATGGCGAGTGTCTCAAAACTCTTCCTGTGTCAAACTGGCGGGATGGGCACGAAATTTTTTCGACCAATTTTTTTTTCGAACGCGGACCCAAAAACTGGAAACGGGTCAAAAAAAACTTTCTATAACGGCGACTGTCTCAATACGCTTAGAAACACCTAAAAATAGGATAGCCAGAAAATTTTTCGACAAGTGCGTTTTCGGAAAATTTTGGGCCTAAACGGAGGGTGGTTTCCAGACTTTTTTTTTCCGAAACCTACTCCGGCAAGGAAACACGAATCGAAAACTAGATGGATCGCGAAAACAAACCTAATATGCAAGGAACTCGGATTGGTGGTGGATATATGGTGGTGGTATATGGCAGCGGTGGTGGTAGCGGTGGTAGTATATGGATATGGATCGGTGGTGGTATATGGACACGGATTGGTGGTGGTATATGGATACGGATTCGGAGCGGTGATGGTAGGTGGCAGGGGCGATGATGGTGCGGTGGCGGCGTGACCTATGGATCTCGAAACCTACTCCGGCTAGGAAACACGAATCGGAAACTAGATGGATCTCGAAAACAAACCTAATATGAGAAGAACTCGGATTGGTGGTGGATATATGGTGGCGGTGGTGGTATATGGATACGGATTCAGAGCGGTGGCGGATAAGCAATGGTGGTAGATGGCAAGGCGATGATGATGGTGCGGCGGCGTGAAAACTTATGACCAGAACTCGAAACTCTAAAAGACTAGACGCTAAGACCAGCAACTAGACACGACGATGCAACCGCAAATTCAACAAAGCAAAACCCTAAAAAGATTATGCAAAGGCTCAGATTAGTTCGGACATGATGAACTAACCCTCATTTTTTTTGTGGCTTTTTCGTGGACTTTAGGTACGAAGAACAGACTCGATCTAATCTACGAAAAACTGTAAAATCTCACCGAGCAACCTGAAAACCTGATACCACTTGATAGAGGCAAAGGTGTCCCGATGTTTCAATGAGATGGTGGCTATCGTTTCTGTGGGAGTCGACCTTGACGATCCGACTACGTACGTGCGAGACGTCGCGCCTTAGCAATCGCTAAACCAACTTCCAAGGGTTATTGACCACGGCGGAGCACGATCAACCTGACCATGAGGGCCTGTTTCCTGCGAGCAAACGAAGAACAAGCAAGAAACTAAGATTGCAATCTGGATATTGCGAATATAAGAGGAAAGCTTTATTAATGAAGGTGGGGTTCTGAGACGCCTTTGGTCCGGTTGTTGAACACAAACGAAATGCACGCGAAGTTGCGACTAAGGCGAACTTTTGATCTAAACAAAACCCAAAGTCTAAACGGTGCCCTAAGGGCTGTATATATGGAGGAAGAGGGCGGAATTTCGTGGCCCTTGGTGGAGGGTCCAAATCAACCCTATCTCTTGTTTCCCACACATACGGACTCTAAAATAGCCTATACTTGTGTATTTCGAAATTACAAGGGCTGGCCCAATAATAAGGTGACGAAGACCTAGAATAGCCTCGGACAGAAATTTATGAAGTAGCATCTTGTATATTTCGTCCAAGGCTTCATGCACCCATTATGGTGGCTTCAAAGTCTGAAATCATCACTTGTAACTCGTTCTTGTTCCCTTGCGCATGGCATCATCTCCATGCTTGTTCTTGCTCCAATGTCCATCCTTCTCCAAGCTAGGCCCTTCATTTGTAAGCAAAACAAATGTATCCAATTTAGGCGACATCATATTCTCATGAACATTAGAATCATTACCAAGAAACGAAAGTACCTGATAATTTAATTGGCGTGCGCGAGCTCTAGTAATTGGTCCAGTATATGTAGCAGTAGGGGTTGCGGGTGTAACAATGGTATTGATGTCCTCATCACACTAGGCAACGATCTCATCACGCACCCCGATGCTACGAATGTTCAGGAAGAATGCCGCAACGACAGCTGCCTCAGGGCCATGGGTCCTGCCGTGCATCTGCCAGAAGTGATAGATGCAGTCCCTGAGCTGCTCCACTGATCTTGACGTCTCGTGATCTCCTGGAAGCAACACGTCCATCGCGGGGCGGCCTCTCATCCGAGTACCATTGAAGGAGGCAACACATCGACACAATGCGGCTTAGTGGTGCCTTGCAAGGGCCGGTGGACGCGTCGGTACACCGTGGCCCGGGGCAGCCTGCCCTGCGCCATCTTCGCTTGAAGTCGAAGAAGCGGTCGGTGAACAAGGAGTCGGCGTCGAGGGTGACGTCAAAGGGGGAAGGTGTTTGGGAGGGCAAGTGACCTGGATCAAGGAGACGAGAACGCCATAGCCCCCTAGTTGTGGCGCCAAATGTCGGTGTGTAGGAACCAGACATTGGGTTGTTAGGTACAACCCTTTGAGAGTTCGGCCAGGGACTGAACGCGTCAAGTTCCTAAGTCATCGATTGCCAGAGATGAGAGGAGAAGATACAAGAGCACACCGGAGCTATCCAGGTTCAGGCCACCATGTAGGTGTAATACCCTACTCCAGCTCTAGAATGATATTGTTGTGTGAGAGCTACAAGATGTGTTCTTTGTTGTGAATCTGAGTCGACCTCCTAGGCTGAGGTTTTCCCCTATTTATACTTCCTCGGGGTCTCACCCTTGCTGCCGGAGTCTCCCATTGGCTTGGTATAAACAAAGGAAATGATGGAGTTGTTTGTACCGGAACAACGCGGCCGATCGAGGCGTGCCCGTCCGTATAGAGTGGGTGGCTGCCGAACACTGCTCTTATAGTCGCATGCGGAGCAGGTGAATCTCCAGCGATCACTGTTGATGACCTCGGGGAACGAGGCGCCTTGCTGGAGCCCATGCGCCAAGGACGGGTCCTATGCGTCCCATCCCGGCCCGGTAGCAGTGAGGGGGGATGGAGCGCATTCAATGCTTATGACCAACGGACTCCCCGCTCCCTTCGCGAGGATGGGTCACGTTGGGCAGATCACCTCTTGGGAGGCTCCCGGAGGCACGCTTCCCAGAGCCGAGAAGCGCACGGAGTAAGGTCAAACCCTCCATCGCGCCGCTTGGGATGGGGTCGCATGTTGGGGACCACCGTTAAGTCCTCGGCCCGCAGGTCCAAGGTACCCTGGTTCTCATTTGGGCAACAGTGTAGCTTGAACCACAACGCATTTCATCATGAAAATTTAGAAGGTATAGTATATATCCCTAGGTTCATGTGTAATCGTTTTAAGAATTTTTTGGAACTTCAAAATATGGAATTCATATTTTTTGAAATTCCGTGCTCCATGGAGAAAGGATCCGAAAGCAATTTCCCAGTCCCGGTCATGATCACCGGTGCACACGTCACACCATGCAACTGCGACTATTACATCCATTCCAAACAACCATGTTTACTAGTACTCCCTCCGTTTCTAAATATTTGTCTTTCTAGACATTTTAAATGACTACCATATACGATTTATGTAGACATATTTTAGAATATAGATTCACTCATTTTGTTTCGTATGCAGTCACTTGTTGAAATGTCTAGAAAGACAAATATTTAAGATCGGAGGAAGTAGTACGTATTATCCCATTGGCACGTCAAAATCAACCACGATCTTCGCACAGTATTTGTGGCCCATTGTTAAGAGCCAGCCACGGCCATGTACAGTTGCATGGCGTGACATGTGCTGGCCAATGATACACATGCATGAATCGATCGATGTCGCTGCAGCATCAGCGTCGTCTGGAGTAGTTAGGAGATCAACACAGTTGTGGTGTTTACGAATTGGATGAGAATATGAGATGAATCATCCACTCAAGAGTCAAGACCATACTGCCATTTGATCGGACGAACAGAGTTGCGTCCATCAACCAGGGCGACTCCTTTACATTCTAGCTGTGGAGCCGACATGACGCTTGATCTCGTTGCAGGCGTTGCGTAAAATCTGACAATGACAAATCGGCCCCGGCCTCCTCTGGCCTTGTAGGTTGCAACTGAAGCAAGGAGTGTACGAACAAGGTGGGTCTCGGGAACACAATCTTGTCTTGATGATGACGCTAACAAGCAAGAAAACAACGAAGAAGCGACACGCATCGAATGTTACAAATGCACGGTCATTTAGGAAACGCGAATTCTAAGATATTCGGAACACTCCTCGAGTGCGGAATTACAAATTCTAGGATATTTATATGCATGGATGGATGTTGAGCTCGGCGCCACTGCTTCCATGTAGTTTATATTTGAATCTCTAAGATGACCTATATTTAAGAACAGAGGTAGTATTATCTACAACTTGGAAAACAAACCTTGGAGACCATCATGAGTTCATTTCGGCACGCCATCCATCCATGCAGATGCAGGCACACCATCGTGATGCATCTCAAGGATTTTGCCTTGAGAAAAGAAGAGCAAAAGAAAGAAACCTCCAGCCATGCAACACATTGATCTGATCTCCATAGCCGAATGTAGGCAGGCCACTGAACAGCAGAGGACAGCGCCACCCTTTCGCATCATTGCCAACCCAAACCACCCCCCTAATCCTAATCCCTCCCTATGGCGCCGTACTACATTGGCCTCTGTCCTGTTGATTCTGGTGCAAAAGCTGCACCGCCATTGATGATCCTGTTCCACCTTTACTAACCAGCCAGCCCCTCCCAAAGATTCCTCTCCTCTCATCTCCTTCTCCGGTGCACTTTGTTCGATCAACGGAAAAGCGTCCATTCAATTCCATACCATGTGATTGATGTCTCCGCACTTCCTTTTCCAAAGGGCAGAGGAGAAGGACCACGATGCTCTCTCTGTCACTGTCGCTGCCTCACTGTTCCCTTCCCCCACTCGTCCATAACTGCGTGCCACCCTCGCACTGTGCCACTACAAGAATCAAGAATGCCTAACCACTTTGGCGGCCTAAATGCTTCATTCATAATAACGCTCCTGCTAATCCAGTCCAGTGGGTCTCTTCAGCTCGGTTGATAAGTGTCGCAGGCCCTCGTGCTTCTCTGTTGAGTTTGTTCCCGGGTGAGGCCGACGACGAAGCTGCGTCGTCCACAAGGTGCTTTGCTTTACCTTCGGATTTATCCATTTCCATCTGTTTGCATGATGCCTCACTTGCAGTTCACAGATGCTTGCAGTTGCACTTGGATCCGAATCTCATCACAAGCAATAAAGAAACCATATTCGCCTCCATGGATTTGCTCAGCCCACATGGCGCCTTGCCCATGCACATTCCCTCCTTCTAATCTTCTTCTACCTTTGATGCAGCTGCTCCCATGTGATGTGCGCCTAAGCTGAGCTGAGCTGAGCTCGCCTCACTCCGGACTGACAGCACGGCACCGGTGGATTGGATCTGTCCTTCCGAGATCGATGGACCGCTCCTGCTACTTCCCGCTGCGGTGGGAGAGCACCGGCGACCAGTGGTGGTACGCCTCGCCCATCGACTGGGCGGCGGTCGACGGCCACTACGACATCGTCCGCCAGCTGCTGCACCTCGACCCCAACCTCCTCATCAAGCTCACCTCGCTCCGCCGGATCCGCCGCCTCGAGGCGCTCTGGGACGACGACGCACGCTTCGTCCACGCGCCCCGCCACCGCGCCTCCGTCGCCCGTGGCCTGCTGCTGGAATGCGAGTGCAAGCACGGCGCCGAGAACACGCTGCTCCGGGCCGGCTACGGCGGATGGCTACTCTACACGGCCGCGTCCGCGGGGGACGCGGGCTTCGTGCAGGAGCTGCTGGACAGGGACCCGCTGCTCGTCTTCGGCGAGGGCGAGTACGGGGTCACGGACATGTTCTACGCGGCGGCGAGGGGCGGCAACGCCGACCTGTTCAGGATGCTGCTGGACCACGCCATGTCTCCGAGGTGCTCGACGTATGGTCGCGACGGGGATGGCGCCGGCCGCGCCTCGGTGTTCCGGCTGGAGATGATGAGCAGGGCTGTACACGCTGCCGCCAGAGGAGGGAGTGTGCGGATGCTGAAGGAGCTCATCGACGGTCGCTCCGACGTGTCGGCGTATCTTGATATCCGTGGATCCACCGTGCTTCATGCAGCTGCTGGGAGAGGGCAGCTCGAGGTGAGCCACCTGTGTTCCTGCCATTGCTTACATCTTCCTCTCTAGATGCTGTTGTTTAGTTTGTCTTCGTCGTCTAGTTTAGATCTCGTTATCAGTATGCTTACATGCTTTGGAATTTTGGTGCGCAATAATCGGTTTGCTTGAGGTGTATTCGCCTTTCCGGTGGATAATTGGAATTGTGTCCACTATCCAAAATGAAATGTCTAGTGTCATTCAAGGATAATCACTGTGTTATTTATGATAATTATCTATGAGTACTTAACTTTAACAGACAAGCACTATGATCTATACAACAATCATAGCAGTAAAGGTATTATTGTTACTACCGTCGTGATCAACACTTGGGAACGAGAGGTCTTTTGGATCAGCTCGAGCAATTCATGATCCAGTCTTTTTTAGAAGGTTGGTAGTGGTACACAATACTGAAACGTCAAAGCTCCAATCATGAGACCCCCTTCCAATAAACTGAGGCAAAAGCGAATGTACTTCTACTTCTGTCCGGATAGAAAAAGAATTGGTACCAAACAACTTTTAGATCTACGGCTCCCTTTCTGTTTTCTTGATGGTGATATTCAGCCAACTTCCCTTCTGTTTCTTAATGTCACACATGTGATCGTTCTTGCTACTGGTGTCATTGAATTGTTAGGTGTGCAAAGGTCCATTTATCTGAAAATTGGAAAATATCTTATGCAGGTTGTCAAGTACCTGATGGCCTCTTTCGACATGATCAACTCAACCGACAACCAAGGGAACACTGCACTACATGTAGCGGCCTACCGAGGGCACCTGCCCGTTGTAAACGCACTGGTTGCTGCATCTCCATCAACCATATCAGCTGTCAACAATGCAGGCGATACGTTCATCCACTCGGCGATCGCAGGGTTCAGAACCCCGGGGTTCCGCCGGCTCGACCGGCAACTGGAGCTCACCAAGCATCTCATTCGAGAGAAAGCCGCAGACATCCGGAAGATCATCAACCTGAGAAACGATGCTGGCCTTACCGCCCTGCACATGGCTGTGGTTGGCTGCGTGCATCCGCACCTCGTCGAGCTCCTGATGACCACGCCGTCCATCGACCTTAATGTCGAAGACGCTGACGGCATGACCCGCTGGCGCTGCTCAAGGAGCAGCTGCGATCAACCCCGTCGGAGAGGCTCATCAAGCAGATAGTCTCCGCCGGAGGGGTGCTGAGCTCGAGCGTGCTGAGAAGCCGGTCGGCCGTCGTTTCACAGATAAAGATGCGGGGAGGGATTGCGATCAGTCCGGGCACCATGTTCAAGATATCGGATGCGGAGATATTGTTGCACTCGGGCATTGCGGCGACGGAGTCCCGAAGGGCTAGCTCGTGCTCCAGCGATGGCAAGTGTGACCCTGTACATGCGGATGCAAACGGCGAAGGTGATGAGAACCATGGATCGTCGGAGAAGAGGCTCAGCTCTGCCAGCCGAGCCAAGGACCGTCTCAAGATGATGCTGCGGTGGCCTCGCCACAGGGAGAAGATGTCAAGGACGCCGAGGAAATCCGAGGACGGCGGCCCGCTGGACACCATCAAGAAGCTGAACAAGCATGTCGCCGACACCCCGACTCCGCTCAGGCAGGCCTTCACCAAGACGACGGCGCTCAACAACAAGCGCACGCTCGCGGTCAAAAGCTCCGCCCCAGCTCGGCCAGCAAGAAGAAGCTCATCCACGGCATCATGGAGGCCATGCCGCACCTCGCGGCGCCATCGGCATTGACCCGGTCCCCGCCGAGCACGCTCCCGAGGTCCTCCATGTCATCCGCGCCGACGTCCACCAAGCTCAAGGACATCTGCTTCGAAGAAGAGGAGAGCACGATGGTGACGCCGCCGTTCGGCAAGCTCAAGGACATCATCCTGGACAACGACGACGGCGCGGACGAGCCGTCGTGCTCGAACTCGTCCTTCGCCGACGAGGGGGTCGGCGTGGCCGCCCGGAGGAACCACGGCTGCGGGAACGGGAGGCTCATCAACATCTGCTTCGGCGCGCAGGGGCTCACGGTGGAAGACTCTGCCAGCGGGCAGCAGACGAGCAAGATGTTCAAGCAGCAGTGTCTCCGGGTGCCCTGATCTGGCCTGCGTTCGGCTTTGCGGTTCAGCGATATATATGTGTGTGTGTGTGTGTGTGGAACTCCCCCGGCTCGGTTTGGTTTGGTTTGGCGTGTTGCTCTTTTGCAAGGGCTTGAGCTTGCTATCATCAAGTTATCGACGTGATTCCACTGCCAGAATTTCGAACACACAACCTATAGGTTGCGGCCACGACGCATTATCAGCTGAGCTGACCACATATTTTGTTTCATTTATAGATTAATTTGTATTTCTACCTTAGTAAATGAAAGCGAGAAAGAAAGACCACAATGCCTTTGATAAGGAGACAAAACCATTTGCTCCAAGTTTTTTAAAAGGCCGATGCAACGTGTTTTGTACTCCACTTGTCTCTTTTTTGTAGTGATGAATGTTTTCTAGAAAAATAAATGTTTCATCCTATAGAATTCGAACAACGGTCTTTTTCTTGTTTATCATATCTCAGTAAATTCTTTTATAATGAGATTGATAATTATATGTACCACAAATCTGATAGCTTATGTACAAATATCGTCGTAGCTTTTTTTATAAAAAAAATAATGTAAACATACACTCGATAACTTTTTTGTATGAACAGTATGGTAACTCACACATCGCATATCTGATAACTTATGCACCATGGCACTGGTACCTTCAAATGACGGGGGGTTGATCAAATATACCTTAATAGCATGATAACTCACACATTGCGCACTGATAACTTATGTACCCCTATCCCGTAATTTTGGCGACCAAGAGGGGGTGTTGACGAACTTTGTGTGAATAGCATGGTAACTCACACAAGGCAGTGATAACTTTTGCACCCATCCCGGTAACTTTGGCAACGAATGCGGGGGGGGGTAGTTGATGAAATATCCCTCGGTAGATTTTTTGTGTCGATATCATGATAAGTCACACATCGTATACCTGATAACTTATGGACCCCAGTCCCGATAACTTTGGTACGGTGGTGGGGGTGGGGGGGGGGGGGAGAGTTGACGAAACATCCCCTCGGTAACTTTTTGTGTGAATAGTATGGTAACTCACACATCGCACACCTGATGACGTATGTACCACAGTCCTGATAGCTTTGGCATGAGGAGGGGGGGGGGGGGGCGGTAACATTTGTGTGAATGGCATGGCAACCCACACGTTTGCAGACATGATAACTTATTTACCCCGGTCCTGGTAACTTTGGCAAGGGGGTTGATTAAATATGCCCATGGTAACTTTCATGTTAATAACACGGTAACTCACGCCTCAGACACTGGTAACTTGTATACCTGGTCCCGATAACTTTGGGGACCGGGTGGGGAGGGAGGACATCATGAAATATACCCCGGTAACTTTCATTGATGAAGTGGAATTTTTCCAAAAATAGCTTTCTTTTTTCTTATGACAGTAGTAAGAGTTTAAAATAATTTTATTTTCAACTAATGAACAACAAACTAGGTTGGCGTGATGGTTGTTGGGCTTTGTACTTGGGCCTGTCCTTTCCACCCCGACGCAAGTTCGAATCCTATGTAGGTAATTTTTTTCGCGTTTTTAATTATGGTGCAATAAATCGATCGGGAGGAGCACGGGAATAGCGGGTGGAACGTTGTTTCCCCTGTCGAGGGGATCATGCGGATCTGTCGCTAACGACCAGTCGACTGGTCGTTAGCACAGTCCTACACAAATGTTTGAGCTGTACCAAGCAAACTTAGGCTCAAACAACACGGGCTAGCTACAATGGAAATGCACTTTGGAGCCCGTTTAAAAAGCATGAAAATAATTTAATTGAATTTCCAAAAAAACATGCATGTATTATATGTTTGTGTAAAGAACTTACTTCTTTGTAAATTTTACCTGAATAGTTATGTTGTTAATTAGGGGATTCGGTTTAGCTAAAGGTATGCACTGAGTAGATAACAAACATAGTTGGATAATTATCATATAACTCAGAAAAAGCCTATATTACTTTTAGAGAGATTGCATTGATGGTAACACGTGAGCACAATATAATAGTAGAGCTAAAAAACCTAGCAAAGATTATACTCCCTCCATCCCATAATGTAAGACATGTCATGTTTTGACACACATTATGGGACAGAGGGAGTAGATAGCAAGGGAAGATACTAACATGTCGAAAGTATCAGGAAAAAGTATATTTTTCGTCCTTGAACTTTCATGATAGTTTAGAAATCGTCCCTCAACTTCAAAACCACTAAAACACAGTCCCTCAACTAATTAAACCGGATATTTTCCGTCCCTTAGGTGGTTTTAGTACGGTGTGGACCCGGTTTTGACTAAAAGTGGCCATGTGGCCTGGTTTTATGACTTAGCGTCCCGTGATTCATACGGCAGCACATGGCAGGTCTCAGGGTCGACGATCTTGGCGACTTAGCCTCGGTATTGGGCGGCAGGAGGCCGGCCATCCCGTATCGGCGGCTCTCCTCGGCCGAGTCTGTAGACGCGCCGATGGTCGTGCTCTCGATCAGCCCGTACCCCCGCAGGATCTCCATCGACAACGTGCAGAGGAACGTCTCCATGGTGTCGGAGTCCTCGAGGCGGAGGCTGTTCGTTACCATCTGGACCATGGATATTTTAGAACAAGAGCTCAAGGAATTGATAGATTGATCGCACGGGTTTACATCTTTGTCGTGCTGTACAACAACCTTAGCTAAAGATTAGTTAACTAGCCCTACTAGCGGAAAAAAAATTATATGAGACCAGGTCTCATATTTAGCAGGTGAGATCCTTCCTGATGGATGACACATCGCATTCACAAATCACAAAGCATCTAATCTCTCCTCCCTGATTTCAGCTGGAGGATGGGGTAAATGCTTTATGATTTGTAAATGCCACGTGTCATCCATCAGGATGGGTCTCACCTGCTAACTCGTGAGAACTGGTCTCATGGAATTATTTTCCCCTACTAACTAGCGCTGCCAATCCTGTGCACTTGAGCGCACAACCGAACGTGTGTGCATGGGAGGAGGAGGTCCTGAAGACGTGTTCCAAGTCCTGCATGATGCGATCCTGGCAGCGTTGAGCAGGTTGGTAGTGGTGACCACAGCAGCGAGCGCCGCCATGCTGGAAGTGGACCGAGTTGGGGTAAAAAACCAGGTCACGTGGCCAATTTAATCAAAACCGTTTTGACATCATACTGAAACCACCTGAACGGACGAAATTTATCTGGTTTAACTGTTGGGAAACGTAGTAATTTCAAAAAAAATCCTACGCACACATAGGATCATGGTGATGCATAGCAACGAGAGGGGAGAGTGTTGTCCACGTACCCTCGTAGACCGAAAGCGGAAGCGTTAGCACAACGCGGTTGATGTAGTCGTGCGTCTTCACGATCCGACCGATCCAAGTACCGAACGTACGGCACCTCCGAGTTCGACACGCTCACTCGACACGTCCCGCGAACTCTGATCCAACAGAGCTTTACGGGAGAGTTTCGTCAGCACGACGGCGTGATGACGGTGATGATGTTGCTACCGACGCAGGGCTTCACCTAAGCACCACTACGATATGAACGAGGTGAAATATGATGGAGGAGACACCGCACACGGCTGGAATAGATCAACAGATCAACTTGTGTGTCTTGGGGTGCCCCCTGCCCCCGTATATAAAGGAGCAAGGGAGGAGGAGGCCGGCCCTAGGAGGGGCGCGCCAAGGGATTAGGATTCCTACTCCTAGTAGGAGTAGGTTTCCTCCTTTCCTAGTCCAACTAGGAGAAGGGGGGAGGAGGGGAGGGGAGAAGGAAGGGAGAGGGGGCCGCGCCCCAAACCCCTTGTCCAATTCGGACTGCGCTTGGGAGGGGCGTGCGCCACCTCCCGGCTGCTGCCTCTCCTTTCCCACTAAGGCCCATTAAGGCCCAATACTTCTTCCCCGTATTCCCGTAACTCCTCGGTACTCCGAAAAATATCCGAATCATTCGGAACCTTTCCGATGTCCGAATATAGTCGTCCAATATATCGATCTTTACGTTTCGACCATTTTGAGACTCCTCGTCATGTCCCCGATCTCATCCGGGACTCCGAACTACCTTTGGTACATCAAATCACATAAACTCATAATACGGATCGTCACCGAACGTTAAGCGTGCGGACCCTACGGGTTCGAGAACTATGTAGACATGACCGAGACACGTCTCCGGTCAATAACCAATAGCGTAACCTGGATGCTCATATTGGCTCCCACATATTCTACGAAGATCTTTATCGGTCAAACCGCATAACAACATACGTTGTTCCCTTTGTCATCCGTAGGTTACTTGCCCGAGATTCGATCGTTGGTATCTCAATACCTAGTTCAATCTCGTTACCGGCAAGTCTCTTTACTCGTTCCGTAATGCATCATCCTGCAACTAACTCATTAGTCACATTGCTTGCAAGGCTTATAGTGATTTGCATTACCGAGAGGGCCCAGAGATACCTCTCCGATAATCGGAGTGACAAATCCTAATCTCGAAATACGCCAACTCAACAAGTACCTTCGGAGACACCAGAGAGCACCTTTATAATCACCCGACGCGTAGTGACGCGTTTGATAGCACACAAAGTGTTCCTCCGATAAACGGGAGTTGCATAATCTCATAGTCATAGGAACATGTATAAGTAATGAAGAAAGAAATAGCAACATACTAAACGATCAAGTGCTAAACTAACGGAATGGCTCAAGTCAATCACATCATTCTCCTAATGATGTGATCCCGTTAATCAAATGAAAACTCATGTCCATGGCTAGGAAACTCAACCATCTTCGATTAACGAGTTTGTCAAGTAGAGGCATACTAGTGACACTATGTTTGTCTGTATATTCACACATGTATTATGTTTCCAGTTAATACAATTCTAGCATGAATAATAAACATTTATCATGATATGAGGAAATAAATAATAACTTTATTATTGCCTCTTGGGCATATTTCCTTCAGTCTCCCACTTGCACCAGAGTCAATAATCTAGTTCACATCGCCATGTGATTTAACATCAACAGTTCACATCTTTATGTGGTTAACACCCATAGTTCACATCGATATGTGACCAACACCCAAAGGGTTTACTAGAGTCAGTAATCTAGTTCACATCACTATGTGATTAACACCCAAAGAGTACTAAGGTGTGATCATGTTTTGCTTGTGAGATAATTTTAGTCAACGGTCTGGTCACATTTAGATCCATAAGTATTTTGCAAATTTCTATGTCTACAATGCTCTGCACGGAGCTACTCTAGCTAATAGCTCCCACTTTCAATATGTATCCAGATTGAGACTTAGAGTCATCTGGATCAGTGTCAAAACTTGCATCGACGTAACCCTTTACGACGAACCTTTTGTCACCTCCATAATCGAGAAACATATCCTTATTCCACTAAGGATAATTTTGACCGCTGTCGAGTGATCTACTCCTAGATCACTGTTGTACTCCTTGCTAAACTTCGGTGGTAGGGTATACAATAGATCTGGTACACATCATGGCATACTTTATAGAACCTATGATCGAGGCATAGGGAATGACTTTCATTCTCTTTCTATCTTCTCGCCGTGGTCGGGCTTTGAGTCTTACTCAATTTCACACCTTGTAACACGTGCAAGAACTCTTTCTTTGACTGCTCCATTCTGAACTATTTCAAAATCTTGTCAAGGTATGTACTCATTGAAAAAACTTATCAAGCGTCTTGATCTATCTCTATAGATCTTGATGCTCAATATGTAAGCAGCTTCATCGAGGTCTTTGTTTAAAAAACTCCTTTCAAATACTCCTTTATGCTTTCCAGAAAATTCTACATTATTTCCAATCAACAATATGTCATTCACATATATTTTATTTAGACGGTGAAAATTTGTTTTGGCATTTTTAGGTTTTTATTTTATTTTATAGGATTTATTTTCGGTTCGGCGGAATTATTAAAAAAAAGAACAGTGCCGACTAGGCCGAAGCCCAGCCGAGCCGGCCCACTCCCCCGCGCGCCGTCTCCCATCTGGAGACCGAGCCGCCGCCGCCTCGGACGAGGAGTCCGGCCGGGACTCCGCCTCGCCGCCGCCTTGCCCCTCCTGCAAGCCCCCTCTTTAAATACCCCCACCCCGGAGCCCTCCACCACCACCCAAGTCACCAGCCCGCCGCCCGACCGCAGCGCCGCCGCCGCAGCCCCGCCTCGCCGGAGGTAACGCGCCGTTTCCGCCGCCGGTTTTTTTTAGAAAACCGATCCGGTAATTTTTAGAAACCCTAGTTCTTTTTTTAGATCGGTTCACCGGTTTTTCTCGGTTTAGTGACTTAGCGGACGTTCGTCCATACGTTCGTTTTAACGAACGGTTTTCGCTCGATAGTTACAGACTACGAACATTCGTTTGTTAGCCTGTTCGTCAGTTTTCTTTTCCTCGGATTTTTCCACGATTATTTTCGATCGCGATTTCTGATCCGATTTTTGTTTTAGTTTATCTTTTCGCTCGTTTATCGGAATCAGGTGATTCAAGCGCCTAGATCTTCGTCTCGAAACCCTCGTTCTGTTTAATCAACTTGAACAAGATTTTGGTACTCTAAAATTTGACTTTAGTTCAGATTAGTAAACGGATCTTGTTTCTTTCGCCGTTTGAGTTTTGATTCTTTTTGCAAACCGGAGTTCTTAAGTTGAACTTTCTGGTCAATTCTTCTTATTTGAGTTTTGCCCGTGCATCTTTGCTTGATTGCTTATGTATGCTATTGTTTGTTTGCGATAGAATTCCTGGAGTGCGAAGCGTGCTACTTCGAGTCCCTAGGTTTTGCGGATCGTCCAAGGCAAGTAACACATTGATCATACTCTTTCCATACCCGCTTTTATGCAGTAGTTTCAATCCTCAAACATTGCATGATTAGGATGTCATTAACATGTGGGTTGGGAAGTAGTTGATGAGGTAGAACCTATTGCCTGTTGTATTCAAACCCTTGAGAGTTACTTTCACGTATTGCTTATATTGCTATGCTATGCTTTCGTGAGACGTGGTTTGGGTGAGTGAAATCTATGACAGATGTGAGATTGTTAATTAATGGTTCAACTTAAGGTGGCAACTTAAAATACACATCTGGGTGGATTGAGGCACCTGGAGAATCCAGTGTTGCCTGTATTTTTTGGAAATCCCGGGGTTCCGTGTGATTTTCCTATGGACCGCCACCTGTGCTCAATGGGAACCGAGATATTTTCATGCTAGAAACTTCCGTGTGCAGCCACAAGCTATTATGGGCTCTAGCATAGTTGAGTAGGTTACATGAAGCTCTTGAAGAGGTAGATCACAGGTAGTGGGTTGTAGGTTTGGTATGGTCTGCCTTGGAGTAGAGAGTTAATGTTTCTAAAAGACTGTGTCTCGGTCATCCGTTTCTCAAACACCATGTGGTGCAAGAAATTCAACGAAGGCGACCGAGTCTTGTGGGGAAAAGTGCGCAAACCTCTGCAGAGTGTACAATCTAATCATGGTTAGCCGTGTCCCCGGTTATGGACGATCTTGAGTATCTAGTACTTGGAGTATCCTAGTATCTCATCACTCTAAATTAATATTGTTGGGCTGATAACTACTTTAATTGGGATTGAGTTGGAGGAACCTTCTCAATGATGTTTCAACTACCATGATAGTTAAAATAAAATATATTCCTTTGTTGTAGGAAAAAATTGGCTTTTCGCAAAAACTATAATCGTAGAGCTTTCCACCAGCCAAATATGCATGTAGTGATAGCATTATTCTGTTTTTGCTCTACTGTGTTACATTGCCAGGATATTCCATGTGCTGACCCGTTTTCGGGCTGCAACGTATTATGTTGCAGTCTTTTCAGACGAGGAGTAAGGTTCGTTAGGTCGTTGCCGTGCAGCTCAACTATGTTGTTGGAGTTGATGGACTCACTTTATCTTCCAAGCCTTCCGCTGTTATCGTATTAGATGGCCTTAAGCCATATTTATTGTAATAAGTTCTCTTTTGAGACATTTGATGTAATAAGTGTGTGATTGCTACTCTGTTATAAATCCTTCGAGTACTCAGTGTGTGTCAAAGATTACCGATCCAGGGATGACCTTTGAAGCACAGAGACTTGACCGTTTGAGGTCGGGTCGCTACAAGATGGTATCAGAGCACACTCTGAGTGTAGGACACGATCACTAAGATAAACCATAGGTCACTCTTCTCTACTCATTTCTGACTTCCCTCCATTTTCTACTCTTTAGGATGGCGGAGTTGAAGAACAAGTTTGCATAACCAGATGAAGACACACCCTTTGGACGTCACTTGAAGGAAGTCACTAGGTACTTGAACATTGGAATACCAAGCTTCACCGGGACGTACAAAGCCACCTTACCAGAAGAGGAGCGCTGGATGATTCAAGTACAAGTTCGAGGACGGACTTTCTCGCCAACCACTAAGCCCATAGAATTTTCTTTTGAAGCACCCACCTGGAGTTTAGGCAAGAGCATGGCAGCCCACATTACCATGAGACGCATAGGAGAAGCCTACAACAAGGATCTTAAGGACACTATCTATCAGATATGTGGGCACCGAGACGAGCAATGGGAGATGATCAGCACCAAGAAGGACAAATCCATTGCAGCTTTCATCCAGGAGTTAAACCAGCACATTCGACGCCAGGAGAACCAGATGTGCGCAGATATGATGGATTTGAAGAAGGAGAAGACTAGGATCATCGAGCTGGAAGAAGAACTGAAGTTTATGCGTGATGGATATGAGGAGTAAATTGCGAAACTATTGGAGAAGAATGACGACCTGATGAAGAATATCGGAGTATTCATGGGAGATCCAGCGCCGGGAGGATAAGACGATGATTCCACTTGCCCGGAGAACTACATCATCATCGATGACACCGACTCCGACCCTAGTGATGATTACTTTGAAGACGAAGCTGGATCAGACATCATGGAGTCTTCCACCGATCAAAATTTCTAGATGACCACCAAATAATTAGCAGTATTCCCCCATGTATATAGTAGTAGTTGAGCACTTTTATGATAGTTCTAGACCGCTTGTATGCCCTTGCTTGATTGAGTGAGTGAAATGTTTGTGTTTGTCTCATGTGCATATGGGTAGTGCTTTCTCACTAGACCCCTTTTCTATTCTAATTCTCTCCCCTCTAAACCCGCCAGATGCCTCCGAGACGTGACACCGGATTTGCCTTCCCGACGGAGCTCACTCAGTTGATCCAGCAGCAGAATGCCTTGATGCAATTGTTAGTCTAGAACCAAGGCAGCAGCAGCAGCAGCAACAACAACAACAACAACAACAACAACAACAACAACAACAACAACAACAACAACAACAACAACAACAACAACAACAACAACAACAACAACAACAACAACAACAACAACAACAACAACAACCCACCTCCAGTTGACAACTTAGCTCGCTTTCTAAGGTTGCAACCGCCGGTGTTTTCCAGTAGCACCGAGCCTATAGTTGCTGATGATTGGCTACGCCGTATTGGAAGGGAGTTGACCACCGCAGGTTGCATGATCTTGAGAAGGTGCGTTTTGCCGCACATCAATTGGATGGACCAGCAGCCTCATGGTGGGAGAATTATACGACCACTTTCCCCATAGCCAACATCACTTGGGACCAGTTTCAGCAAGCCTTCCGCACAACCCATGTCTCAACTGGAGCTATGAATATGAAGAAGCGGGAGTTTCGCAACTTATGCCAAGGGAACCATATTGTGGCTCAGTACGTGGATGAGTTTAGCAAGTTATCGCGCTATGCACCTGATGATGTGGCCACAGATGCCGCGAAGCAGGAAAAGTTTATGGAAGGGCTGAATGATGAGATGAGCATGCAGTTGATGGTGGCAACATTCAACAACTACCAGGAGTTGGTAGATAAAGCTCTTATGATTGAAGGGAAGCATCAGCAAATTGAGAGCCGTAAGAGGAAATATGGGCAAGGGAGGTATAACTCAGGAGCTCAGCAGAAGCCTCGCCTAACCCCGAATTCGGGAGGACTTGTTCATAACCATGGAGGTCATAACCACACCGGAGGGAGTTCGCATAACCACAATGGTTCTAAGAATGGAAATGGGAACGGAGCTAACAACAATCAGAACCGCCCCAATCCAGCCACACCCGCCAAAAGAGATCTAAGTCACATTACTTGCTATAAGTGCGGGAAGACTGGACACTATGCCACGGAGTGCCCTGAAGGGAAGAATGGAAACGGAAATGGAAGCGCTGGGAAGAAGCCCAATCCCTTCAACAAAGGACAAGTGAACCACGTTAACGTGGAGGAGGTTGAAGAGCAGCCAGGCGCGATTATAGGTAAGTTTTTGGTTAAGTCTTTTACCACCCTTGTTCTTTTTGATACTGGTGCATCGCATTCATACATATCAAGGGGATTCGTGGATAAGTTTAAACTACCAACCCAAACCCTTAGGACCCCTCTATTAGTAAGTTCACCTGGAGCAGAATATATGGCTAGTTGATGGTGCGACCAGATACCCTTAACCACTGGTAGCCATGTTTTTCCGTCCGACCTAATAATCTTGGAGTCACAAGGATTGGATGTGATATTAGGTATGGACTGGATTTCAAAGTATGGAGGAAGCATTGACTGTGCTAGTAAGTTGATTTATCTCACCACCCCGGAGGGAAAAAGAATTAAGTATGTATCTAGGCATGTGCCTAGGAGGAGCCAAGTGAATACCCTCACGGGAGTTGTTCAGGAGGAAGTGCGTGTAGTGAAGGATTACCCGGATGTTTTTCCAGAGGAGTTACCAGGCATGCCTCCGGATCGAGACATTGAGTTTTTGATTGAGCTATTGCCAGGTACAGGGCCAATATCAAAGAGACCCTATCGGATGCCCGCAAATGATCTGGAGGAGATTAAGAAGCAGATCAAGGAGTTGTGGGAGAAAGGTTACATTCGACGGAGTTCGTCACCATGGGGAGCCCCAGTGCTTTTGGTTGAGAAGAAGGATAAGTCTCTAAGAATGGTTGTTGATTATCGTGCCTTGAATGAGGTGACGATCAAGAACAAATACCCACTGCCGATGATCAATGACTTGTTCGACCAAATTGCAAGGAGCTAAGGTGTTTTCCAAGATCGATCTGCGATCGAGGATACCACCGCTTGAAGATTCGAGAGAAGGATGTACCAAAGACAGCATTCACCACATGGTACCGGTTGTATGAATATACGGTTATGTCATTTGGACTGACTAATGCCCCTGCCTACTTCATGAGCATGATGAACAAGGTGTTCATGGAATATTTGGACAAGTTTGTTGTAGAATTTATTGATGATATAATGGTATACTCAAGAATGAAGAGGAGCACAAGGAGCATATGCGTTTAGTTCTCGAGAAACCTGTGGAACACCGGTTGTATGCCAAGTTCAGCAAATGCGAGTTTTGGTTGAAGGAAGTCGGATTCCTTGGACATGTTATATCGGAGAAGGTATAGCAAAGAGACCCCACCAAGGTTCGATCGATCCGAATGGTTGGCACCCACTTCAGTTAGCGAGATCCGCAGTTTTCTTGGACTCGCGGGATACTATCGGAGATTCATTGAGAATTTTTCCAAGGTAGCGAAGCCAATGACTGAGTTATTAAAGAAGGATACCAAGTTTAAATGGACGGAAGAATGTGAGGCAAGCTTTCAGGAGTTAAAGAAACGTTTGACTACAGCCCCAGTGCTGATTCTGCCGGATATACGCAAGGATTTCCAAGTGTATTGCGACGCCTCTCGCCTAGGACTTGGGAGTGTGCTTATGCAGGACGGAAGAGTTGTTTCGTATGCCTCACGACAACTAAAACCGCATGAATTGAATTACGCCACGCATGATTTGGAGTTAGCAGCCGTAGTGCATGCATTGAAGACCTGGAGACATTACCTTATTGGAAACTGTTGCGATGTGTACACGGATCATAAGAGTTTGAAGTACATCTTCACACAGAAGGAGCTGAACCTTAGGCAGAGGAGATGGTTGGAGCTTATAAAGGATTATGACATGAAGCTGCACTATCATCCAGGCAAGGCCAATGTCGTAGCAGACGCTTTGAGCCGGAAGAGTTATGCTAATATCCTAGAGAGTACAGGATTACCAAAGGAGTTAGCAGAGGATCTCGGGGAACTTCGATTGGAAATTGTTCCTAGAGGTTTTGTTGCAACAATGGAGGTTCAGTCTACATTGTTCGGAAAGATTCGAGAAGCTCAGAAGGATGACAAAGAGATTGCCGAGATAAAAGAGAGATTGAGCAAAGGAAAGGCCAAAGGTTTTCATGAGTATGAGCACGACACCTTATGGTTTGAGGACCGTGTCTATGTACCCAATGACCCAGAGATCAGGAAGTTAATACTTCAGGAGGCTCATGACTCACCATACTTGATACACCCCAGAAACACCAAGATGTATTTGTTGGAAATATGCCCTAGAGGCAATAATAAAAGGATTATTATTATATTTCCTTGTTCATGATAATTGTCTTTTATTCATGCCATAATTGTATTATCCGGAAATCATAATACACGTATGAATACATAGACTACAACATGTCCCTAGTGAGCCTCTAATTGACTAGCTTGTTGATCAATAGATAGTCATGGTTTCCTGACTATGGACATTGGATGTCATTGATAACGGGATCACATCATTAGGAGAATGATGTGATGGACAAGACCCAATCGTGAGCATAGCACAAGATCGTGTACTTCGTTTTGCTAGAGCTTTTCCAATGTCAAGTATCTTTTCCTTAGACCATGAGATCGTGTAACTCCGGATACCGTAGGAGTGCTTTGGGTGTACCAAACGTCACAATGTAACCGAGTGACTATAAAGGTGCACTACGGTATCTCCGAAAGTGTTCATTGGGTTGTCACGGATCGAGACTGGATTTGTCACTCCAGACACGGAGAGGTATCACTGGGCCCACTCGGTAATGCATCATCATAATGAGCTCAAAGTGACCAAGTGTTTGGTCACGGGATCATGCATTACAGATTTGAGTAAAGTGACTTACCGTAACGAGATTGAACGAGGTATTGGGATACCGACGATCGAATCTCGGGCAAGTAACATACCGATTGACAAAGGGAATTGTATACGGGGTTGCTTGAATCCTCGACATAGTGGTTCGTCCGATGAGATCGTCGAGGAGCATGTGGGAGCCAACATGGGTATCCAGATCCGCTGTTGGTTATCGACCGAGAGCCGTCTCGGTCATGTCTACGTGTCTCCCGAACCCGCAGGGTCTACACACTTAAGGTTCGGTGACGCTAGGGTTGTAGAGATATGAGTATGCAGCAAACCGAAAGTTGTTCGGAGTCCCGGATGAGATCCCGGACGTCACGAGGAGTTCCGGAATGGTCCGGAGGTAAAGAATTATATATAGGAAGTGCTGTTTCGGCCATCGGGAGAGTTTCAGGGGTCACCGGTATTGTACCGGGACCACCGGAAGGGTCCCGGGGGTCCACCGGGTGGGGCCACCTATCCCGGAGGGCCCCGTGGGCTGAAGTGGGGAGGGAACCAGCCCCTGGTGGGCTGGTGCGCCTTGGGCCCCCTCGCGCCTAGGGTTGGAAACCCTAGGGGGGGCGCCCACCTGCCTTGGGGCAAGCCTCCCCTTGGCCGCCGCCCCCATCTAGATGGGATCTAGAGGGGCCGACGCCTGTGGGGCCTATATAAGGGGGGAGGGCAGCCGCACCCCAAGTCTTGGCGCCCTCTCCCCTCGCTACACCTCTCCCTCTCGCAGGCTCGGCGAAGCTCTGGCGAAACCCTCTTGCATCCACCACCACGCCTGTCAGCTGCTGGATCTTCTTCAACCTCTCCCTCCTCCTTGCTGGATCAAGGTGCGGAGACGCCATCCGCTCCATACGTGTGTTGAACGCGGAGGTGCTATCCGCTCGGCACTTGGTCATCGGTGATTTGGATCACGACGAGTACGACTCCTCAACCCCGTTCACTTGAACGCTCCCGCCATGATCTACAAAGGTATGTAGATGCACTCCTATCACTCGTTGCTAGATGAACTCATAGATGGATCTTGGTGAAACCGTAGGAAATTTTTATTTTCTGCAACGCTCCCAACAAAGTGGCATCGTGAGCTAGGTCTATGCGTAGTTCTCTATTGCACGAGTAGAACACAAATCTGTTGTGGGCGTAGATGTTGTCAACTTTCTTGCCATTACTAGTCTTATTTTGCTTCAGCGGTGTCGTGGGATGAAGCGGCCCGGACCGACCTTACACGTACGCTTACGTGAGACAAAGTTCCACCGATCGACATGCACTAGTTGCATAAGGTGGCTAGCGGGTGTCCTGTCTCTCCCACTTTAGTTGGAGCGGATTCGATGAAAAAGGTCCTTATGAAGGGTAAATATAAGTTGACAAATCACGTTGTGGCTTTTCATAGGTAAGAGCGTTCTTCTTGCTGCAAACCTATTGCAGCCATGTAAAAGATGCAGCAACAATTAGAGGACGTCTAACTTGTTTTTGCAGCAATTGCCTTGTGATGTGATATGGCCAAAAGTTATGATGAATGATGAATGATATATTGTGATGTATGAGATCATGTTCTTGTAATAGGAATCAC
Source organism: Aegilops bicornis (assembly GCA_021605145.1). NCBI lineage: Eukaryota > Viridiplantae > Streptophyta > Magnoliopsida > Poales > Poaceae > Aegilops > Aegilops bicornis. The sequence continues at coordinate 421,480,389 of CM038674.1, forward strand.
GACTTGCATGTCGATGAGTATGACAACCGGCAGGAGCCATAGGAGTTGTCTTAATTATTGTATGACCTGCGTGTCATTGATTCAACGCCATGTAATTACTTTGCTTTATTGCTAAACCGTTAGCTATAGTAGTAGAAGTAATAGTTGGCGAGCAACTTCATGGAGACACGATGATGGATATCATGATGATGGAGATCATGGTGTCATGCCGGTGACAAGATGATCATGGAGCCCCAAGATGGAGATCAAAGGAGCTATATGATATTGGCCATATCATGTCACTATTATTTGATTGCATGTGATGTTTATTATGTTTATGCATATTGTTTACTTAGAACGACGGTAGTAAATAAGATGATCCCTCATAATAATTTGAAGGAAGTGTTCCCTAAGCGGCCGCTATGCATACGGTTCGCTTCAAGCACCACGTGATGATCGGGTGTGATAGATTCTAACGTCACATACAAAGGGTGTAAGACAGATTTACACATGCAAAACACTTAGGTTAACTTGACGAGCCTAGCATGTACAGACATGGCCTCGGAACACAAGAGACCGAAAGGTCGAACATGAGTCGTATGAAAGATACGATCAACATGGAGATGTTCACCGATGATGACTAGTCCGTCTCACGTGACGATCGGACACGGCCTAGTCGACTCGGATCATGTATCACTTAGATGACTAGAGGGATGTCAAATCTGAGTGGGAGTTCATTAAATAATTTGATTAGATGAACTTAATTATCATGAACTTAGTCTAAAATCTTTGCAAATGTCTTGTAGATCAAATGGCCAACGCTCATGTCACCATGAACTTCAACGCGTTCCTAGAGAAAACCAAGCTGAAAGATGATGGCAGCAACTATACTGAACTGGGTCCTAACCCGAGGATCATCCTCATAGCTGCCAAGAAAGCATATGTCCTAGAAGGACCGCTAGGTGAAGCACCCATCCAGAGAACCAAGACGTTATGAACGCTTGGCAGTCACGCGTCGATGATTACTCCCTCGCTCGGTGCGGCATGCTTTACGAGCTTAGAACCGGGCTCCAAAAGCGCTTTTGAGTGACACGGAGCATATGATATGTTCGAGGAGCTGAAAATGGTTTTCCAAGCTCATGCCCGGTCGAGAGATATGAAGTCTCCGACAAGTTCTATAGCTGTAAGATGGAGGAAAATAGTTCACAAGGAGCACATACTCAAAATGTCCGGGTTGCACAACCGCTGTCCTGCTTGGACATCAACCTCCTGACGAGGCGGTCATTGACAGAATCCTTCGCCGCCCCACCAAGCTACAAGAGCTTTGTGATGAACTACAATATGCGGGGATGGTGAAAACTATTCCTGAAGTATTTTCAATCTTTGAAGTCGAGAGGTAGAAATCAAGAAGGAACATCAAGTGTTGATGGTCAATAAAACCACTAAGTTCAAGAAGGGCAAGGGTAAGAAGAACTTCAAGAAGGACGTCAAGGATGTTGCCGCACTTGCAAGCCCGCTGTCGGAAGAAGTCAAAGAATGGACCCAAGCCCGAGACTGAGTTCTTTTATTGCAAAGGGAAGGGTCATCGGAAGCGGAACTGCCCCAAATACTTAGCGGACAAGAAGGCCGCAACACTAAAGTTATATGTGATATACATGTAATTGATGTGTACCTTACCAAGACTCGTAGTAACTCCCGGGTATTTGATACCGTGTCGTTGCTCATATTTGTAACTCACAGCAGGAGCTGTGGAATAAATGGAGACCGGCGGGCGACGAGGTGACGGCGCGCTGCCGGAATGGTTCCATCGTCGATGTGATCGCCGTCGGCACGCTACCTCTACATTTACCTACGGGATTAGTTTTAAACCTCAATAATTGTTATTTAGTGCCAAGTTTGAGCATGAACATTGTATCAGGATCCCGTTTAATACGAGATGGCTACTCATTTTAATCCGAGAATAATGGTTGTTCTATTTATATGAGAGATGTGTTTTATGGTCATGTTCCGATGGTCAATGGTTTATTCTTAATGAATCTCGAACGTGATGTTACACATATTCATAGTGTGAATACCAAAAGATGTAAAGTTGATAACGATAGTCCCACATACTTGTGGCACTGCCGCCTTGGTCACATTGGTGTCAAGCGCATGAAGAAGCTCCATTCTAATGGACTTTTAAAGTCTCGATTATGAATCATTTGACACATGCGAACCATGCCTCATGGGCAAATGACCAAGACTCCGTTCTCCGGAACAATGCAGCGAGCAACCAACTTATTGGAAATCATACATACCGATGTATGCGGTCCAATGAGCGTTGAGGCTCATGGAGGATATCGTTATGTTCTCACTCTCACTGATGACTTGAGTAGATATGGGTATGTCTACTTGATGAAACACAAGTCTGAGACTTTGAAAAGTTCAAGGAATTTCAGAATGAGGTAGAGAATCAACGTGATCGAAAAATAAAGTTATTACGATCAGATCGTGGAGGAGAATATTTAAGTCACGAATTTGGTACACACTTAAGGAAATGTGGAATCGTTTCACAACTCACGCCGCTTGGAACACCTCAGCGTACCGGTGTGTCCGAACGTCGTTATCGCACTCTATTGGATATGGTACGATCTATGATGTCTCTTACTGATTTGCCGCTATCATTTTGGGAATACGCTCTAGAGACAGCTACATTCACTTTAAATAGGGCACCGTCTAAATCCATTGAGATGACACCGTATGAATTATGGTTTGGGAAGAAACCTAAGCTATCGTTTCTAAAAGTTTGGGGATGCGATGCTTATGTCAAGAAACTTCAACCTGAAAAGCTCAAACCCAAGTCGGAAAAATGCGTCTTCATAGGATACCCTAAGGAAACCATTGGGTATACCTTCTACCTTAGATCCGAAGGCAAGATCTTTGTTGCCAAGAACGGATCCTTTCGGAAAAGAGTTTCTCTCGAAAGGAGTAAGTGGGAGGAAAGTAGAACTCGATGAAGTACTACCTCTTGAACTGAAAGTAGTGCAGCTCAGAAAATGTTCTGTGGTGCCTACATCTATTGGAGAGCAAATTAATGATGATGATCAAGGTACTTCGGATCAAGTTGCTACCGAACTTCGAGGGTCCACAAGGACACGCTCCACACCAGAGTGGTATGGCAACCCTGTCCCGGAAATCATGTTGTTAGACAACGGTGAACCTTCGAACTATGATGAAGCGATGGCGGGCCCAGATTCCAACAAATGGCTTGAAGCCATGCAATCCGAGATAGGATCCATGTATGAAAACAAAGTATGGACTTTGACAGACTTGCCCGATGATCGGTTAGCGATAAAAAACAAATGGATCTTTAAGAAGAAGACGGACGCGGATGGTAATGTTACCATCTATAAAGCTCGACTTGTCGCTAAGGGTTATCGGCAAGTTCAAGGGGTTGACTACGATGAGACTTTCTCTCCCGTAGCGAAGCTGAAGTCCGTCTCAATCATGTTAGCAATTGCCGCATACTATGATTATGAGATATGGCAAATGGACGTCAAACGGCATTCCTTAACGGCTATCTTAAGGAAGAACTGTATATGATGCAGCGGAAGGTTTTGTTTAACCCTAAGAATGCTAACAAGGTATGCAAGCTCCAATGATCCATTTATGGGCTGGTGCAAGCATCTCGGAGTTGGAACATTCGCTTTGATGAGATGATCAAAGCGTTTGGGTTTATGCAGACTTATGGAGAAGCCTGCGTTTACAAGAAAGTGAGTGGGAGCTCTGTAGCATTTCTCATATTATATGGAGATGACATCCTTTTGATGGGAAATGATATAGAACTTTTGGACAACATTAAGGCCTACTTGAATAAGAGTTTTTCAATGAAGGACCTTGGAGAAGCAGCTTACATATTAGGCATCAAGATCTATAGGGATAGATCGAGACGCCTCATAGGTCTTTCACAAAGCACATACCTTGATAAGATATTGAAGAAGTTTAAAATGGATCAGTCCAAGAAAGGGTTCTTGCCTCAGACAAGGTGTGAAATTGAGCTTGGCTCAATGTCCCACCACGGCAGAAGATATAGAAGAGATGAGTGTCATCCCTATGCATTAGCCATAGGGTCTATTATGTATGCCATGCTGTGTACCAGACTGATGTAAACCTTGCCGTAAGTTTGGTAGGAAGGTACCAAAGTAATCCCGGCAAGGAACACCGCACAACGGTCAAGAATATCCTGAAGCACCGAAAAGGACTAAGGACATGTTTCTCGCTTATGGAGGTGATGAAGAGCTCATCAGAAAGGGTTGCGTCGACGCTTAGCTTCGAATACGCATCTGGATGACTCTAAGTCACAAACCGGATACGTGTATATGTTGAATGGTGGAGCAAGAAATGGTGCAGCCGCAAGCGTAACGTCGTGGAGGGATCTACATGTGAAGCGGAGTACATGGCAGCCTCGAGGCAGCGCATGAAGCAATTTGGGTGAAGGGGTTCATCACCGACCTACGAAGTCATACCCAATGCGTCGGGGCCGATCAAACTCTTCCGTGACAACACCGGAGCTATTGCACTTGCCAAGGAGCCCAGGTTTCACAAGAAGACCAGGCACATCAAGCGCCGCTTCAACTCCATTCGTGAAAATGTTCAAGATGGAGACATAGAAATTTGCAAAGTGCATACGGATCCGAATGTCGCAGATCCGCTGACTAAACCACTTCATGAGCAAAACATGATCAACACCGTAACTCTATGGGTGTTCGATTCATCACAATGTAACTAGATTATTGACTCTAGTGCAAGTGGGAGACTGTTGGAAATATGCCCTAGAGGCAATAATAAAAGGATTATTATTATATTTCCTTGTTCATGATAATTGTCTTTTATTCATGCTATAATTGTATTATTCGGAAATCGTAATACACGTGTGAATACATAGACTACAACATGTCCCTAGTGAGCCTCTAGTTGACTAGATCGTTGATCAATAGATAGTCATGGTTTCCTGACTATGGACATTGGATGTCATTGATAACGGGATCACATCATTAGGAGAATGATGTGATGGACAAGACCCAACTCGAGCATAGCACAAGATCGTGTAGTTCGCTTTGCTAGAGCTTTTCCAATGTCAAGTATCTTTTCCTTAGACCATGCGATCGTGGTAACTCCCGGATACCGTAGGAGTGCTTTGGTGTACCAAACGTTACAACGAATCGGGTGACTATAAAGGTGCACCGCAGTATCTCCGAAAGTGTCTGTTGGGTTGTCACGAATCAAGATCGATTTGTCACTCCGTATTATGGAGAGGTATCACTGGGCCCACTCGGTAATGCATCATCATAATGAGATCTAAGTGACCAAGTGTTTGGTCACGGGATCATGCATTACGGTACGAGTAAAGTGACTTCCCGGTAACGAGATTGAACGAGGTATTGGGATACCGACGATCGAATCTCGGGCAAGTGACATACCGATTGACAAAGGGAATTGTATACGGGGTTGCTTGAATCCTCGACATCGTGGTTCGTCCAATGAGATCATTGAGGAGCATGTGGGAGCCAACATGGGTATCCAGATCCCGCTGTTGGTTATTGACCGGAGAGCCATCTCGCTCATGTCTACGTGTCTCCCGAACCCGTAGGGTCTACACACTTAAGGTTCGGTGACGCTAGGGTTGTAGAGATATGAGTATGCAGCAAACCGAAAGTTGTTCGGAGTCCCGGATGAGATCCCGGACATCACGAGGAGTTCCGGAATGGTCCGGAGGTAAAGAATTATAGATAGGAAGAGTTGTTTCGGTTATCGGGAGAGTTTCGGGGGTCACCGGTATTGTACCGGGACCACCGAATGGGTCCCGGGGGTCCACCGGGTGGGGCCACCTATCCCGGAGGGCCCCGTGGGCTGAAGTGGGGAGGGAACCAGCCCCTGGTGGGCTGGTGCGCCTCTTGGCCCCCTCGCCTAGGGTTGGAAACCCTAGGGGGGGCGCCCACTTGCATTGGGGCAAGCCTCCCCTTGGCCGCCGCCCCATCTAGATGGGATCTAGAGGTCGGCGCCTGTGGGGCCTATATAAAGGGGGAGGGAGGCAGCCGCACCCCAAGTCTTAGCGCCTCTCCCCTCGCTACACCTCTCCTCTCGCAGAAGCTCGTGGCTCACGGAACCTCTTGCATCCACCACCACGCCGTCGTCTGCTGGATCTTCTTCAACCTCTCCTCCTCCTTGCTTTGGATCAAGGTGCGGAGACGCCATCCGCCTGCACGTGTGTTGAACGCGGAGGTGCTGTCCGTTCGGCACTTGGTCATCGGTGATTTGGATCACGACGAGTACGACTCCCTCAACCCCGTTCACTTGAACGCTTCCGCTCGCGATCTACAAAGGTATGTAGATGCACTCCTATCACTGTTGCTAGATGAACTCATAGATGGATCTTGGTGAAACCGTAGGAAATTTTTTATTTTCTGCAATGTTCCCCTACAGTATTTGGATTTGAAGGAACGTTTCTGGTGGACGGGTATGAAGAAGGATATTTCCGAGTATGTAGCCGTATGTGATGTATGTCAGAGAGTGAAGGCAGAGCATCAAAAGCCAGCAGGATTGTTACAACCAATGCCGATACCCGAATGGAAGTGGGATAAACTTGGCATGGATTTTATCACCGGATTACCCAGGACCAAATCAGGATATGATTCTATATGGGTAGTAGTTTATCGCTTGACCAAAGTGGCTCACTTTATCCCCGTGAAAACAACTTATACAAGTGCGAAGTTGGCTAAGATATATATGACCAGGATCGTATGTCTGCATGGAGTTTCGAGGACCATCATATCGGATAGAGGAACACAGTTTACCTCAAAGTTCTGGCATCAGCTGCACCAGACTTTAGGAACGAGATTGGAGTTCAGTACAACATTTCACCCACAGACGGATGGGCAGACCGAGAGAGTCAACCAGATTCCGGAAGACATGTTGAGGGCCTGTGCCCTAGATTACGGATCTAGTTGGGATGACAATTTGCCTTACGCAGAGTTCTCATACAACAATAGCTACCAAGCCAGTTTGAAGATGGCACCGTTCGAAGCCCTATATGGACGAAGGTGCGTAACACCGCTGATGTGGGATGAAGTTGGAGACCGGCGGTTGTTTGGACCAGACTTGATCAAGGAGGCGAAAGGTAGCTCACCCAGTGCGTAAGAGTTATGCAGATTCAAACGCAAGGAGGTAACCTATGAAATTGGAGATAGAGCATATCTGCGAGTATCACCCTTTATGAGGAGTGAAACGTTTTGGAATGAAGGGAAAGTTAGCCCCGAGATTTGTAGGACCGTATCGTGTTTTGGAACGTATGGGAGAAGTTGCCTACAAGTTGGAGTTACCTGAAGGATTGTCAGGAGTTCATGATGTGTTTCACATTTCATAGCTGAAGAAGTGCCATGTTGAGATGGTCGATATACCGTTAAGAGATAGAGTACCTTTAGAGGCGATTCAGTTGGACAGTGATTTGACTTATGAGGAGAAGCCAGTCATGATTCTTGAGTTTGCCAGCCGAGTCACCCGCAGCAAGGTTATCAAGTTTTGCAAAGTTCAGTGGAGTCACCATACTGAGGATGACGCCACCTGGGAACGAGAGGATGATCTCCGCAAAGACCACCCACATCTATTTTCTAGCCAACCCGAATCTCGAGGGCGAGATTCATCTTAAGGGGGGTAGGTTTGTAACATCCCAAATTTTCAATTTAGAATGTTATACATAGATCATTCATGCATATCATGTTTTATTGCATTTCGTTTCACGATCCTCGAAATCCTAAGCAACACAAGGACCCTCAGAGAGAGTTGGGGATTTCCCGGTTTTCATATTTGAATTTTATCAAATATTGAAACGAGGATTTTTTATTTTAATTATTTTTCTCTCCGAAAAATATTTCATAATAAAATATATGAGAGGAGATAATATGACTTCTCCAAAATACTTGAAATATTGGAGGAAAAATATTAAAATCAAATATTTGAGTTTATTCGGATTTTATTGATATTTTATTTGCATTAGAAAAATTGCACGTTTTTCAAAATTGCATTTTAGGGCCAAGAAAATGTTCATCTCGTTCTAAATATTTTATTTAGACGGTGAAAATTTGTTTTGGCATTTTTAGGTTTTTATTTTATTTTCTAGGATTTATTTTTGGTTCGGCGGAATTATTTTTTATAAAAAGCGGCCGGCCGGCCCGGCTTGAGCGAGACCACTCCCAGCGCCGTCTCCCACACTGAGACCGAGCGCGCCCGCCTGGACGAGGAGTCGGCCGGGACTCTGCCTCCCCGCCGCCTTGCCCCCTCCTCCAAGCCCCACCGAGCCCTCCACCACCGCCTGAAGCCGCCACCCGCCGCCTAACCGTTGTGCCGCCGCCTTCGCCAGCCCGCTCCTCCGCCGTTGCAGCCCGCCTCATGAGCCTCGCCCGGAGAATGTAGCGTCGTGCCGCCAGCTTTTTTTTTAAACGATCCGGTTTTTTTAGAAACCCTATTTCGTTTTTTTAGATTGGTTCGCCAGTTTTTCTCGGTTTAGTTACTTAGCCGACGTTCGTCCGTACGTTCGTTTTAACGAACGGTTTTCGCTTGATAGTTACAGACAACGAACGATCGTTCGTTAGCCTGTTCGTCAGTTTTCTTTTTCTTGGATTTTTCCGCGATTATTTTTGATCTCGATTTCTGATCCGATTTTTGTTTCAGTTTATCTTTTCGCTCGTTTATCGGAATCAGGCGATTCAAGCGCCTAGATCTTCGTCTCGAAACCCTTGATCTTTTTAATCAACTTGAACAAGATTTTGGTACTCTAAAATTTGACTTTAGTTCAGATTAGTAAACGGATCTTGTTTCTTTCGCCGTTTGAGTTTCGTTGCTCCGTTTGATTTGATTCTTTTTGCAAACCGGAGTTCTTAAGTTGAACTTTCTGGTCAATTCTTCCTATTTGATTTTTGCCCGTGCATCTTTGCTTTATTGCTTTATGTATGCTATTATTTGATTGCGATAGAATTCCCGGAGTGCGAAGCGTGCTACTACGAGTCCCTAGGTTTTGCGGATCGTCAGCAAGGCAAGTAACACATTGATCATACTCTTTCCATACCTAGTTTTTATGCATTAGTTTCAATCCTCAAACATGGCATGATTAGGATGTCATTAACATGTGGGTTGGGAAGTAGTTGATGAGGTAGAACCTATTGCCCTCTTGTGTTCAAACCCTTGGGACTTACTTTCTACGTATTGCTTATATTGCTATGCTATGCTTGTAGACGTGGTTTGGGTGAGCGAAATCCATGACAGATGTGAGATTGTTAATTAATGGTTCAACTTAAGGTGGCAACTTAAAATACACATCTGGGTGGATTGAGGCACCTGGAGAATCCAGTGTTGCCTGTATTTTTTGGAAATCCCGGGGTTCCGTGTGATTTTCCTATGGACCGCCACCCAGGCTCAATGGGAACTGAGATATTTTCATGCTAGAAACTTCCTTGTGCAGCCACAAGCTATTATGGGCTCTAGCATAGTTGAGTAGGTTACATGAAGCTCTTGAAGAGGTAGATCAGCAGGTAGTGGGTTTGTAGGTTTGGTATGGTCTGCCCGGAGTAGAGAGTTAATGTTTCTAAAAGACTGTGTCTCGGTCATCCGTTTCTCAAACACCATGTGGTGCAAGAAATTCAACGGAGGCGACCGAGTCTTGTGGGGAAAAGTGCGCAAACCTCTGCGGAGTGTACAATCTAATCATGGTTAGCCGTGTCCCCGGTTATGGACGATCTTGAGTATCTAGTACTTGGAGTATCCTAGTATCTCATCACTCTAAATTAATATTGTTGGGCTGATAACTACTTTAATCGGGATTGAGTTGGAGGAACCTTCTCAATGATGTTCCAACTACCATGATAGTTAAAATAAAATCTATTCCTTTGTTGTAGGAAAAAATTGGCTTTTCGCAAAAACTATAACCGTAGAGCTTTCCACCAGCCAAATATGCATGTAGTGATAGCATTATTCTGTTTTTGCTCTCATCGTGTTACATTGCCAAAGATATTCCATGTGTTGACCCGTTTCGGGCTGCAATGTATTATGTTGCGAACTTTTCAGACGAGGAGTAAGGTTCGTTAGGTCGTTGCCGTGCAGCTCAGCTATGCCGTTGGAGTTGATGGACTCACTTTATCTTCCAAGCCTTCCGCTGTTATCGTATTAGATGGCCTTAAGCCATTTTTACTGTAATAAGTTCTCTTTTGAGACATCATATGTAATAAGTGTGTGATTGCTACTCTGTTATAAATCCTTCGAGTACTGTGTGTGTCAGCATTACCGATCCAGTGGATGACCTTTGAAGCACGTAGACTTGACCGCTTGAGGTCGGTCGCCACAAAGGCATCTTCATACCCTTGAAGATCGCTAAGCGGAAGCGTTACAAGAACGCGGTTGATGGAGTCGCATCACATGGCGATTCAAATCGCGGAAGATCCGATCTAGCGCCGAACGGACGGCGCCTTGGCGTTCAACACACGTGACAGCCCGGGACGTCTCCTCCTTCTTGATCCAGCAAGGGAGAGGAGAAGTTGAGGAGGACTCGGCAGACGACAGCGTGGTGGTGGAGCTTGTGGTATTCCTGCAGGGCTTCGCCAAGCTCTACGCAGGAGAAGGAAGAGTTGGAGGAGGGAGGGGCTGCGCCAGGGAAGGGGTGCAGCTGCCCTCTCTCTCCCTCACTATATATAGGGGGAAGGGGTGGAGGAGGCGCCCTAGGGTTCCCTAGGGGAGGAGTGGCGGCCACAGGAAAAACCCTAGATGGGTTTGGGCGCCCCCACCCCTAGGAAACTTGCCCCCCAAGTCGGGAGGGGCGGCTGCCCTAGGGAGGCGCCCCCACCTCTCCAAGTTACGTGAGAGGGGTTGGGAGGGGCACACAGCCCCTTAGTGGGCTGGTGTGCCCCCTCCCCTTGGCCCATAAGGATCCCCAACGCTTGTCGGGGCCTCCGAAACACCTTTCGGTCACGCTGGTCGTCACCCGGTACGCCCAGAACAATTCCGGACTCCAATACCCTTCCAATATATCGATCTTCACCTTCGGACCATTCCAGAGTTCCTCGTCACATCCGGGATCTCATCCGAGACTCCGAACAACCTTCGGTAACCACATACTATTTCCCATAACAACTCTAGCGTCACCGAACCTTAAGTGTGTAGACCCTACGGGTTCGGGAACCATGCAGACATGACCGAGACGTTCTCCGGCCAATAACCAACAGTGGGATCTGGATACCCATGTTGGCTCCCACATGTTCCACGACGATCTCATCGGATGAACCACGATGTCGGGGATTCAATCAATCCCGTATTCAATTCCCTTTGTCTATCGGTATGTTACTTGCCCGAGATTCGATCGTCGGTATCCCCATACCTCGTTCAATCTTGTTACCGGCAAGTCTCTTTACTCGTTATGTAACGCATGATCCTGTGGCTAACTTCTTAGTCACGTTGAGCTCATTATGATGATGCATTATCGAGTGGGCCCAGAGATACCTCTCCGTCATACGGAGTGACAAATCCCAGTCTCGATTCGTGCCAACCCAACAGACACTTTCGGAGATACCTGTAGTGCACCTTTATAGTCACCCAGTTACGTTGTGACGTTTGATACACCCAAAGCACTCCTACGGTATTGCTACCTCTTGAGCACTGAGTTGGTTTTCCCCGAAGAGGAGAGGATGATGCAGCAAAGTAGCGTAAGTATTTCCCTTAGTTTTTGACAACCAAGGTATCAATCCAGTAGGAGGCCACGCTCAAGTCCCTCGTACCTACACAAAAACAATAGCTCAACGCAACCAACGCGATTAGGGGTTGTCAATCCCTTCACGGTCACTTACGAGAGTGAGATCTGATAGAGATGATAGATAATATTTTGGTATTTTGATATAGAGATGCAAAGTGAAAAGTAAAAGACAAAGTAAAAAAAGCAAAGCAAGATTAAAGTGATGGAGATTGATATGATGAGAATATACTCGGGGGCCATAGGTTTCACTAGTGGCTTCTCTCAAGAGCATAAGTATTCTACGGTGGGTGAACAAATTACTGTTGAGCAATTGACAGAATTGAGCATAGTTATGAGAATATCTAAGTATGATCATGTATATAGGCATCACGTCCGAGACAAGTAGACCGACTCCTGCCTGCATCTACTACTATTACTCCACTCATCGACCGCTATCCAACATGCATCTAGAGTATTAAGTTAAAAATGAGTAACGCCTTAAGCAAGATGACATGATGTAGAGGGATAGTTTCATGCAATATGATAAAAACCCCATCTTGTTATCCTCGATGGCAATGATGCAATACGTGCCTTGCTGCCCCTTCTGTCACTGGGAAAGGACACCGCAAGATCGAACCCAAAGCTAAGCACTTCTCCCACGGCAAGAAAAACCAATCTAGTAGGCCAAACCAAACTGATAATTCGAAGAGACTTGCAAAGATAACCAATCATACATAAAAGAATTCAGAGAAGATTCAAATATTATTCATAGATAGACTTGATCATAAACCCACAATTCATCGATCTCAACAAACACACCGCAAAAAGAAGATTACATCGAATAGATCTCCACGAGAGAGGGAGAACATTGTATTAAGATCCAAAAGAGAGAAGAAGCCATCTAGCTACTAACTATGGACCCGAAGGTCCGAGGTAAACTACTCACACTTCATCGGAGGGGCTATGATGATGTAGAAGCCCTCTGTGATGACGGCCCTCTCCGCTGGAGCTCCTAACAGGCCCCAAGATGGGATCTCGTGGATACGTAAAGTTGCGGCGGTGGAATTAGGTTTTGGCCCCTGCTACGATCGCTTGGGGGCACGAGGTATATATAGGAGGAAGGAGTACGTCGGTGGAGCACCGAGGGGCCCACAAGGCAGGGGCGCGCCCTAGGGGGGTGGGCGCGCCCCCCACCCTCGTGATCGCCTCTTTGACTCCTTGGAGTAGGGTCCAAGTCTCCTGGATCACGTTCGGTGAGAATTTTTTTGGAAATATGCCCTAGAGGCAATAATAAAAGGATTATTATTGTATTTCCTTGTTCATGATAATTGTCTTTTATTCATGCTATAATTGTATTATCCGGAAATCGTAATACACGTATGAATACATAGACCACAACATGTCCCTAGTGAGCCTCTAGTTGACTAGCTCGTTGATCAACAGATAGTCATGGTTTCCTCACTATGGACATTGGATGTCATTGATAATCTAGATCACATCATTAGGAGAATGATGTGACGGACAAGACCCAATCCTAAGCATAGCACAAGATCGTGTAGTTCGTTTGCTAGAGCTTTTCCAATGTCAAGTATCTTTTCCTTAGACCATGAGATCGTGTAACTCCCGGATACCGTAGGAGTACTTTGGGTGTACCAAACGCCACAACGAATCGGTGACTATAAAGGTATACTACGGGTATCTCCGAAAGTGTCTATTGGGTTGACACGGATCGAGACTGGATTTGTCACTCCGTATGACGGAGAGGTATCTCTGGGCCCACTCGGTAATGCATCATCATAATGAGCTCAAAGTGACCAAGTGTTTGGTCACGGGATCATGCATTACGGTACGAGTAAAGTGACTTGCCGGTAACGAGATTAAACGAGGTATTGGGATACCGACGATCGAATCTCGGACAAGTAACGTATCGACTGACAAAGGGAATTGTATACGGGGTTGCTTGAATCCTCGACATCATGGTTCATCCGATGAGATCATCGAGGAGCATGTGGGAGCCAACATGGGTATCCAGATCCCGCTGTTGGTTATTGACCGGAGTGCCGTCTCGGCCATGGCTACGTGTCTCCCGAACCCGTAGAGTCTACACACTTAAGGTTCGGTGACGCTAGGGTTGTAGAGATATGAGTATGCAGCAAACCAAAAGTTGTTCAGAGTCCCGGATGAGATCCCACACGTCACGAGGAGTTCCGGAATGGTCCGGAGGTAAAGAATTATATATGTGAAGTCGAGTTTCGGCCATCGGGAAAGTTTCGGTGGTCACCGGTATTGTACCGGGACCACCGGAAGGGTCCCGGGGGTCCACCGGGTGGGGCCACCTATCCCGGAGGGCCCCATGGGCTGAAGTGGGAGGGGAACCAGCCCCTGGTGGGCTGGTGCGCCCCCCTGGGCCCCCTCTGTGCCTAGGGTTGGGAACCCTAGGGGAGGAGGCGCCTCCACTTGCCTTGGGGGGCAAGTTTCCCCCCTTGGCCGTCGCCCCCCTAGGAGATCCCGGCTCCTAGGGCCAGCCTCCCCAGGGTCCCTATATAAAGAGGGGTGGGAGGGCAGCCGCACTCGACACTTGGCGCCTCCTTCCCCTTACTACACCTCTCCCTCCCGTAGTCGCTGGTAAGCCTCGCCGGATCCTCGCATCCACCACCACGCCGTCAGTGCTGGATCTTCATCAACCTCTCCTCCCCTCATCGGATCAAGAAGGAGGAGACATCACGTTGACCAGACGTCTGTTGAACAGCGGAGGTGCCGTCTGCTCAGCTTAGGATCTCCGGTGATTTGGATCACGACGAGTACGACTCCCTCAACCCCGTTCTCTTGAACGCTTCCGCTCGCGATCTACAAGGGTATGTAGATGCACCTCTCTCTCTCTCTCTCTCTCGTTGCTAGATGAACTCATAGATAGATCTTGGTGAAACCGTAGGAAAAATTTTATTTTCTGCAACGTTCCCCATCAGTGGCATCATGAGCTAGGTTTATGCGTAGTCCTCTTTGCACGAGTAGAACACAATTTGTCGTGGGCGTAGATGTTGTCAACTTTCTTGCCGCTACTAGTATTATTTTGCTTCAGCGGTATTGTGGGATGAAGAGGCCCGGACCGACCTTACACGTACGCTTACGTGAGACAGGTTCCACCGACTGACATTGCACTAGTTGCATAAGGTGGCTAGCGGGTGTTTGTCTCTCCCACTTTAGTTGGAGCGGATTCGATGAAAAGGGTCCTTATGAAGGGTAAATAGAAGTTGACAAATCACGTTGTGGCTTTTTTCAGAGGTAAGAAAATGTTCTTGCTAGAACCCTATTGCAGCCATCAGAAAAGATGCAACAACAATTAGAGGACGCCTAACTTGTTTTTGCAGCAATTTCCTTGTGATGTGATATGGCCAAAAGTTGTGATGAACGATGAATGATATATTGTGATGTATGACATCATGTTCTTGTAATAGGAATCATGACTTGCATGTCGATGAGTATGACAACCGGCAGGAGCCATAGGAGTTGTCTTAATTATTGTATGACCTGTGTGTCAATGATTTAACGCCATGTAATTACTTTACTTTATTGCTAAACCGTTAGCTATAGTAGTAGAAGTAATAGTTGGCGAGCAACTTCATGGAGACACGATGATGGAGATCATGGTGTCATGCCGGTGATAAGATGATCATGGAGCCCCAAGATGGAGATCAAAGGAGCTATATGATATTGGCCATATCATGTCACTATATTTGATTGCATGTGATGTTTATCATGTTTTTGCATCTTGTTTACTTAGACCGACGGTAGTAAATAAGATGATCCCTCATAATAATTTCAAGAAAGTGTTCCCCTTAACTGTGCGCCGTTGCGACAGTTCGTTGTTTCGAAGCACCACGTGATGATCCGGTGTGATAGATTCTAAAGTTCACATACAACGGGTGTAAGACAGATTTACACATGCAAAACACTTAGGTTAACTTGACGAGCCTAGCATGTAAAGACATGGCCTCGGAACACAAGAGACCGAAAGGTCGAACATGAGTCGTATGAAAGATACGATAAACATGGAGATGTTCAACGATGATGACTAGTCCGTCTCACGTGACGGTCGGACACGGCCTAGCCGACTCGGATCATGTATCACTTAGATAACTAGAGGGATGTCTAATCTGAGTGGGAGTTCATTAAATAATTTGATTAGATGAACTTAATTATCATGAACTTAGTCTAAAATCTTTGCAAAATGTCTTGTAGATCAAATGGCCAACGCTCATGTCAACATGAACTTCAACGCTGCTCCTAGAGAAAACCAAGCCGAAAGATGATGGCGCAACTATACGGACCGGGTCCTAACCCGAGGATCATCCTCATAGCTGCCAAGAAAGCATATGTCCTAGAAGGACCGCTAGGTGAAGCACCCATCCCAGAGAACCAAGACGCTATGAACGCTTGGCGATCACGTCTTGATGATTACTCCCTCGCTCGAAGCGGCATGCTTTACAGCTTAGAACCGGGGCTCCAAAAGCGTTTTGAGAGACACGGAGCATATGATATGTTCGAGGAGATGAAAATGGTTTTCCAATCTCATGCCCGGGTCGAGAGATATGAAGTCTCCGACAAGTTCTATAGTTGTAAGATGGAGGAAAATAGTTCTATCAGTGAGCACATACTCAAAATGTCTGGGTTGCACAACCGCTCGTCCCAGCTTGGACATCAACCTCCTGGACGAGGCGGTTATTGACAGAATCCTTCAGTCACTCCCACCAAGCTACAAGAGCTTTGTGATGAACTACAATATGCAGGGGATGGTGAAAACTATTCCTAAAGTATTTTCAATACTAAAGTCAGCAGAGGTAGAAATCAAGAAGGAACATCAAGTGTTGATGGTCAATAAAACCACTAAGTTCAAGAAGGGAAAGGGTAAGAAGAACTTCAAGAAGGACGTCAAGGATGTTGCCGCTACCAGAAGCGTGTTGCCGGAAGAAGTCAAAGAATGGACCCAAGCACGAGACCGAGGGCTTTTATTGCAAAGGGAAGGGTCACTCGGCGGAACTGCCCCAAATACTTAGCGGACAAGAAGGCCGCAACACTAAAGTTATATGTGATATACATGTAATTGATGTGTACCTTACCGGTGCTCGTAGTAGCTCCCGGGTATTTGATACCGTGTCGTTGCTCATATTTGTAACTCAAAGCAGTGAGCTGCGGAATAAGCGGAGGCTGGCGAAGGACGAGGTGACGGCGCGCTGCCGGGAATGGTTCCAAGGTCGATGTGATCGGCGTCGGCACGCTACCCTCTACATTTACCTACGGGATTAGTTTTAAACCTCAATAATTGTTATTTAGTGCCAAGTTTGAGCATGAAAATTGTATCAGGATCTCGTTTAATACGAGATGGCTACTCATTTAAATCCAAGAATAATGGTTTTTCTATTTATATGAGAGATATGTTTTATGGTCATGCTCCGATGGTCAATGGTTTATTCTTAATGAATCTCGAACGTGATGCTACACATATTCATAGTGTGAATACCAAAAGATGTAAAGTTGATAACGATAGTCCCACATACTTGTGGCAATCGCCGCCTTTGGTCACATTGGTGTCAAGCGCATGAAGAAGCTCCATGCCGATGGACTTTTAGAGTCTCTCGATTATGAATCATTTGACACATGCGAACCATGCCTTATGGGCAAAATGACCAAGACTCCGCTTCTCGGAACAATGGAGCGAGCAACCAACTTATTGGAAATCATACATACCGATGTGTGCGGTCCAATGAGCGTTGAGGCTCATGGAGGATATCGTTATGTTCTCACTCTCACTGATGACTTGAGTAGATATGGGTATGTCTACTTGATGAAACACAAGTCTGAGACCTTTGAAAAGTTCAAGGAATTTCAGAATGAGGTAGAGAATCAACGTGACCGAAAAATAAAGTTCTTATGATCAGATCGTGGAGGAGAATATTTAAGTCACGAATTTGGTACACACTTAAGGAAATGTGGAATCGTTTCACAACTCACGCCTACCGAACACCTCAACAGTAATGGTGTGTCCGAACGTCATAATCGCACTCTATTGGATATGGTGCGATCTATGATGTCTCTTACTGATTTACCGCTATCATTTTGGGGATACGCTCTAGAAACAGCTACATTCACTTTAAATAGGGCACCGTCTAAATCCGTTGAGACGACACCGTATGAATTATGGTTTGGGAAGAAACCTAAGCTGTCATTTCTAAAAGTTTGGGGATGTGATGCTTATGTCAAGAATCTTCAACCTGAAAAGCCCGAACCCAAGTCGGAAAAATGCGTCTTCATAGGATACCCTAAGGAAACCATTGGGTATACCTTCTACCTTAGATCCGAAGGCAAGATCTTTTTTGCCAAGAACGGATCCTTTCTGGAAAAAGAGTTTCTCTCGAAAGGAATAAGTGGGAGGAAAGTAGAACTTGATGAAGTATTACCTCTTGAACCGGAAAGTAGTGCAGCTCAGGAAAATGTTCCTGTGGTGCCTACACCGACTGGAGAGGAAATTAATGATGATGATCAAGGTACTTCGGATAAAGTTGCTACTGAACTTCGTAGGTCCACAAGGACACGTTCCACGCCAGAGTGGTATGACAACCCTGTCCTGGAAATCATGTTGTTAGACAACGGTGAACCTTCGAACTATGAAGAAGCGATGGTGGGCCCAGATTCCAACAAATGGCTTGAAGCCATGCAATCCGAGATAGGATCCATGTATGAAAACAAGTATGGACTTTGACAGACTTGCTCGATGATCGGCGAGCGATAGAAAACAAATGGATCTTTAAGAAAAAGACGGACGCGGATGGTAATGTTACCATCTATAAAGCTCGACTTGTCGCTAAGGGTTATCGGCAAGTTCAAGGGGTTGACTACGATGAGACTTTCTCTCCCGTAGCGAAGCTGAAGTCCGTCTGAATCATGTTAGCGATTGCCGCATACTATGATTATGAGATATGGCAAATGGACGTCAAAACGGCATTCCTTAACGGTTATCTTAAGGAAGAACTGTATATGATGCAGCCGGAAGGTTTTGTCGACCCTAAGAATGCTAACAAGGTATGCAAGCTCCAAATGATCCATTTATGGACTGGTGCAAGCATCTCGGAGTTGGAACATTCGCTTTGATGAAATGATCGAACCGTTTGGGTTTATGCAGACTTATGGAGAAGCATGCGTTTACAAGAAAGTGAGTGGGAGCTCAGTAGCATTTCTCATATTATATGTAGATGACATACTTTTGATGGGAAATGATATAGAACTTTTGGACAGCATTAAGGCCTACTTGAATAAGAGTTTTTCAATGAAGGACCTTGGAGAAGCTGCTTATATATTAGGCATCAAGATCTATAGAGATAGATCGAGACGCCTCATAGGTCTTTCACAAAGCACATACCTTGATAAGATATTGAAG
Organism: Aegilops bicornis; assembly: GCA_021605145.1. NCBI lineage: Eukaryota > Viridiplantae > Streptophyta > Magnoliopsida > Poales > Poaceae > Aegilops > Aegilops bicornis. Next base: position 421,499,549 of record CM038674.1, read on the forward strand.
AAGTTCAATATGGATCATTCTAAGAAGGGGTTCTTGCCTGTGTTGCAAGGTGTGAAATTGAGCTCAGCTCAATGTCCGACCACGGCAGAAGATATAGAAGAGATGAGTGTCATCCCTATGCCTCAGCCATAGGGTCTATTATGTATGCCATCTTGTGTACCAGACTGATGTTAACCTTGCCGTAAGTTTGGTAGGAAGGTACCAAAGTAATCCCGCAAGGAACACCGGACAGCGGTCAAGAATATCTGAAGTACATGAAAAGGACTAAGGACATGTTTCTCGCTTTATGGAGGTGACTAAGAGCTCGTCAGAAGGGTTACGCCGACGCTTAGGTTCGACACAGATCTGGATGACTCTAAGTCACAAACCGGATACGTGTATATGTTGAATGGTGGAGCAAGAAGCTGGTGCACCGCAAGCAGAGCGTTGTGGCGGGATCTACATGTGAAGCGGAGTACATGGCAGCCTCGGAGGCAGCGCGTGAAGCAATTTGGGTGAAGGAGTTCATCACCGACCTAGGAGTCATACCCAATGCGTCGGGGCCGATCAAACTCTTCTGTGACAACACTGGAGCTATTGCACTTGCCAAGGAGCCTGTGTTTCACAAGAAGACCAGGCACATCAAGTTGCCGCTTCAACTCCATTCGTGAAAATGTTCAAGATGGAGACGAGAAATTTGCAAAGTGCATACGGATCTGAATGTCGCAGCCCGGCTGACTAAACCTCTTCCATGAAAGCAAAACATGATCAACACCGTAACTCTATGGGTGTTCGATTCATCACAATGTAACTAGATTATTGACTCTAGTGCAAGTGGGAGACTCTTGGAAATATGCCCTAGAGGCAATAATAAAAGGATTATTATTATATTTACTTGTTCATGATAATTGTCTTTTATTCATGCTATAATTGTATTATCCGGAAATCGTAATACACGTGTGAATACATAGACCACAACATGTCCCTAGTGAGCCTCTTGTTGACTAGCTCGTTGATCAACAGATAGTCACGGTTTCCTGACTATGGACATTGGATGTCATTGATAACGAGATCACATCATTAGGAGAATGATGTGATGGACAAGACCCAATCCTAAGCATAGCACAAGATCGTGTAGTTCGTTTGCTAGAGCTTTTCCAATGTCAAGTATCTTCTCCTTAGACCATGAGATCGTGTAACTCCCGGATACCGTAGGAGTACTTTGGGTGTACGAAACGTCACAACGTAACTGGGTGACTATAAAGGTATACTATGGGTATCTCCGAAAGTGTACATTGGGTTGACACGGATCGAGATCGGGATTTGTCACTCCGTATGACGGAGAGGTATCTCTGGGCCCACTCGGTAATGCATCATCATAATGAGCTCAAAGTGACCAAGTGTTTGGTCATGGGATCATGCATTACGGTACGAGTAAAGTGAATTGCCGGTACGAGATTGAACAAGGTATTGGGATACCGACTATCGAATCTCGGACAAGTAACGTACCGATTGACAAAGGGAATTGTATACTGGGTTGCTTGAATCCTCGACATCGTGGTTCATCTAATGAGATCATCGAGGAGCATGTGGGAGCCAACATGGGTATCCAGATCCCGCTGTTGGTTATTGACCGGAGAGCCGTCTCGGTCATGTCTACGTGTCTCCCGAACCCGTAGGGTCTACACACTTAAGGTTCGGTGACGCTAGGGTTGTAGAGATATAAGTATGCAGCAAACCGAAAGTTGTTCGGAGTCTCAGATGAGATCCCGGACGTCACGAGGAGTTCCGGAATGGTCCGGAGGTAAAGAATTATATATGGGAAGTCGAGTTTCGGCCATCGGGAAAGTTTCGGGGGTCATCGGTATTGTACCGGGACCACCGAAAGGGTCCCGGGGGTCCATCGGGTGGGGCCACCTATCGCGGAGGGCCCCATGGGCTGAAGTGGGAGGAACCAGCCTCGGTGGGCTGGTGCGCCTACCCCCTCTGCGCTTAGGGTTGGGAACCCTAGGGGAGGGCGCCCACTTGCCTTGGGGGCAAGTTTCCCCCTTGTCGCCGCCCCTAGGAGATCCCATCTCCTAGGGCCGGGCGCCTGGGGTCCCTATATAAAGAGGTGGGTGGGAGGGCAGCCGCACTCGACACTGGCGCCTCCCTCCCCCCTTGCTACACCTCTCCCTCCCGTAGTCGCTTGGCGAAGCCCTGCCGGATCCCTGCTGCATCCACCACCACGTCGTCGTGCTGCTGGATCTTCATCAACCTCTCCTCCCCCCTTGCTGGATCAACAAGGAGGTGAAGTCACGCTGACCATACGTGTGTTGAACGCGGAGGTGCCGTCCGTTCGGCGCTAGGATCTCCGGTGATTTGGATCACGACGAGTACGACTCCCTCAACCCCGTTCTCTTGAACGCTTCCGCTCGCGATCTACAAGGGTATGTAGATGCACCTCTCTCTCTCTCGTTGCTAGATGAACTCATAGATAGATCTTGGTGAAACCGTAGGAAATTTTTTATTTTCTGCAACGTTCCCCATCAAAAATCACGTTCCCGAAGGTTTCATTCCGTTTGGACTCCGTTTGATATTTTGTTTCTCCGAAACTCTAAAATAGGCAAAAAACAGCAATTCTGGGCTGGGCCTCCAGTTAATAGGTTTGTCCCAAAAATAATATAAAAGTGGAAAATAGAGCCCAATATAGTCCAAAACAGTAGATAATATAGCATGGAGCAATCAAAAATTATAGATACGTTGGAGACGTATCAGGCATCTAAGCTTAATTCCTACTCGCCCTCGAGTAGGTAAATGATAAACTAGATAATTTTTGATGCGGAGTGCTACTTGGCATAATTTCAATGCAAATCTTCTTAATTGTGGTATGAATATTCATATTCGAAAGATTCAAGACAAAAGTTCATATTGACATAAAAATAATAATACTTCAAGCATACTAACTAAGCAATTATGTCTTCTTAAAATAACATGGCCAAAGAAAGTTTATCCCTACAAAATCATATAGTTTAGTCATGCTCCATTTTCGTCACACAAGAATGCTCTCATCATGCACAATCCCAATGACAATCCAAGCAATTGTTTCATACTTTAGTAATTTCAAACTTATAAACCTCCACGCAATACATGAGCGTGAGCCATGGATATAGCACTATGGGTGGAATAGAATATAATGATGGGGGTTATGTGGAGAAGACAAAAAAGGAGATCTCACATCAATGAGGCTAATCAATGGGCTATGGAGATGCCCATCAATTGATGTTAATGCAAGGAGTAGGGATTGCCATGCAACGGATGCACTAGAGCTATAAATGTATGAAAGCTCAACAAAAGAAACTAAGTGGGTGTGCATCCAACTTGCTTGCTCACGAAGACCTAGGGCACTTGAGGAGGCCCATTGTTGGAATATACAAGCCAAGTTCTATAATGAAAAATTCCCACTAGTATATGAAAGTGACGAAACAAGAGACTATCTATCATAAAGATCATGGTGCTACTTTGAAGCACAAGTATGGAAAAAAGGATAATAGCATTGCCCCTTTTTATTTATTTCTCTTTTTTGGGCCTTTCTTTTTTTTTCTTTGGCCTTTCTCTTTTTTTCTTTTTTTTGGGGACAATGCTCTATTGAATGATGATCATCACACTTCTATTTATTTACAACTCAATGATTATAACTTGATACTAGAACAAAGTATGACTCTATATGAATGCCTCCCGTGATGTCGGGGATATGCAATGAATCAAGAGTGACAAGTATGAAAGAATTATGAACGGTGGCTTTGCCACAAATACTATGTCAACTACATGATCATGCTAAGCAATATGACAATGATAGATATGTCATGAAGAACGGAATGGTGGAAAGTTGCATGGCAATATATCTCGGAATGGCTATGGAAATGCCATAATAGGTAGGTATGGTGGCTGTTTTGAGGAAGATATAAGGAGGTTTATGTGTGAAAGAGCGTATCATATCACGGGGTTTGGATGCACCGCGAAGTTTGCACCAACTCTCAATGTGAGAAAGGGCAATGCACGGTACTGAAGTGGCTAGCAATGCTGGAAGGGTGAGAGTGCGTATAATCCATGAAATCAACATTAGTCATAAAGAACTCATATACTTATTGCAAAAATCTACAAGCCATCAAAAACCAAAGTACTACGCGCATGCTCCTAGGGGGATAGATTGGTAGGAAAAGACCATCGCTCATTCCCCGACCGCCACTCATAAGGAGGACAATCAAATAACACCTCATGTTTCAAATTTGTTACATAACGTTTACCATACGTGCATGCTAAGGGACTTGCAAACTTCAACACAAGCATTTCTCAAATTCACAATTACTCTACTAGCATGACTTTGATATTACTACCTCCATATCTCAAAACAATTATCAAGCATCCAACTTTTCTTAGTATTCAACGCACTCAAAAGAAAGTTTCACAAATCTTGAATACCAAGCATATTATTATTAAGAAAATTACCATGCTATTTAAGACTCTCAAAATAATCTAAGTGAAGCATGAGAGATCAATAGTTTCTTTAAAACAAATCCACCACCGTGCTCTAAAATATCTAAGTGAAGCACATAGAGCAAAATTACATAGCTCAAAAGATATAAGTGAAGCACACAGAGCAAAACTACATAGCTCAAAAGATATAAGTGAAGCACATAGAGTATTCTATCAAATTCCAATTCATGTATGGCTCTCTCAAAAGGTGTGTACAGCAAGGATGATTGTGGCACACTAGCAAACAAAGACACAAATAATACAAGACGCTCCAAGCAAAACACATATCATGTGGTGAATAAAAATATAGCTCCAAGTAAAATTACCGATGGAAGTAGATTTAAAGAGGGGATGCCTTCCGGGCATCCCCAAGCTTTGACTTTTGGTGTCCTTGTATTATCTTGGGGTGCCATGGGAATCCCCAAGCTTAGGCTCTTGCCACTCCTTGTTCCATAATCCATCAAAAGAATTCACCCAAAACTTGAAAACTTCACAACACAAAACTCAATAGAAATCTCGTGAGCTCCGTTAGAGAAAGAAAACAAAAGACCACTTCAAGGTACTGTAAGGAACTCATTCTTTATTTATATTGCCGTTAAACCTACTGTATTCCAACTTCTCTATGGATTATAAACTATTTTACTAGCCATAGATTCATCAAAATAAGCAAACAACACACGAAAAACAGAATCTGTCAAAAACAGAATAGTCTGTACCAATCTGTAACTAACGCAAACTTCTGGAACTCCAAAACATCTACCAAAATAGGACGACCTATAAAATTTGTTTATTGATCAGCAGAAATTGGAATCAGTATTTTATCACGTTCTGGTGATTTTTAACAATTATTTTCGTGAACAGAAAGTTTCTGGAAATTACAGCAAGATCAAATAACTATCATCCAAGAAGATCCTATAGGTATAACTTGGCACAAACACTAACTAAAACACAAAACCACATCCAAACAGAAGGTAGATGGGTTATTTATTACTAAGCAGCAAGGAAAAATATTGGGTTGTCTCCCAACAAGCGCTTTTCTTTAAAGCCTTTTTAGCTAGGCATTGAGATTTCAATGATGCTCACAAGAAAGGCAAGAATTGAGGCACAAAGAGAGCATCACACAACATGTGACAAACACATTTAAGTCTAACATACTTCCTACGCATAGGCATATTATAGGCAAATAAATTACCGTAGAAAGCAAAAACTAGCATATGCAAGGAAGCGGAAAGGAACAATAGCAATCTCAACATAACGAGAGGTAATTTAGTAACATGAAAATATATAACCATATTTTCCTTTCTCATAGTAATTACATGTAGGATCATAAGAAAATTAAACAATATAGCTATCACATAACATATTCTCAACACGATCCACATGCATGCGAAGTTGACACTCTTCCAAAATAGTGGGATTATCATTAACTAAAGTCATGATTTCTCCAAGCCCACTTTTATCAAAAATTTCATAAGATTGAATGTTATCCAAATATGTGGGATCTAAAGTTGACACTCTTCCAAACCCACTTTCAATATTGTTGCAAACACTATTATCAATCTTATATTCGTCGTGGGGCTCAAATAAATTTTCAAGGTCATAAGAAGAATCTCCCCAATCATGACTATTGGACATAGCAAAACTAGCATCCCCAAGCTTAGGGTTTTGCACATTATTAGCATAATTTACATCAATAGAATTTATAATAAAATCATTGCAATCATGCTTTTTATTCAAAGATCTATCATGAAGCACTTCATCACAATTTTCAGATTTACGGATTTCAGGCAAAAGCTTATAAAGATAATCTAGTGCATCCAAATAACTAGGAATTGGTTCATCATAATTGGATCTCTTAAAAAGATTGGCAAGCGGATGAGGATCCATAGATATTAGCTTCTCTGTTTAGGAATAAATACTCAACTATTTCAACCAAGCGAGAAAACGAGCCAAGAAAGACATCAAGGCGAACGGAAAAGAGAGGGCGAATAAGGCAAGGGTGAAGTGGGGGAGAGGAAAACGAGAGGCAAATGGCAACTAATGTAATGTGAGAGATAAGGATTGTGATGGGTACTTGGTATGTTGACTTTTTGCATAGACTCCCCGGCAACGGCGCCAGAAATTCTTCTTGCTATCTCTTGAGCGTTGGTTTTCCCCGAAGAGGAGAGGATGATGTAGCAAAGTAGCGTAAGTATTTCCCTCAGTTTTTGAGAACCAAGGTATCAATCCAGTAGGAGGCCGTACCTACACAAAAACAATAGCTCAACGCAACCAACGCGATTAGGGGTTGTCAATCCCTTCACGGTCACTTACGAGAGTGAGATCTGATAGAGATGATAGATAATATTTTTGGTATTTTTGATATAGAGATGCAAAGTGAAAAGTAAAAGACAAAGTAGAAAAGCAAAGCAAGATTAAAGTGATGGAGATTGATATGATGAGAATAGACCCGGGAGCCATAGGTTTCACTAGTGGCTTCTCTCAAGAGCATAAGTATTCTACGGTGGGTGAACAAATTACTGTTGAGCAATTGACAGAATTGAGCATAGTTATGAGAATATCTAGGTATGCTCATGTATATAGGCATCACGTCCGAGACAAGTAGACCGACTCCTGCCTGCATCTACTACTATTTCTCCACTCATCGACCGCTATCCAGCATGCATCTAGAGTATTAAGTTAAAAACAGAGTAACGCCTTAAGCAAGATGACATGATGTAGAGGGATAGTTTCATGCAATATGATAAAAACCCCATCTTGTTATCCTCGATGGCAACGATGCAATACGTGCCTTGCTGCCCCTTCATACATCGGGAAAGGACACCGCAAGATCGAACCCAAAGCTAAGCACTTCTCCCATGGCAAGAAAAACCAATCTAGTAGGCCAAATCAAACTGATAATTCGAAGATACTTGCAAAGATAACCAATCATACATAAAAGAATTCAGAGAAGATTCAAATATTATTCATAGATAGACTTGATCATAAACCCACAATTCATCGGTCTCAACAAACACACCGCAAAAAGAAGATTACATCGAATAGATCTCCATGAGAGAGGGCGAACATTGTATTGAGATCCAAAAAGAGAGAAGAAGCCATCTAGCTACTAACTATGGACCCAAGATCCGAGGTAAACTACTCACACTTCATCGGAGGGGCTATGATGATGTAGAAGCCCTCCGTGATGACGGCCCTCTCCGGCGGAGCTTCGGAACAGGCCCCAAGATGGGATCTCGTGGATACAGAAAGTTGCGGCGGTGGAATTAGGTTTTTGGCTCCTGTTCTGATCGTTTGGGGGTACGTAGGTATATATAGGAGGAAGGAGTACGTCGGTGGAGCACCAAGGGGCCCACGAGGCAGGGGTGCGCCCTAGGGGGTGGGCGCTTCCCCCACCCTCGTGACCGCCTCTTTGACTCCTTGGAGTAGGGTCCAAGTCTCCTGGATCACATTCGGTGAGAAAATCACGTTCCCCAAGGTTTTATTCTGTTTGGACTCCGTTTGATATTCTGTTTCTCCGAAACTCTAAAATAGGCAAAAAAAACAGCAATTCTGGGCTGGGCCTCCGGTTAATAGGTTAGTCCCAAAAATAATATAAAAGTGGAAAATAAAGCCCAATATAGTCCAAAACAGTAGATAATATAGCATGGAGCAATCAAAAATTATAGATACGTTGGAGACGTATCAGGTATCCGGGAGTTGCACAATCTCATGGTCTAAGGAAATGATACTTGACATTAGAAAAGCTCTAGCAAGCGAACTACACGATCTTGTGCTATGCTTAGGATTGGGTCTTGTCCATCACATCATGTTGTGGTCTATGTATTCACACATGTATTACGGTTTCCAGTTAATACAATTATAGCATGAACAATAGACAATTATCATGAACAAGGAAATACAATAATAACCATTTTATTATTGCCTCTAGGGCATATTTCCAACAGTCTCCCACTTGCACTAGAGTCAATAATCTAGTTCACATCACTATGTGATTGTAATGAATCCAACACCCATGGGGTTTGTTCATATCTCGCTTGTGAGAGAGGTTATTAGTCAACGGGTCTGAACCTTTCAGATCCGTGTGTGCTTTACAAATCTCTATGTCATCTTGTAGATGCAGCTACCACGCGCTACCTGGAGCTATTCCAAATAACTTCTCTACTATACGAATCCGGTTTACTACTCAGAGTCATCCGGATTAGTGTCAAAGTTTGCATCGACGTAACCCTTTACGACTAACTCTTTTACCACCTCCATAATCGAGAAAATTCCTTAGTCCACTAGTTACTAAGGATAAGTTCGACCGCTGTCATGTGATCCATTCCTGGACCACTCTTGTACCCCTTGACTGACTCATGGCAAGGCATGCTTCAGGTGCGGTACATAGCATAGCATACTATAGAGCCTATGTCTAAAGCATAGGGGCGACCTTAAATCCTTTCTCTCTCTCTTCTGTTGTGGTCAGGTATTGAGTCTTACTCAATACTCACACCTTGTAACACAGCCAAGAACTCCTTCTTTGCTGATCTATTTTGAACTCCTTCAAAATCTTGTCACGATATGTATTCATTTGAAAGTACTATTACGCGTTTTTTGATCTATCCTTATAGATCTTGATGCTCAATGTTCAAGTAGCTTAATCCAGGTTTTCCATTGAAAAACACTTTTCAAATAACCCTGTAAGCTTTCTAGAAATTCTACATCATTTCTGATCAACAATATGTTAACAACATATACTCATCAAAAATTCTATTGTGCTCCCACTCACTTCTTTGGAAATACAAGTTTCTCATAAACTTTGTATAAACCCAAAATCTTTGATCATCTCATCAAAGCGTACATTCCAACTCCGAGATGCTTACTCCAGTCCTTAGAAGGATTGCTGGAACTTTGCATACTTGTTAGCATCTTTCAGGATTGACAAAACCTTCCGGTTGTATCACATACAACATTTCCTCAAGAAAATCGTCGAGGAAACAATGTTTTGACATCATATCTGCAAGATTTCATAAACAATGCAGTAACTGCTAATATAATTCCAACAGACTCTTAGCATCGCTACGAGTGAGAAAGTCTCATCGTAGTCAACTCCTTGAACTTGTCGGAAAACATATTAACGACAAGTCAAGCTTTCTTAATGGTGACACTTACCATCATTGTCTGTCTTCCTTCTAAAATCCATCTGCACCCAGCAGCCTTACGACCATCAAGTAGTTCTTCCAAAGTCTATACTTTGGTTTTATACATGATCCTCTCTCGGATTTTATGGTCTCGATCCATTCGTCGGAATCCGGGCCCACCATCGTTTCTCCATAGCTCGTAGGTTCATTGTTGTCTAGCAACATGACTTCCAAGACAGGATTACATACCACTCTAAAGTAGTACGCATCCTTGTCGACCTACGAGGTTTGGTAGTGACTTGATCCGAAGTTTCATGATCACTATCATAAGCTTCCACTTCAATTGGTGTAGGTGCCACAGGAACAACTTCTTGTGCCCTGCTACACACTAATTGAAGTGACGGTTCAATAACCCCATCAAGTCTCCACCATCCTCCTTCTCAATTCTTTCGAGAGAAACTTTTCCTCGAGAAAGGACCCGTTTCTAGAAACAATCACTTTTGCTTTCGAATCTGAAATAGGAGGTATACCCAACTGTTTTGGGTTTTCTATGAAGATGCATTTATCCGCTTTGGGTTCGAGCTTATCAGCCTGAAACTTTTTCACATAAGCGTCGCAACCCCAGACTTTTAAGAAACGACAGCTTAGGTTTTTCTAAACCATAGTTCATACGGTGTCGTCTCAACGGAATTGCGTGGTGCCCTATTTAAAGTCAATGCGGTTGTCTCTAATGCCTAACCCATAAACGATAGTGGTAATTCGATAAGAGACATCATGGTATGCACCATATCCAATAGGGTGCAGTTATGATGTTCGGACACACCAGCACACTATGGTGTTCCAGGCGGTATTAGTTGTGAATTTTTTTCACAATGTCTTAATTGTGTGCCAAACTCGTAACTCAGATATTCATCTCTATGATCATATCATAGACATTTTATCCTCTTGTCATGACAATCTTCAACTTCACTCTGAAATTACTTAAACCTTTCAATAATTCAGACTTGTGTTTCATCAAGTAAATATACTTAGCATCTACTCAAATCATCTGTGAAGTAAGAACATAACGATATCCATCACGTGCCTCAACACTCATTGGACTGCACACATCAAAATGTATTACTTCCAACAAGTTGCTTTATTGTTCCATCTTACTAAAAATGAGGCCTTTCAGTCATCTTGCCCATGTGGTATGATTTGCATGTCTCAAGTGATTCAAAATCAAGTGAGTCCAAACGATCCATCTGTATGGAGTTTCTTCATGCATATCTACCAATAGACATGGTTCGCATGTCTCGATCTTTTCAAAAACGAGTGAGTCCAAAGATCCATCAACATGGAGCTTCTTCATGCGTTTTATACCAATATGACTCAAATGGCAGTGCCACAAGTATGTGGTACTATCATTACTATCTTATATCTTTTGGCATGAACATGTGTATCACTATGATCGAGATTCAATAAACCATTCATTTTAGGTGCAAGACCATTGAAGGTATTATTCAAATAAATAGAGTAACCATTATTCTCCTTAAAAGAATAACCGTGTTGCGATAAACATAATCCAATCATGTCTATGCTCAACGCAAACACCAAATAACAATTATTTAGGTTTAACACCAATCCCGATGGTAGAGGGAGCGTGCGATGTTTGATCACATCAACCTTGGAAACTTCCAACACATATCGTCATCTCACCTTTAGCTAGTTTCCGTAGCCTCTTATTTCGAGTTACTAACACTTAGCAACCGAACCGGTATTTATTACCCTGGTGCTACTAGGAGTACTAGTAAGTACACATTAATATAACGTATATCCAAAATACTTCTGTCGACCTTGCCAGCCTTCTCATCTACCAAGTATCTAGGGTAGTTACTGCTTGATGACCGTTCCCCTCATTACGAAGCACTTAGTCTCGGGTTTGGGTTCAACCTTGGGTTTCTTCACTAGAGCAAAGAATCGATTTGTCTTTTCATGAAGTATCCCTTCTTCCCCTTGCCCTTCTTGAAACTAGTGGTTTTACTAACCATCAACAATTGATGCTCGTACTTGATTTCTACTTTCGCGGTGTCAAACATAGCGAATTGCTCAAGGATCATAATGTCTATCCCTGATATGTTATAGTTCATCACGAAGCTCTAACAGCTTGGTGGCAGTGACTATGGAGAACCATCACTATCTCATCTGGAAGATTAACTCCCACTCGATTCAAGCGATTGTAGTACTCAGACAATCTGAGCACATGCTCAACGATTGAGATTTTCTCCCTTAGTTTGCAGGCTTAAGAAACTTGTCAGAGGTCTCATACCTCTTGACGTGGGCACTAGTCTGAAATCCCAATTTCAGTGTTTGGAACATCTCATATGTTCTGCGACTTTACAAAACGTCTTTGGTGCCTCAATTATAAACCGTTAGCATTACGCACTGAACTATCAGTAGTCATCAAAACGTGTATGTCAGATGTTCGCAACATTCACAGACGACGCTCGAGGTTTAGCACACCAAGCGGTGCATTAAGGACATAAGCCTTCACAAGCAATGAGGATAATCTCGGTTTACGGACCCAGTCCGCATAATTTCTACTATCAACTTTCAACTAAATTTTCTCTAGGAACATATCTTAATCAGTAGAACCAAAGTGTAAGCTACGACATAATTTGCAAAGACCTATTGACTATGTTCATGATAATTAAGTTCATCTGATTATTTAATGAACTCCCACTTAGATAGACATCCCTCTAGTCATCTAAGTCATACATGATCCGAATCGACTAGACCGTGTCCGATCATCACGTGAGACGGACTAGTCATCAACAGTCAACATCTTCATGTTGACCGTATCTACTATACGACTCATGTTCGACCTTTCGGTCTCTTGTGTTCCGAGGCCATGTTTGTACATGCTAGGCTCGTCAAGTCAACCTTAGTGTTTCGCATGTGTAAATCTGGCTTACACCCGTTGTATGCGAACGTTAGAATCTATCATACCCGATCATCACGTGGTGCTTCGAAACAACGAACCTTCGCAACGGTACACAGTTAGGGGGAACACTTTCTTGAAATTTTAGCGAGGGATCATCTTATTTATGCTACCGTCGTTCTAAGCAAATAAGATGTGAACATGACAAACATCACATGCAAATCATAAAGTGACATGATATGGCCAATATCATCTTGCGCCTTTTGATCTCCATCTTCGTGGCGCGGCATGATCACTTTCGTCATCGACATGGCACCATGATCTCCATCATCATGATCTCCATCATCGTGTCTTCATGAAGTTGTCTCGCCAACTATTACTTCTACTACTATGTCTAACGGTTAGCAATAAAGTAAAGTAATTACATGGCGTTTTTCATTGACACGCAGGTATACAATAAATTAAGACAACTCCTATGGCTCCTGCCGGTTGTCATACTCATCGACATGCAAGTCGTGATTCCTATTACAAGAACATGATCAATCTCATACATCACATATATATAATTCGTCACATCCTTTTGGCCATATTACATCACATAGCATACCCTACAAAAACAAGTTAGACGTCCTCTAATTGTTGTTGCATGTTTTACGTGGCTACTATGGGTTTCTAGCAAGAACGCTTCTTACCTACGCAAAAGCCACAACGGTGATATGCCAATTGCTATTTACCCTTCATAAGGACCCTCTTCATCGAATCCGATCCGACTAAAGTGGGAGAGACAGACACCCGCTAGCCACCTTATGCATCAAGGCCATGTCAGTCGGTGGAACCTGTCTCACGTAAGTGTACGTGTAAGGTCGGTCCGGGCCGCCTCATCCCACAATCCCGCCGAATCAAGATAAGACTAGTAACAACAAGAAAATTGAACAAATCATCGCCCACAACTACTTTGTGTTCTACTCGTGCATATAATCTACGCATAGACCTAGCTCATGATGCCACTGTTGGGGAACGTAGCAATAATTCAAAATTTTCCTACGTGTCACCAAGATCAATCTAGGAGACGCTAGCAACGAGAGAGAGGGAGTGCATCTTCATACCCTTGAAGATCGCTAAGCGGAAGCATTACAAGAACGCGGTTGATGGAGTCGTACTCGCGGCGATTCAAATCGCGGAAGATCCGATCTAGCGCCGAATGGACGGCGCCTCCGCGTTCAACACACGTACAGCCCGGGGACGTCTCCTCCTTCTTGATCCAGCAAGGGGAGAGGAGAAGTTGAGGGAGGACTCCGGCAGCACGACAGCGTGGTGGTGGAGCTTGTGGTATTCCTGCAGGGCTTCGCCAAGCTCTACGCAGGAGAAGGAAGAGTTGGAGGAGGGAGGGGCTGCGCCAGGGAAGGGGTGCGGCTGCCCTCTCTCTCCCTCACTATATATAGGGGAAGGGGGGTGGAGGAGGCGCCCTAGGGTTCCCTAGGGGAGGGGTGGCGGCCACAGGGGAAACCCTAGATGGGTTTGGGCGCCCCCACCCCTAGGAAACTTGCGCCCCAAGCCGGGAGGAGCCGCCCTAGGGGAGGCGCCCCCACCTCTCCAGGTTAAGTGAGAGGGGTTGGGAGGGGCGCACAGCCCCTTAGTGGGCTGGTGTGCCCCCTCCCCTTGGCCCATAAGGCCCCCCAACGCTTGTAGGGGCCTCTGAAACACCTTTCGGTCACGTTGGTCGTCACCCGGTACTCCCAGAACAATTCCGGACTCCGATACCCTTCGTCCAATATATCGATCTTCACCTCCGGACCATTCCGGAGTTCCTCGTCACGTCCGGGATCTCATCCGGGACTCCAAACAACCTTCGGTAACCACATACTATTTCCCATAACAACTCTAGTGTGACTGAACCTTAAGTGTGTAGACCCTACGGGTTCGGGAACCATGCAGACATGACCGAGACGTTCTCCGGCCAATAACCAACAGCGGGATCTAGATACCCATGTTGGCTCCCACATGTTCCATGATGATCTCATCGGATGAACCACGATGTCTGGGATTCAATCAATCTCGTACTCAATTCCCTTTGTCTATCGGTATGTTACTTGCCCGAGATTCGATCGTCGGTATCCCCATACCTCGTTCAGTCTTGTTACCGGCAAGTCTCTTTACTCGTTCATTAGCGCATGATCCCGTGGCTAACTCCTTAGTCACGTTGATCTCATTATGATGATGCATTACCGAGTGGGCCCAGAGATATCTCTCCGTCATACGGAGTGACAAATCCCAGTCTTGATTCGTGCCAACCCAACAGACACTTTCGGAGATACCTGTAGTGCACCTTTATAGTCACCCAGTTACGTTGTGACGTTTGATACACCCAAAGCACTCCTACGGTATCCGGGAGTTGCACAATCTCATGGTCTAAGGAAATGATACTTGACATTAGAAAAGCTCTAGCAAACGAACTACACGATCTTGTGCTATGCTTAGGATTGGGTCTTGTCCATCACATCATTCTCTTAATGATCTGATCCCGTTATCAATGACATCCAATGTCCATGGTCAGGAAACCATAACCATCTATTGATCAACGAGCTAGTCAACTAGAGACTTACTAGGGATATGTTGTGGTCTATGTATTCACACATATATTACGGTTTCCAGTTAATACAATTATAGCATGAACAATAGACAATTATCATGAACAAGCAAATACAATAATAACCATTTTATTATTGCCTCTAGGGCATATTTCCAACAGAACGTAGTTTTGACATCCATTTGCCAGATTTCACAAAATGTGGCAATTTGCTAACTGATGACCCACAAGTATAGGGGGTCTATCGTAGTCCTTTTGATAAGTAAGAGTGTCGAACCCAACGAGGAGCAGAAGGAAATGATAAGCGGTTTTCAGCAAGGTATTCTCTGCAAGCACTGAAATTATTGATAACAGATAGTTTTGTGATAAGGTAATTTGTAACGAGCAACAAGTAACGAAAGTAAATAAAGTGCAGCAAGGTGGCCCAATCATTTTTGTAGCAAAGGACAAATCTGGACAAACTCTTATATAAGGAAAAGCGCTCCCGAGGACACATGGGAATATCGTCAAGCTAGTTTTCATCACGTTCATATGATTCGCGTTCGGTACTTTGATAATTTGATATGTGGGTGGACCGGTGCTTGGGTGTGGTTATTACTTGAACAAGCATCCCACTTATGATTAACCTCTATTGCAAGCATCCGCAACTACAACAAAAGTATTAAGGTAAACCTAACCATAGCATGAAACATGTGGATCCAAATCAGCCCCTTACGAAGCAACGCATAAACTAGGGTTTAAGCTTACATCACTCTAGCAACCCATCATCTACTTATTACTTCCCAATGCCTTCCTCTATGCCCAAATAATGGTGAAGTGTCATGTAGTCGACGTTCACATAACACCACTAGAGGCTAGACAACATACATCTCATCAAAATATCGAACGAATACCAAATTCACATGACTACTAATAGCAAGACTTCTCCCATGTCCTCGGGAACAAACGTAACTACTCACAAAGCATATTCATGTTCATAATCAGAGGAGTATTAATATGCATAAAGGATCTGAACATATGATCTTCCACCAAATAAACCAACTAGCATCAACTACAAGGAGTAATCAACACTACTAGCAACCTACAAGTACCAATCTCAGACTTAGAGACAAGAATTGCATACAAGAGATGAACTAGGGTTTGAGAGGGGATGGTGCTGGTGAAGATGTTGATGGAGATTGGCCCCCTCCCGATGAGAGGAGCGTTGGTGATGACGATGGCGTTGATTTCCCCCTCCCGGAGGGAAGTGTCCCCGGCAGAACAGCTCTGCCAGAGCCCTAGATTGGTTCCGCCAAGGTTCCGCCTCATGGCGGCGAAGTCTCGTCCCGAAAGCTTGCTTATGATTTTTTTCTCGGACACCAGGGGGCCCACGAGGCAGGGGGCGCGCCCCCCACCCTCGTGCCCAGGGTGTGGGTCCCCTCTGGTATTTTCTTCGCTCAGTATTTTTTATTATTTCCAAAAATAACTTCCGTGGAGTTTCAGGACTTTTGGAGTTGTGCGAATAGGTCTCCAATATTTGCTCCTTTTCCAAATTTCAGAATTCCAAACCAGATTCTCCCTCCTTATGTAAACCTTGTAAAATAAGAGAGAATAGGCATAAGTATTGTGACATAAGTGTAATAACAGACCATAATGCAATAAATATCGATATAAAAGCATGATGCAAAATGGACATATCAACTTCCCCAAGCTTAGACCTCGCTTGTCCTCAAGCGGAAGCCGATAACAATAAATATGTCCACATGTTTAGAGGTAGAGGTGTCGATAAAATAAAATACGGACATGAGGGCATCATGATCATTCTTATAACAGCAACATATATGGATATTGTCATACGATTTCTTATGCTAAAGTAA
The DNA here is from genome assembly GCA_021605145.1 of Aegilops bicornis. Lineage (NCBI taxonomy): Eukaryota > Viridiplantae > Streptophyta > Magnoliopsida > Poales > Poaceae > Aegilops > Aegilops bicornis. The sequence continues at coordinate 421,516,529 of CM038674.1, forward strand.
TGATCAATTCACAATGTCAAGTATGAATCAGAAACTTCATTGAGAACCAACAAACTATAATCTCAGTCATTGAAGCAATTGCAATTTATCATAACATCAGAAAGAGTCTATGTCAGAGCTTTTCAGCAAGTCCAGATACTCAACCATCATTTAGTCTTTCACAATTACTAACACTCACGAAATACTTGTGGTTACGGAGTTTTAATCGGACAAAGAGGAAGATAGGGGCTTATAGTTTCGCCTCCCAACCTTTTACCTCAAGGGCAATGTCAACAATAATAGCTCATGCTAACTTACATCCAATTCGATATATATATCAGGATCTTTCCAACACACTGAGCTTGCCAAAGGATAAAATGTAAAAAGGAAAGGTGAAAATCAACATGACTCTTGCATAAGGTAGAAGATAAAAGTAAAAGATAGGCCCTTCACAGAGGGAAGCAGAGGTTGTCATGCGCTTTCAAGGTTGAATGCACAAAATCTTAATGCGAAAGAACGTCACTTTATATTGCCACTTGTGATATGAACCTTTATTATGCAGTCCGTCGCTTTTATTTCTTCCACATCACAAGATCGTATAAAGCTTATTTCCTCCACACTAATCAATCATACATGTTTAGAGAGCAATTTTTATTTCTTGCACCGATGACAACTTACTTGAAGGATCTTACTCAATCCATAGGTAGATATGGTGGACTCTCATGGCAAAACTGGGTTTAAGGATATTTGGAAGCACAAGTAGTATCTCTACTTGGTGCAAAGAATTTGGCTAGCATGAGGGGGAAAGGCATGCTCAACATGTTGGATGATCCATGACAATATACTTTATTTCAGATACAAGAAAACATAACCCATTACATTGTCTTCCTTGTCCAACATCAACTCTTTAGCATGTCATATTTTAATGAGTGCTCACAATCATAAAATATGTCCAAGATGGTATATTTATATGTGAAACCTCTCTTTCTTTATTACTTCCTATTAATTGCAACGATGACCAAAGCTATGTTTGTCGACTCTCAACAACTTTTAATCATCATACTCTCTCTATGTGAAGTCATTACTCTCCATAAGATCAATATGATCTCTTTGTTTATTTTTATTCTTTTCTCTTTTCTCTTATTCCCTCAAGATCATGAAAAAATAATCAAGCCCTTGACTCAACACTAATCTTTATTATATAGCTCACGGACTCGATTACATAGAAGGATCATAAAGCAAAAACTCAAAACTAAATCATACTAGATCATACTAGATCAAGATATTACTAAAAGGATCGAACTAAGAAAAATGGTAAAGATAGAGATGTGATGGTGATACAATACCTGGGCACCTCCCCCAAGCTTGGCAGTTGCCAAGGGGAGTGCCCATACCCATGTGATTATGTCTCCTTTTTCGGAGGTGGTCATGATGGAGTTGTTGATGATGACAGTTGTGCCTTTAGCTTCTTCATGCTGTAATTGAGAAGGGCAATTTCCTCCTTTAAATCATCGACCTCCGATTCCAGCTTCAAGATCTTGTCACATAAATCTCCTTTGCTTTTCTGCCGAAAACGAGAAGGAATAGATCGGTTGTTAGATAGTTTAGCCCTCTTAGGGAGACTAGATTTCTTGAACTTCACGTGCATATCCCCAGGTTGAGGTAGAGGGACATCCTCCTCCTCCGAACTTGAATCATTGATCCTCATCAAATGAGCATCCTCCTCCTCATCCGTAGTTCGACCACAAGGAGATAGATCCCCATAGGTCTTTGGGTCAGCAATGAGGTGTCAGACATAGCTCTCTCCTCGGAATCCTGAGATGACATCTTGCTCCAAATCTGCCACAGAAACAGCTCGAAAAGAAAACAGAGGATATTTGCGTGGTACAGGAGTCAAAACCTTTGGGAGATTATATAATGAATTTTTACCGACCAAAATACATATCGTGCAAGAAAACGGAGTCCGGAGAGCACACGAGGTGCTCACGAGGCAGGGGGCGCGCCCTCCACCCTCGTGGAGCCCTTGTGTCCTTCCGGACTGCTTCTTATTTTTCTATGTTTCTAAATATTCCAAAACGGAGAAAAATTGCCATTAGAACTGTTTTGGAGTCGGTTTACTTACCGTACCACGTACCTATTCCTTTTCGGAGTCTGAAACATTCTGGAAAGTGTCCCTCATGTATTTCTCCGGGGTTACGGTTTCAATAACATTAGTTTCAACATTTATAGGATTACCTGGGATATAATGTTTGATTCTTTGACCATTCACCACCTTTGGATTTGTGCCTTCGAAGTTGTTGATTTTTACGGCACCGGAACGATAGACCTCCTCGATAATGTAAGGACCTTCCCATTTAGAGAGAAGTTTTCCTGCAAAAAATCTTAGACGAGAGTTGTATAGCAATACATAATCACCTACATTAAACTCACGCTTTTGTATTCTTTTGTCATGCCATCTTTTAACTTTTTCTTTAAACAATTTGGCATTCTCATAGGCTTGGGCTCTCCATTCATCAAGTGAGCTGATGTCAAATAACCTCTTTTCACCGGCAAGTTTGAAATCATAATTGAGCTCTTTAATGGCCTAATATGCCTTATGTTCTAGTTCGAGAGGTAAGTGACATGCTTTTCCATAAACCATTTTATACGGAGACATACCCATAGGATTTTTATATGCAGTTTTATAGGCCCATAATGCATCATCAAGTTTCTTGGACCAATTCTTTCTAGATCTATTAATGTCTTTTGCAAAATTAATTTGAGTTCTCTGTTACTCAATTCTACTTGACCACTAGACTGTGGGTGATATGGAGATGCAATTCTATGATTAACATCATACTTGGCAAGCATTTCTTAAAAGCACCATGAATAAAATGTGAACCACCATCAGTCATTAAATACCTAGGGACTCCAAACCTCGGAAAAATAACTTCTTTAAGCATTTTAATAGATATGTTATGATCAGCACTACTAGTTGGAATAGCTTCTACCCACTTAGTAACATAATCAACAACAACTAGAATATGTGTATACCCATTAGAGGCAGGAAACGGTCCCATATAATCAAAGCCCAAAACATCAAACGGTTCAATAACAAGTGAATAATTCATAGGCATTTCTTGACGTCTACTAATATTACCAACTCTTTGACATTCATCACAAGATAAGACAAACTTACGAGCATCCTTGAAGAGAGTAGGCCAATAAAAACCGGATTGCAATACCTTATGTGTAGTTCTATCTCCAGTGCGGTGTCCTCCATAAGCCTCAGAGTGACACTTGCATAGGATCTGTTCCTGTTCATGCTCAGGTACACAATATCTAATAAAACCATCTACTCCTTCTTTATAAAGATGTGGGTCATCCCAGAAGTAATGTCTTAAATCATAGTAAAACTTTTTCTTTTGCTGGTATGTGAAACTAGGTGGTACAAATTTAACAACAATGTAATTAGCATAATCAGCATACCATGGAGCAGTATGAGAAGCATTTATGACATTTAGTTGTTCATCAGGAAAGCTATCATCAATAGGTAGTGGGTCATCAAGAACATTTTCTAACCTAGACAAGTTGTCTGCAACGGGGTTCTCAGCTCCCTTTCTATCAATATAATATGCAAATCAAATTCTTGGAGCAAGAGAACCCATCTAATAAGTCTAGGTTTAGCATCTTTCTTTCCCATAAGATATTTAATAGCAGCATGATCCGTGTGAATAGCTACTTTAGAATCAACAATATAAGGTCTGAACTTATCACAAGCAAATACAACTGCTAAGAATTCTTTTTCAGTAGTAGCATAATTTCTCTGATCACAGTCTAGAGTTTTACTAGCATATTGAATAACATTTAATTTCTTATCAACTCTTTTCCCTAGAACAGCACCTACATCATAATCACTAGCATCACACATAATTTCAAAGGGTAAATTCCAATCAGGTGGCTGAACAATAGGTGCAGAAATTAATGCTTTCTTAAGTATTTCAAATGCTTCTACACAATCATCATCGAAGACAAATGGTATATCTTTTTGTAATAGATTAGTCAGAGGTCGAGAAATTTTTTAGAAGTCCTTAATGAACCTCCTATAAAACCGGCATGACCAAGGAAACTTCTTATACCTTTGATGTCCTTGGGACATGGCATCTTTTCAATAGCATCAACTTTAGCTTTATCAACTTCAATACCTCTTTCAGAAATTTTATGCCCCAAGTCAATACCTTCATTAACCATAAAGTGGCACTTTTCCCAATTCAAGACAAGATTAGTTTCTTCGCATCTCTGCAAAACTCGATCAAGGTTGCTCAAGCAATCATCAAAAGAGGATCCATAAACGGAGAAATCGTCCATGAAAACCTCACAAATCTTTTCACAAAAGTCAGAGAATATAGCCATCATGCGTCTTTGAAAGGTACCGGGTGCATTACATAAGCCAAAAGGCATACTTTTATAACAAAAGTACCGAAAGGGCAAGTAAAAGTGGTCTTATCTTGATCATCAGCTGACACAGGTATTTGAGAGAAACCAGAATAACCATCTAGAAAGCAAAAATGTGTATGTTTGGATAATCTTTATAGCATTTGATCAATAAAAGGTAGGGGTAATGATCCTTTTTTGTAGCTTTATTTAATTTGCGGAAATCAATTACCATCCTATAACCTGTAATAATTCTTTGCGGAATCAATTCATCTTTATCATTAGGAACGGCAGTAATACCTCCCTTCTTAGGAACGCAATGGACAGGGCTTACCCACTGACTATCAGCAACGGGATAAATTATACCTGCCTCAAGGAGCTTTAGTATTTCCTTTCTTACCACTTCTTTCATCTTAGGATTTAATCGTCATTGATGATCAATAACTGGTTTGGCATCTTTCTCCAAATTTATTTTGTGTTGGCATAGAGTGGGACTAATGCCCTTAAGATCATCAAGAGTATATCCAATAGCAAAGACGGTGCTTCTTCAGAGTTTTCAATAATTTTTCTTCCTCGTTCTCTGAAAGGTTAGCACTAATAATAACAGGATATATCTTCTTTTCATCAAGATAAGCATATTTAAGAGTATCAGGCAATGGTTTAAGCTCAAACACGGGATCACCCTTGGGTGGAGGAGGATCCCCTAGGATTTCAACAGGCAAATTGTGTTTCGGAATAGGACCCTATTTAAAGAATACTTCATCTATTTCCCTTCTTTCATTCATAAACATATCATTTTCATGGTCTAACAAATATTGTTCTAAAGGATCATTAGGAGGCACGACAATAGAAGCAAGACCAATAATTTCATCTTTACTAGGCAATTCCTCTTCACGGTGTTGTCTACGAAATTTAGAGAAGTTAAACTCATGAGACATATCACCTAGACCAATGGTAACAACATCCTTTTCGCGATCTATCTTAGCATTAACAGTGTTTAAGAAGGGTCTACCAAATATAATGGGACAAAAGCTATCTTGTGGGGAACCAAGAACAAGAAAATCAGCAGGATATCTGGTTTTCCCACACAAGACTTCAACATCTCTAACAATTCCAATTGGTGATATAGTATCTCTATTGGCAAGCTTAATGGTAACATCAATTTCTTCTAACTCAGTAGATGCAATGTCATGCATAATTTCTTTATATAAATCGATAGGTATTGCACTAACACTAGCACCCATATCACACAAGCCATGATAACAATGATCTCCTATTTTAACAGAAATAACAGGCATGCCTACCACAGGTCTATGTTTATCTTTAGCACTAGGTTTAGCAATTCTAGCAGTCTCATCACAGAAATAAATAACATGCCCATCAATATTATCAGCCAAGAGATCTTTAACAATAGCAATATTAGGTTCAACTTTAACTTGCTCAGGAGGTGTGTAAGTTCTAATATTCCTTTTATGAACCACTGATTGAAGCTTTAGCATGATCCTTTATTCTAACAGGAAGGGTGGTTTCTCAACATAAGCGATGAGGAACTATAGGATCATTATAAGTGATAGTCTTGTCTTCAACTTTAATAGGTGCAACTACTTTTACTTCTATGGGAGGATGATATTTAAACCACTTCTCCTTAGGGAGATCAACGTGAGCAGCAAAAGATTCACAAAAAGAAGCTACTATCTCAGAGTCAAGTCCATATTTAGTGCTAAATTTACGGAAAACATCGGTATCCATAAAAGAGTTAACACAATCAAACTTAGATGTTATATCTGACTCCTTACCTTCGTCGAGATCCCAATCTTCAGAGTTGCGTTTAATTCTTTCCAATAAATCCCAAATGAATTCAATAGTCTTCATCATAAAAGAACCAGTACAAGAAGTATCGAGCATGGTGCGATTGTTGTCAGAAAGCCGAGCATAAAATTTTTGAATAATGATTTCTCTTGAGAGCTCATGATTGGGGCATGAATATAACATTGATTTAAGCCTCCCCAAGCTTGAGCGATGCTTTCTCCTTCGCGAGGCCAAAAATTATATATATAATTACGATCACGATGAACAAGATGCGTAGGATAAATCTTCTGATGAAATTCCAATTTCAATCGTTTGTAGTTCCATGATCCCATATCATCACATAGCCTATACCATGTCAATGCATCTCCCTTAAAAGATAAAGGGAAGACCTTCTTCTTGATAACATCATCGGGCATACCTGCAAGCTTAAATAATCCACAAACTTCATCCACATAGTTTAGGTGCTCATCAGGATGTAATGTTCCATCTCCTGCAAAAGGATTAGCTAGCAGTTTTTCTATCATACCTGAAGGAATTTCAAAGTAGACATTTTCATTTTCAGTAGGTTCAGTAGGTTGAGGAGCAACTCTTTGCTCTACTGGTCGGGGTGAAGATACCCCAAACAAGCCCCTCAGAGGATTACTTTCCATAGTAACAAGTGATGAAATTTCAGCACACTATATAAATTTTTCCTTACCAAATTCCACCTACCAAAGGAGCTTCACTCCCGGCAACGGTGCCCGAAAAGAGTCTTGATGACCCACAAGTATAGGGGATCTATCGTAGTCCTTTTGATAAGTAAGAGTGTCGAACCCAACGAGGAGCAGAAGGAAATGATAAGCGGTTTTCAGCAAGGTATTCTCTGCAAGCACTGAAATTATTGATAATAGATAGTTTTGTGATAAGGTAATTTGTAACGAGCAACAAGTAACGAAAGTAAATAAAGTGCAGCAAGGTAGCCCAATCCTTTTTGTAGCAAAGGAGAATCCTGGACAAACTCTTATATAGAGAAAAGCGCTCCCGAGGACACATGGGAATTATCGTCAAGCTAGTTTTCATCACGTTCATATGATTTGTGTTTGGTACTTTGATAATTTGATATGTGGGTGGACCGGTGCTTGGGTGCTGTACTTACTTGAACAAGCATCCCACTTATGATTAACCCCTATTACAAGCATCCGCAACTATAAAAGAAGTATTAAGATAAACCTAACCATAACATGAAACATATGGATCCAAATCAGTCCCTTACGAAGCAACGCATAAACTAGGGTTTAAGCTTTTGTCACTCTATCAACCCATCATCTACTTATTACTTCCCAATGCCTTCCTCTAGGCCCAAATAATGGTGAAGTGTCATGTAGTCTATGTTCACATAACACCACTAGAGGAGAGACAACATACATCTCATCAAAATATCGAATGAATACCAAATTCACATGACTACTAATAGCAAGACTTCTCCCATGTCCTCAGGAACAAACGTAACTACTCACAAAGCATATTCATGTTCATAATCAGAGGAGTATTAATATGCATAAAGGATCTGAACATATGATCTTCCACCAAATAAACCAACTAGCATCAACTACAAGGAGTAATCAACACTACTAGCAACCTACAAGTACCAATCTCAGACTTAGAGACAAGAATTGGATACAAAAGATGAACTAGGGTTTGAGAGGAGATGGTGCCGGTGCAGATGTTGATGGAGATTGGCCCCCTCCCGATGAGAGGTGCGTTGGTGATGACGATGACGATGATTTCCTCCTCCTGGAGGGAATTGTCCCTGGCAGAACAGCTCCGCCAGAGCCCTAGATTGGTTCCGCCAAGGTTCCGCCTCGTGGCGGCGAAGTCTCGTCCCGAAAGCTTGCTTATGATTTTTTCTCGGACGAAAGACTTCATATAGTAGAAGATGGGCACCGGAGGGCCACCAGGGGGCCCACGAGGCAGGGGGCGCGCCCAGGGGGTAGGGCGCGCCCCCACCCTCGTGCCCAGGGTGTGGGTCCCCTCTGGTATTTTCTTTGCTCAGTATTTTTTATTATTTCCAAAAATAACTTGTGTGGAGTTTCAGGACTTTTGGAGTTATATAGAATAGGTCTCTAATATTTGCTCGCTTTTCCGTTGAATTCCATTTAGGCATTCTCCCTCCTTATGTAAACCTTGTAAAATAAGAGAGAATAGGCATACATATTGTGACATAATGTGTAATAATAGCCCATAATGCAATAAATATCGATATAAAAGCATGATGCAAAATGGGCGTATCACTAACATGATTCAGACAGACTTAAGCATCGCTACGAGTGAGAAAATACATCGTAGTCAACACCTTGAACTTTGTCAAAAACCTTTTTCAACAAGTCTAGCTTTGTAGATAGTAACACTACTATCAGCGTCCGTCTTCCTCTTGAAGATCCATTTATTTTCTATGGCTTGCCGATTATCGAGCAAGTCAACCAAAGTCCACACTTTGTTCTCATACATGGTTCTCATCTCAGATTTCATGGCCTCAAGCCATTTCGCGAAATCTGGGCTCATCATTGCTTCCTCATAGTTCGTAGGTTCGTCATGGTCAAGTAACATGACCTCCAGAACAGGATTATCGTACCACTCTGGTGCGGATCTCACTCTGGTTTACCTACGAGGTTCGGTAGTAACTTGATCTGAAGTTACATGATCATCATCATTAGCTTCCTCACTAATTGGTGTAGTAGTCACAGGAACATATTTCCGTGATGAACTACTTTCCAATAAGGGAGCAGGTATGATTACCTCATCAAGTTCTACTTTCCTCCCACTCACTTCTTTCGAGAGAAACTCCTTCTCTAGAAAGGATCCATTCTTAGCAACGAATATCTTGCCTTCGGATCTGTGATAGAAGGTGTACCCAACCATCTCCTTTGGGTATCCTATGAAGACACATTTCTCCGGTTTGGGTTTGAGCTTATCAGGATGAAACTTTTTCTTATAAGCATCGTAACCCCAAACTTTAAGAAACGACAACTGTGGTTTCTTGCCAAACCACAGTTCATACGGTGTCGTCTCAACGGATTTAGATGGTGCCCTTTTTAACGTGAATGCAGTTGTCTCTAATGCATAACCCCAAAACTATAGTGGTAAACCGGTAAGAAACATCATAGATTGTACTATATCCAATAAAGTACGGTTATGACGTTCGGACACACCATTATGCTGTGGTGTTCCAGGTGGCACGAATTTGTGAAACTATTCCACATTGTTTAAACTGAAGACCAAACTCGTAACTCAAATATCTGTCTCCACGATCAGATCGTAGAAACTTTATTTTCTTGTCACGATGGTTTTCCACTTCACTCTGAAATTCTTTGAACTTTCCAAATGTTTCAGACTTATGTTTCATTAAGTAGATATAACCATATCTGTTCAAATCATCTGTGAAGGTCAGAAAATAACGATACCCGCCGCGAGCCTCAACACTCATCGGACCGCATATATCAGTATGTATTATTTCCAATAAGTCAGTTGCTCGCTCCATTGTTCCGGAGAACGGAGTCTTAGTCATCTTGCCCATGAGGCATGGTTCGCCAGCATCAAGTGAATCACAATCAAGTGATTCCAAAAACCCATTAGCTTGGAGTTTCTTCATGCGCTTTACACCAATATGACCTAAACGGCAGTGCCACAAATAAGTTGCACTATCATTATTAACTTTGCATCTTTTGGCTTCAATATTATGAATATGTGTATCACTACAATCGAGATCCAACAAACCATTTTCATTGGGTGTATGACCACAGAAGGTTTTATTCATGTAAACAGAACAACAATTATTCTCTAATTTAAATGAAAAACCGTATTGCAATAAACATGATCAAATCATATTCATGCTCAACGCAAACACCAAATAACATTTATTTAGGTTCAACACTAATCCCGAAAGTATAGGGAGTGTGCGATGATGATCATATCAATCTTGGAACTGCTTCCAACACACATCATCACTTCACTCTTAACTAGTTTATGTTCATTCTGCAACTCCCGTTTCGAGTTACTACTCTTATCAACTGAACTAGTATCAAATACCGCGGGGTGCTATAAACACTAGTAAATTATACATCAATAACATGTATATCAAATATACCTTTGTTCATTTTGCCATCCTTCTTATCCGCCAAGTATCTAGGGGCAGTTCCACTTCCAGTGATCATTTCCTTTGCAGTAGAAGCACTCAGTTTCAGGCTTGGGTCTAGCTTTGGGCTTCTTCACAGGAGCAGCAACTTGCTTGCCGTTCTTTTTGAAGTTCCCCTTCTTCCCTTTGCCCTTTTCTTGAAACTAGTGGTCTTGTCAACCATCAACGCTTGATGTTTTTCTTGATTTCTACCTTCGTCGATTTCAGTATCACGAAGAGCTTGGGAATTGTTTCTGTTATCCCTTGCATCTTATAGTTCATCACGAAGTTCTAGTAACTTGGTGATAGTGACTAGAGAACTCTATCAATCACTATCTTATCTGTAAGATTAACTCCCACTTGATTCAAGTGATTGTATTGTAGTACTCAGACATTCTGAGCACATGCTCACTAGCTGAGCTATTCTCCTCCATCTTGTAGGCAAAGTACTTGTCAAAGGTCTCATACCTTTCGACATGGGCATGAGTCTGAAATATTAATTTCAACTCTTGGAACATCTCATATGCTCAGTGGCGTTTCAAAAACGTCTTTGAAGCCCCGATTCTAAGCCATAAAGCATGGTGCACTAAACTATCAAGTAGTCATCATATCGAGCTTGCCAAATGTTCATAACGTCTGCATTTGCTCCTGCAAGCGGTCTGTCACCTAGCGGTGCATCAAGGACATAATTCTTCTGTGCAGCAATGAGGATAGTCCTCAGATTATGGATCCAATCCGCATCATTGCTACTAACATCTTTCAACTTAGTTTTCTCTAGGAACATATCAAAAATAAAACAGGGGAGCTAAACGCGAGCTATTGATCTACAACATAGATATGCTAATACTACCAGGACTAAGTCCATGATAAATTAAAGTTCAATTAATCATATTACTTAAGAACTCCCACTTAGATAGACATCTCTCTAGTCATCTAAATGATCACGTGATCCTGACCAACTAAACCATGTTCGATCATCACGTGAGATGGAGTAGTTTTCAATGGTGAATATCACTATGTTGATCATATCTACTATATGATTCACGTTCGACCTTTCAGTCTCCGGTGTTCCGAGGCCATATATGCATATGCTACGCTCGTTAAGTTTAACCCGAGTATTATGCGTGTGCAAAACTGGCTTGCACCCGTTGTAGATGAACGTAGAGCTTATCACACCCGATCATCACGTGGTGTCTTGGCACGACGAACTTTGGCAACGGTGCATACTCAGGGAGAACACTTTTATATTGAAATTTAGTGAGAGATCATCTTATAATGCTACCGTCAATCAAAGCAAAATAAGATGCATAAAGGATAAACATCACATGCAATCAATATAAGTGATATGATATGGCCATCATCATCTTATGCTTGTGATCTCCATCTTCGAAGCACCGTCATGATCACCATCGTCACCGGCGCGACACCTTGATCTCCATCGTAGCATCATTGTCGTCTCGCCAACTATTGCTTCTACGACTATCGCTACCGCTTAGTGATAAAGTAAAGAAATTATAGGGCGATTTCATTGCATACAATAAAGCGACAACCATATGGCTCCTTCCAGTTGCCGATAACTTGTTACAAAACATGATCATCTCATACAATAAAATATAGCATCATGCCTTGACTATATCACATCACAACATGCCCTGTAAAAACAAGTTAGGCGTCCTCTACTTTGTTGTTGCAAGTTTTACGCGGCTGCTACGGTCTGATCAAGAACCGTTCTTACCTACGCATCAAAACCACAATGATAGTTCGTCAAGTTAGTGTTGTTTTAACCTTCTCAAGGACCGGGCGTAGCCACACTCAGTTCAACTAAAGTTGGAGAAAGTGACACCCGCCAGCCACCTATGTGCAAAGCACGTCGGTAGAAACAGTCTCGCGTAAGCGTACGCGTAATGTCGGTCCGGGCCGCTTCATCCAACAATACTGCCGAACCAAAGTATGACATGCTGGTAAGCAGTATGACTTGTATCACCCAAAACTCACGTGTGTTCTACTCGTGCATATAACATCTACGCATAAAACCAGTCTCGGATGCCACTGTTGGGGAACGTAGTAATTTAAAAAAAACCTACGCACACACAGGATCATGGTGATGCATAGCAACGAGAGGGGAGAGTGTTGTCCACGTACCCTCGTGAGCGAAGCGGAAGCGTTAACTGCTAGCGCGGTTGATGTAGTCGTACGTCTTCATGATCCGACCGATCCAAGTATCGAACGTACGGCACCTCCGAGTTCAGCACACGTTCAGCTCGATTACGTCCCGCGAACTCCGATCCAGCAGAGCTTCACGGGAGAGTTCCGTCAGCACGACAGCGTGATGACGGTGATGATGTTGCTACCGACGCAGGGCTTTGCCTAAACACCGCTACGATATGGCCGAGGTGGAATATGGTGGAGGGGGGCACCGCACACGGCTGGAATAGATCAACAGATCAACTTGTGTGTCTTGGGGTGCCCCCTGCCCCCGTATATAAAGGAGCAAGGGAGGAGGAGGCCGGCCCTAGGAGGGGCGCGCCAAGGGAGTAGGATTCCTACTCCTAGTAGGAGTAGGTTTCCTCCTTTCCTAGTCCAACTAGGAGAAGGGGAAAGGAGGGGAGGGAAGAAGGAAGGGAGAGGGGGGCCGCGCCCCCAAACCCCTTGTCCAATTCGGACTGGGCTTGGGAGGGGGGCGCGGCACCTCCTTGCTGTTGCCTCTCCTTTCCCACTAAGGCCCATTAAGGCCCAATACTTCTTTCCCGTATTCCCGTAACTCTTCGGTACTTCAAAAAATTCCTGAATCACTCGGAACCTTTCCGATGTCCGAATATAGCCGTCCAATATATCGATCTTTACGTCTCGACCATTTTGAGACTCCTCGTCATGTCCCCAATCTCATCCGGGACTCCGAACTACCTTCGGTACATCAAATCACATAAACTCATAATACCGATCGTCATCGAACATTAAGCGTGCGGACCCTACGGGTTCGAGAACTATGTAGACATGACCGAGACACGTCTCCGGTCAATAACCAATAGCGGAACCTGGATGCTCATATTGGCTCCCACATATTCTACGAAGATCTTTATCGGTCAAACCGCATAACAACATACGTTGTTCCCTTTGTCATCGGTAGGTTTACTTGCCCGAGATTCGATTGTTGGTATCTCAATACCTAGTTCAATATCGTTACCGGAAAGTCTCTTTACTTGTTCCTTAATGCATCATCCCGTAATTAAATCATTAGTCACATTGCTTGCAAGGCTTATAGTGATGTGCATTACCGAGAGGGCCCAGAGATACCTCTCCTACAATCGGAGTGACAAATCCTAATCTCGAAATACGCCAACTCAACAAGTACCTTCGGAGACACCAGAGAGCACCTTTATAATCACCCGATTACGTTGTGATGTTTGGTAGCACACAAAGTGTTCCTCCGGTAAATGGGAGTTGCATAATCTCATAGTCATAGGAACATGTATAAGTCATGAAGAAAGCAATAGCAACATACTAAACGATCAAGTGACAACTCATGTCCATGGCTAGGAAACTCAACCATCTTCGATTAACGAGCTAGTCAAGTAGAGGCATACTAGTGACACTATGTTTGTCTATGTATCCACACATGTATTATGTTTCCGGTTAATACAATTCTAGCATGAAACATTTATCATGATATGAGGAAATAAATAATAACTTTATTATTGCCTCTATGGCATATTTCCTTCATTAAATAGTTGAGGGACTGAGGTTTAGTGGTTTTGAAGTTGAGGGACGATTTCCCAAAGTATAATGATGAGCAAGAAATTCTTGCTCATCATTATACTTTGGGAAATCGTCCCTCTGGGCCCTCTCGGTAATGCACATCACTATAAACCTTGCAAGCAATGTGACTAATGAGTTAGTTGCGGGATGATGCATTACGGAACGAGTAAAGAGACTTGCCGGTAACGAGATTGAACTAGGTATTGAGATACCGACGATCGAATCTCGGAAAAGTAACATACCGATGACAAAGGGAACAACATATGTTGTTATGCGGTTTAACCGATAAAGATGTTCGTAGAATATGTGGGAGCCAATATGAGCATCCAGGTTCCGCTATTGTTTATTGACCGGAGACGTGTCTTGGTCATGTCTACATAGTTCTCGAACCCGTAGGGTCCGCACGCTTAAAGTTTGGTGACGATCGGTATTATGAGTTTTTGTGTTTTGATGTACCGAAGCTAGTTCGGAGTCCCGGATATGATAACGGACATGACGAGGAGTCTCGAAATGGTCGAGACATAAAGATCGATATATGGGACGACTATATTCGGACAAAGGAAGTGTTCCGAGTGGTTTCGGAGAAAACCGGAGTACCGTGGGGTTACCGGAACCCCCCGGGGAGTTAATTGGGCCTCATGGGCCTTAGTGAGAGAAGAGGAGGGGCGACCAGGGCAGCCACGCGCCCCCTCCCCATCTAGTCCGAATTGGACAAGGAGGGGGAGCGGCCGCCCCCTTTTTCCTTCTCCTTCTCTCTCCCTTCCTTCCCTCTCCTACTCCAACAAGGAAAAGGAGGAGTCCTGCTCCCGGTGGGAGTAGGAATCCCCCCCTTGGCGCGCCCTCCTCCTGGTCGGCCGCCTCCCCCCTTGCTCCTTTATATACAGGGGCAGGGGGCACTCTAGAACACACAAGTTGATCTGTTGATCTATCCCAGCCGTGTGCGGTGCCCCCCTAAACCATATTCCACCTCAGTCATATCGTAGCGGTGCTTAGGTGAAGCCCTGCGTCGGTAGCAACGTCATCACCATCATCATGCCTTCGTGCTGACGGAACTCTCTCGTGAAGCTCTGCTGAATCAGATTTCGCGGGACGTCATCAAGCTGAACGTGTGATGAACTCGGAGGTATCGTACGTTCGGTACTTGGATTGGTCGGATCGTGAAGACGTACGACTACATCAACCGCGTTGTGCTAACGCCTCCGCTTTCGGTCTACGAGGGTACGTGGACTACACTCTCCCCTCTGGTTGCTATGCATCACCATGATCCTGTGTGTGCGTAGGAATTTTTTTTAAATTACTACGTTCCCCAACAGTTTTAAGAACACAGATCCAAGCAGCTTTATGTACCATCATAATTTATGTTCCATGAATGACGTGAAAAACGTAATAACTATGTGTACAACTCAAAATCCAATGCTCTCATAAAGCTCCTTCCTTACTTTACATAATACAAGCAAGAAAAGGGATAAGCCGATGAAATTACCCCCTGTGGCATATATGAACTATGGAAGCTCCAAAATAATCCACTACATGGCATGAAAAATGAATGTGCACCACAGACTGAAATTGGAAGATTTCAATCCCATATGCCAAAAAATGAAAGAAGATTGAGTGGATGCTCCAGCCTACTGTCTTATGATGGTAGGCTACTCCTAACTAAAGTTGTGTTCTCTGCTCTGACTATTTTCTTCATGAGTACTTTCGCTCTTCCTGCAAGCACCATTGAACAAATCAACAAATATTTAAGGCATTTCTTTTGGAGAAAATTTGGTCAAGAACAACAGGGACCAGCTCTTATTTCATGGAAGAAGGTTTGTCAACTAAAGGATGAGGGGGGGGGGGGGGTTAGGAATACTGGATATTGCTCTCCATAGCAAGACACTCCTGATGAAAAACCTCCACAAATTTTTCAATAAAGAGGATTTGCCATGGGTTAAATTAATCTAGAGTACTTACTACAACACACAGCTTCTAGGGCACAAGATGGAAGGTTCCACTTGGTGGAAGAGCCATTTAAAGTTCCTTCCACTGTTCAAAGAAAATTACAAGTGCACAATGGGTAATGGACAAACCGTCCTTTTTTGGCATGACAAGTGGCTAGATACTTCTCTTATCAACAAAATCTCAGAGCTGCATTCCTTTGTCAAAAATGATACACACACAACAGCCACATGGATATCAGAAGAGAACCCCCATCTACTGCTTCACACTCCACTCTCAGAACTAGCATACAGGCAACTGAACTATCTCCAAGGTCTAGTGAATATGCATTGGAATGACCAAAGAGGGGATAAACGGAAGGGCCCTGGGCAAGGCCATTCCTCAATCAGAATGTATAAAGCTATATGGCCCAAGACTGAAAGCAATTTCCTGTTCAAATGGATCTGGAAGACTTCTAACAGATTAAGGCATAAAATTTTCTTCTGGCTACTATTACATGATAGAGTCAAGACCAGAAATTTGTTGAGAAAGAATATACATCTGGACAACTATAATTGTGTTTATTGTAGGGAGCACACTAAAGAAACCTTGAGGCATCTTTTCTGGGATTGTAAGAATGTTGGGAATGCATTGTTCCAAACAGAAAGCTAGGAATATCAAGCTTGGATGACATCATGATTCTGCACTCTTCTCTCCCAAAAGAATTTGCTTTGGACATTATCATCCAAGAATATTGGAGAATTTGGATGCTGAGAAATGGAAAGATTTTTAGACAGGAGGTGCCCAGTATTAACTGGTGGAAGTATTGGGTCAACCAAGATTTGGTCCTTTTGAAACACAGAATCGAAGTGAAAAAAATTGGACAATTTTAAGGAATGGACTGCTACACATCTATGATGTTTGTAGAGGATATGGTTACTTTTACTTAACGTTATCGTGTTTCCGAGGCTAGGAATTGGATAAGTAGCCCTTAGTGTGTTTTTTCTATATTTTTTTCCTTTCTTTGTAAATATTATTGTTGGAGTTAATTAATGAAAAATACCACGGTTTCGGCTTAAAAAAAATGAATGTGCAACACAGAATGAACAAGAGCATAGAACTGGTAGAGCAAAACTGAGAAACGATGGGAGGAAAAACAAACGTACCCGGACGAAAGACATTCTTACAAACAGAGACCAGGCACGGCAGCACGCTCCTAGATGTTCAGTCCAAAAGGAGCAAATCCACCAGTGAGACGCAGAGAAGCAAATTATATGGAGGATTCAAGAGGTACATTGAGTACAACGACGGTTACAGGAAGTCGACGGTTGAGCTTCAATCGCCGCCATTGTCGGCCGCTGCCGTGGCCCGTAAGCAGCGATGGAAAGGGGTGCCGGGGGAGGTACCGAGCACCTCTCGGCCGGTGCAAGTACGTTGGCGAAATAGGAGGTCGATCGGCTGCGCTCCGCATCGGCCGGAAGCGCTGGGTTTTTTTTTACGTGACTTCAGATCTGACCGACATAGGAGTTAACCATAGGGTTCGGCAGTCATCCAACGACCAGGAATATCCAATCACTAATGGCCAGGATTCAACATCATTCAACGACCAGGAATATCCCGGAGGTGAAATCCAACAGCCAGAACCACTAATAGCCAGGATTCTACAGTCATCCAACGACCAGGGTATATCCCGGAGGTGAAACCCAACAAACAGCCAGAACCACTAATTTCTTTACCTAATAATAAAAAAAATTGGGTTTCTGTCGTCCCTCGCACAATTTGCCCCTGGAGTTCGCATGAATTACCCACCTATGCCATCGGTAAGTTGGAAAAACGATCCGTTTTTTTTCTTTAAGTCGGCCGTTCGTTTTGATACAATAAGGAGCCAACCCAACAGCAAATCACTGCTGCATGGCCAGACCGACTGGCTAGACCCTCGTGCTCCCACCTAGGAGACCCAGGTTCGACCCCAGAATGTCTCCACTTTTTTGCTCCCCTTTTCTCTATTAGATAAGATGCCTGATTGGGCCAGCCCAACGCGGCCTACAACACTTTTTTTTCTTTTTTTTCACTTCTATTACATTCGCTTTGTATTTTCTTCTTTTGGCTTTATTTCGAAATACTATAAATATTTAATTATAAAAATCACTTATATGCGGACTTTGAAAGAATGTTAATCATGCATTAAACAAATGTGAAGCTTGTATAGAAAAATGTTTTTATTATATACAAACAAGTACAGTGTGTATAGAAAAATAATAATATATTTTTCATTCTTTAGTAAATGTTAATCGTGCATTAAAAAATTAAATGTGCATGGAAAAATGTTTCTGATGTATATATAAAAAATGTATACAAAAACATATACAATGTGTATGGAACAAAGTAGACATAAAAATTATAAGTTTTCAAAAATATTATCATGTATCATGTTGTTAAACGTGTACGTAAAAATGTTCTTGATGTATACAAAAAAGTAGAATGTGTATAAAATAAGTAGACATAAAAAATAAATAGGTTTTGGAAAATGTTAACCATGAAATTGGAAAGTATTAAGCGTGTATATAAAAATGTTTCTGATGTAGAAAAAATGTACGATGTTCCTGATACAAGCTTTACGTAAACCAATGGCTTGACTTTAATTTTCATATTGTTTTGAATTGTTTCCATAATTTTTTTCTTGAGAATATCGATGTTGATATGCAACCTTGAACATTTGGTATGCATGCCCTTGCAAATTGATTGTTTTCGATGGAGTTGTCTAACATGTTTGCGACCAAATTAATACTTGACTTGGATTACAAAAAACACATATATTAAGGAGGCAAAAATAATGCTCTTTTGCAAATGTTATTTTCATCGTAATGCAAATATTTGTTGGGCACCGCCGAGAAGGAACGACAACAAATGCGTAAAGAGATACTTGCAACTAGGTAGATATTTATATTGTCTAAATTGGAAACACCTTGAATACACTTTAAAAATCATCACGTCTTTATGTTTTTGTGCAACATCACTTATCATTTTGTTTTTCATGTGACATCGTTCATGATTTCAAAAGATTTACTGATGTCTCGAGAGTGTGTATGAGATGTGATTTTTTCGCTCCCGTTGCAACGCACGGGCTTGTTTGCTAGTTAATATATAAAGGATGAAGGAATGCGTCCAACTAGCGGCTGTGGCCACGTCTCCTATTTTGCCGAGCGCTCTCTTTCCCCTTCTCCTCTCCCTCGTGCTCTCCTTTCCTCGCCGCCGCCACTCCATCCTAGCCGCCTCCTCTCCTCGTCGAACTAGCCGCCTCCTCCCCATCTTCACGCGCAGCCTCCTCTCCCTCAAGCCCCGCCTCCTTCCCACCCTGGCTTCGCCTCTTCGGGGGGCGGGACGCAGTGGCCGTGGTGATGGCAGATGGGGCGACAACGGCGGCGCTCCTCCTTTCCCATGGCGGTCGGCGGTGCTCTGGCCGTGGAGGCCTGCTCCTCATGCTCCTCTGATATGCCTCTTCGCCCCTGCCAAGGATGGCGGTGAGGGGCAAAGGGGCGCTGTCGTTCTCCCCCCTCAGCGAGCAGTCCGTCATGCCGTCGACGCCGTCCTCTCCTACCAACGTCTGGATCCTCCTCCCCCTTCCCTCATGGCGGCACCCGGACCTGCCGCATCTTCCTCATCGTCAGGCCGAGGGAGAGGAGTGGCAGCAGCCAGACGCGCCTCGTCCGTGTCGCGTGGTGGCCCAGATGCGTCCGCCCCGTGCTCTGCCGATGCCTGTCTCACCCGTCTACGGCCGAAGAAGGAGGGGAGGACTGGATGCCAACCGATCTGGAGGAAGAAGCGGACACCCGGACGAAATCGACGGCGAGATGCTTGGTGACATCCCTGGATAGGCTTCGTGGTGGAGGGCACGACCTCCGCTGCCGGGTGCATGATGAGGCACTCGAGGGGTAGGGTCGCTTGCAGCGCAGGTGCCCGTCGTGTGTCCCAGCGGGGCACTTGATGCAGCTGCAGCAGGCCGGCAAGTTTGGCTGATTTCAACACTCAAGGTGAGCTTCGCCCAATCCTTCTTCCCCTCCCTCTCTCTTTCTGCAACTCTGGAAGCTTGTGCAATGTGCTCTGCTTCCATCTCTTTTTTTTGTTAAATGAATCTCAGAGAGCATGGTCTTTATGCTAGCATTACTGTCAAGGACCTCACCTTCCTATTGAATTGCTTATGTTTGTACAGCATGGATTTTTCAAAATTAGTTGCTTACATTGTGAAGAATTCTATTAACTTTTAGTTGAAAAGAATCTGCCAGTGTTAAGAGTTCTTTGTGATGTTGCATGATGTTCTGATTTTGAACTTGAACGCTAACTGAATTTTGCAGTGCAAACTGAACTTTTCAAATTAACTGAATTAACTAAAGTTTATGGATTTCTCGAAAAGGTAAAGCACTACCTCAGTATTTCTGTATTAGAGGGTGCCCCTGTTGTTTCTTGGTATCATTACTAGCAAGTGTCATATGAGGTGTGTGTGCCTTGCCTGCCATCATGATTCATGAGGTGTGTGTTTACCTTTGTTTCAAGAAGGTAAACCACACAAAGGAAAGCTATGTATCATAAAAAAGTGGATGTGCATGTGTCTTGTAGGGTTGATGGATTGATTGATCACCACACAAAGTAAGTAGTTTGGGGAAAGAATGATGTTGGACTACTAAAATCAAAGAAAATATTCCATGAATTTGTCACTGGAATGGCTTGTAAAATGGTGCAGTGCCATCTTGTCTCTAGAACAACTTATAAATGGTGTGCAGAGGTTTCTTAGTTCTTGTGATGCACCCCATTTTTTAGAAATTGAAACTACTCCAGTGTCCAGTGTTAGCTAAGAGCTAAGATGAGTACAAGAATTTTCTGTAGAGATTGTTGCAAGGAGACATCTCTGTCCAGTGTTAGCAAAATTTTATTGGTCTCGGCATTGGTCTATCTATGCATTGGTCTCACATCTCATTTTCAGAACATTTGAGTACTCTCCAAATATGCATACACTGCATATTTTCAGTGATAGTCTGAAAATATGCATATACTGTACAGCAGCATATTGAAAACATTCAGGTTTTAGTATAACTGAATTTCCTGTTACATACACTCTGCGCTTCTTCTTTAGCTGAATTTTGTGTTACATACACTCTGCACTTCTGCTTTAACTGAATTTATTTTTCAAGTTTTGTACATCAGCTTACTGAAAACATTCAGTTATTGACAAATCATCACATTACAATCTGACAAATCATGCATGCAAAAATCTGACCAAGTGTAAAAGCTCGTCAAAGCTCTCATTCCTTGTTATGTTATAAACTGAATGCCAAGATAGATTCCTCAATGTACACATTGTTTCACTTTCTGAGCACTGAAATCTGTATATTTTAGATAAAGTAGCATTTGCCAATAGAAGTCATGGTTGGATCAACATATTTTTCCACTGAACCTTGGCATATTTAGAGCTTTCTATATATTTTAGATTTTCTTTCAGCGAGTTTGTTTGAGGATGTGTCTTACTTAATGCAGGTAAATTATCATAACCATGGAATGACACATACTGATCTCAGCCTGGAGAATGTTCATGTAAGGGCCAGTACACAAGCATGTCTACTTCGCCATATGGATGCTGGATTTAGAGGACAAATTTATGCACCAGCTTTGAGTTCCATGACGTTGTGCCGACTATGTGGAACCCACTGATTCATATAGTGATGTATTTTCTTCTTCGAGAGAGAGGACTGTGCAATCAGAAGTACAATATGTGATCATCAAGTGTAAGAGATGGCAAGAATATGTGGTATGTATTTCAGTCTGCGTATTAATGAAATGTATTGACCGTTCATGCTGCTATAATAAGCTCGATGATTTCCTATGGAAACAGAAAAACACTTGAGAAGCATCTTAGTTTTTATGTACTGAGATTTTAGAGGCTATTATTGACATTGATTTCCTTTATGCTAGAGATGCTGGTAACAAATCTACATCAGAACATACTTTGGTTTAATTCTTGGTTAGCACTTATCTGTTCTTTGCATTGAAAGAACTCATTTGTTTCAAAAAAAAACAAGATAAGAAATATTGCAGTCTTAATTGGCGCAGTTTGGCCCTTTCATCACTTGGTATATAGTATTTTGTAGATACACCAACAATGAATTTTCTTAGATACATTACAAATGATGAATTAGGGCCTTGCCCCATTTGGTGTATTTTGTTACTATCAATATTCTGACTATGCTATTGGCGATAGTTGAACTGGAGGGTACAGATGCGGCGGCGACAACGTCGACTTCGGTGAGATGGCTGGTGGACCAAGGACCAATCCTGCATTTGCTTTATAATATGAAGTAATGTCGATGTGTGATGTTAACATCATGGCAACTCCCCTCTCCCATGCTTAGACACCCCAGTGCAAGCAGAATGTTCCAAATAGATGGTCAAGTGCACTACATATACTGAGGGTTTGAAACTGGTAGCTAAGATCAGAAGAAGCAATAAATACACAGATTATTCATGGCACTTTGGGTTCAGATAATTTTATTTGTTATTTGATCGCTTTGGCTATGTGGAAATGATAAGATTTTTAACGATAAAAATACTTCTCTTATGTAGGTTATCTACAGTTGTATGGGTACGCTCCGTTTATGGTCGTCTCTATAACGTGTGGAGTATCGAGACCTGTTTACGGAGGTGTGTACACGATTGGAGGCCACAACGAGGGATACTTTTAACTGACATGGATGACCGCATGATCTTCGGATTGATCCTCCTACGCTTTAGGCATTATACAAACTCTTTGATTAAGTGTATTTCGCCTTTTTCTGTTTTTTTGGAACGTGGACTTGGTTATGGCTATGTGCATCTCAATTATGCAGAAGCCGGGTGTAATGCTTAAGTACTTTAAGTAATAAAGCGCCTTTTATCAAAAAATAGTCAGATTTGTTTTTGTTTATCCATATACAACATCATGTCTGAGTTCATCATCTTCTGATACTGGAAGAGGATGCACTATAAGTTATAAAGCAAGAAAGTAAAACATGGATTTCATTTACTTGACAGAAGATCTGGCCATGATATACTGCTACGTGCCAGACTAAAAGTTCAACAAATGATCACAAGCTTAGTGTCTGCCGTTTATGATGCCAATTTTGGAGATACTGTGTCCCGTTTTTGAAAAAATATTTTGTTCAACTACATACTAATACAGGAAGTTTTCCCATTCTTTTTTCCTTTTCCATTTGGTAAGGCCTATATATAGTGTTACCTTAGTGGTAAATTTGTATGGTATTTTTATTGCTGGATCATGGATCACGTTCAGAATATCAATTTGTAGCCTAGCTTCCAACACTTGCTTACAATGTCTTTCTCTTTGTGACCAGTCCGCCGTGATGGAAAACGTTAATATTCCAACAAAAGTGCTTCCGGATGCTACGACGAGATAGCTTGGCCTTCCAAGCGCAGCTTACTCAACACACAAGGCAAGGACCTCGAGGCAAGTGTTTAATTCTATCCATTGAGTACCAACTAAATAATGAACTTGCAAAGACATTAATATCCATCTATGTCTATGAAACTAGATGAGGCCGAAGATTGGTTGGCAGACGAACCTCTTAAATACATGGAAGCCTCTTACAACAAAGTGTTGCAAGACATCAACTATGATAAGTTGCAGTTGGTTCAACAAAAAGTAAATCTCTGGAACACGAGCTGAAAGAAAAAGATGGAATCATAGACTATCTGAGCAGCAGCTGGTGGATGATGTCTATGGAAGGCATTTCTGCTTTTGCCAATTACAACCCGCCGAAACACACCCACCATGAAGAGCAGCTTAGATGATGAGGTCATTTTCGACACGGCTGGTACAGGCTTTACCTGATCTAAATACTACATATCTTAGTTGCCATAAGCTGGGTGACTAAAGCTATCTATATGATGCATGTCTGTCTATCAGCTAATCTCATCCCTTTCTTTTGGCCTATGTTCTTATTTGACAAAGCTGAAGGAAGCACGTCCAGATTGGTTCTCTGGATGGTGAGGTTAGATTAATTGACCACTATTTCTATTTAACTTCTCTTGTACACAATATTCACAAGTTCATGTATTAAGTACATTTTATTGTGTCACTTGTGTTTACTCCTTTTTTAGTGCAAGGTTACAGGTACTCGGAGTTCCTAATTGCAGACTCAACTATCTTGACCTACCGATGATCTAATTTATGGCATTAATTATTACCTTAAAAAAATATTTGCATTTAATTTCCTTTATATATAGGGGTATAAGTTCTTACCAAATGTACTCAAATATACAGTTACTAAAAAAATGCAAATATTTTCAACACGAACATGGTTTTAAACGGGTCTTTGCGCCATTTGACGCAACTGGTCATCTAGTGGTGTGAAAGAAAGATGCCTAGTTTTCATGTCCTGAAAAATAACATCTTTACGCCTCGCTCACAAAACGAGTCTGCTTCATGCTTTGCATAGTCTCTCCAGCCTCTGCTAATCTCAAAGATACCACACGATCCCTTTGCAGCAAAAATTTGTTAATTCGAGCATTGGAGGTGGAGGGAGTTCACAACATTGAACTAGATTTAACATTTACACACGTTTTTCCTGTTACAAGATGCCCAGCAAACAACTAAAGCACTTCCTGGACTACATCAAAATTTGAATTTACAGCAGGAAGCAACAAAACATCCAAAACTTATAAGAGAAGCTATGCTGAGAAAACAACTAGCCGCTAGGGGAAAACACACTTGGATCACAGTGCAGATGGGAGGCGAGCAGTGTGACGGAACCATTTGGTCCTCCTGTATTTCCAGGGCTTTTATCAGATTAATACACCCGACAACAGCTCCCAGCAACGTGTCTTGATTCTGGGACAAATAGTTCAATTGGGAGATGAACTCACATTTTCATTTGCAGCTGTACATTGTGGCCTCGATCTCTATCCTCCCTTCCAAGGGCCGTGCAGGAAAACATGGTGGCCTCGATCTCAATCCTCCCTTCCAAGGGCGTGCATCCTGCAAGCACATGATTTAACACCTCCAGCGGCATCAAATTTGATGAGGGAATTCGGTGCACCGTTTCAGAAAAAATGTCTGATATGTGCACAGCTACCCAACAATTTTCCCATACACATCGATTGTACTGTCTTTGATGAGAAGGCTCCAACATGTCAAGAGACATTAATCGATTTCTACTTCCTCCACATCTTTGCTGCTAGGGAAACTGCATGGCTCATCTTCCTCTTCTTCCTCGTCTACTTTCATAAATAGTCCAAGTTTTTCCAACATGCTGCCAGAACCAGGAAGAAAACTGGGCATGCCATCCTGGGAATGCTCAGGACTCGTCTCATCAACAGAACTTACAATATGTTCCGTGCTGATTGTACCAAGCATTTCTAGGTCCTTGGGATGGACGCTGTCATTAATTTCTACAGTTCTCTCCATCTGCATCGGGTTTAAACAAACTTTTAGCAACAAGACAAAAGATGAGTCACATAGCACCAGCAAATGCAGTTCATTCACTTGCCTCCTGCAAGGCCTGACGAGCCTTTTCCCTCTCAAGGTCCCGCTTACGCTTAGATTCAGCTTCGGCTTCAGCTCTGCGAGCTTCCATGGCTGCATTACCTTCAGCCAAAAGCCGTTCTTTTTCTGTGTCCATAGGCAAGACAATTCTTAGAAAAGCAGGAGCTTACTACGTACTTGGCAGCAAACAAACAGATGTATATGCTTTTTACCTTCCTTCTGCAGTTTCTCCAGCTCCTCCTGTTTATCTCCACCCTCACCCTGAGCTCATTAGGTAATTACATGTCAGAAAGAGGTGCAGCGAATAATGAAAGAAAGCTACATGTAAAAGCTCCCAAACCTGGCTGAGAATCCCACGAGCTTTAACAATAACATCAGCATAACGGCTCCTCAAAAGAGCTGCTCGTAAGAGCTTGTCCGGGGAGACTTGCCTGTCGGGTTTTGCATTCTCCCCTATATATTCATTGGGAAAGGATCAGATGATCCGACCAGATCAATGCACCAAGACCCCTTAATGGTCTCATATGAACCTGCTTACATAATCATGCTTACCCTCAGATGCAGCCTTGGACTCATTGTCCTGCTCACGGAGTTCCACATCACCGGCAGTGTCTGTGATTTAACCAATGGTAATTGGTTAAGTATGACAAATAAAAGCAGATTCCTCGCAGCATGTAGCCAAAGGGGTATTGGGGATAAAACTTACGGTTAGCATCAACAGGGTTAATAACATCACTCTTTTCTTGCTCTGCAGGTTGTTCTGGTATTTTAGTAACCTGCAAAGAAGAAACCAATTATTGCAACGCAACAAGGTAGCACATATAAGAGGTTGGCCAGTCAATGGAAACAAAACAATACACTCTTGCCACAACATTAGTAGAACTGGATATCATGATTACTGATCAAAGTTGACCCAGAGTATCGTAAAGATCCACACAACCAGATCACCCATTCTGCGATCTGGTTCAGTCTGACTAAAGCGAGTCAACCAATGAAGTACAAGCTACGAAGCTAACCGCG
Organism: Aegilops bicornis; assembly: GCA_021605145.1. NCBI lineage: Eukaryota > Viridiplantae > Streptophyta > Magnoliopsida > Poales > Poaceae > Aegilops > Aegilops bicornis. The sequence goes on from CM038674.1 coordinate 421,543,105, forward strand.
GACACTGACACGGAGATCGCCCGTTATGTGATCTGGTACAGTCTGCCTAAAGCAAGTCAACCATACAAGCTATGAAGCTAACTGTGGACACTGACAAGGCGTGGTACTATGAGAAATAAATTGGACACGGAGGGAACAGAAGGGCTGGTGACTACAGAGGCAGTAAAGAAAATGGCAAGCGAATAATGGATGAATGTAGAGCTAAGGAGAGAAAGAACTGGCGGATTTAATCCTGCTAACATACTTCATAGGTCCATATCTTCACTACTAAGATAGTTCTTATGCATTAACTGGCTTAAATGAAGGATCACCCAGTAAAAAATTGCCAAAGTACCTTCGCAAGCTTTGCTGGGCTACCAACCTTTTCTGATTCGCTTTCAGTATCACTGCCCGAGTCAGAATCTGCATTACCAACATAGGAAATACGATCTGAGGACTAGAAACCGTGATAAATATATCATATACAGTAGGGTCTTGTAGACAACTGGGACTGACTGTTTAAAATAATTAATTGGAACAAAGAATCTGTAGTTTCCAATACTAATTTCCAAAAAGCATCTATGGTGCCCTTGCACCACATATCAGTTTGCTAAGAACCAGTGTGAGACAATTGCAGGATGGCACTTTGTCATCCTGGGTGACACTGACATCATGATATTTTAACTATTTCATTAAGTTTCTATGGATTCTGCTACGTCTCCTGAAAGATAATATTGGTTGTAAAAAATAAATGAAAAGAACAAATTTGCAGCACATGTCAACCTCGTATAATATTCTGAATTTCATATGGTTCACCTACAGTAAAAAAGTTTGCTTCTCAACTTTTGCTTCACTACCTTATGTAAACTCGTAAAATCAGATTTCAACGACGTTTAGCCAAAGACTTAAACAAAAATATGGACTAGACATAAGCACAAATCTCTATAAAATGAACATGAGAAGGGAAATGTAGAGACGGTCAAAGTAGTGAGAGCAGTGGCACGAAGAGAAACATGTTTTACAAGGATGTACCCAATGGCAAACACAAATGTAGATAACTAAAACTAATATGTACACACCGCTGGATGAAGATCCCGAGTCACTGCTGGAACTACTTGGACTACCACATTTGTTAGTTCTGATCTGAGGATCCTTCTCTATCAATATAGGGGATGCATTGCCGCAAATGTCCACATCCTCCTCAATAGGCTCACCACCTGAGTACAAAGAAGTCAATCTCTAGCAAGTGCATTGATGGTGTGGAAGTTATATATCTATTGCCTCAAAGGCTACATGATAAAATACCTTTGCAGGGATTTGTGGACAAGTGACTGAGGCCATGAACGTTCACAGCCTCATTCTCAGAGGGCTCTGATTTTTTCTGCTGGTTATCTCTCTCTTGCAAATATTTGTCGACATGCTTCTTCAGTTCTAATAGTATATCATCACTGAGTGCATGGATATCAATCTCTATCTCTCCATCCCCAGGCTGATCTGTGTTGTTGTCAATACACTGCTGTAACAAATCAATGATGTGACCAGGTAATAATTCTGGCTCCTCGGACAAAGAAGCTAAGCAGTTTCCAAAGGATTCTTTCTCCTCAAATGTCATCTTCGGCTTCATAATCTCAATTGGCCTGACACGCTCTATTGACAAGTCACTGCGGTCAACAGGAGGGGTCTTTCTCCTCTTTGAGTCGGCCCTATCAACCTCAACATGTGGCTTCGTTGCAGCAGAAGCCAACTTCTTCTCAACTGTCTTCCATCTAGACTCAAACGTTTTATTCAGTTGAATGGCCATATCATGCACTGCATGCCCTCGAGGATTGTAAGTTATCGCATTGCTAAAGGTCAGCCTGACATCAGCTGCAAAATCAGATGGCCTTGTGTAGGAACCAGAATCTAGCTTCTTCTTGATTGTCCCAAGGTCCATCGGGTGCTTGATAATGTCATTATAATCTGGAATGTTCAGCTTTTCCACGTCTACCGGAACATTAAAAATATGACTACATTTCTGAGTCATGAGCTTCTTCAGAATACCTTCACACATCTGCAGAATTGTAGCTTCGGGCAACACCATAGACGTTTCAGGCCGGGGCTTTGTAGGCAAGAAGCGCCCCTTGGCACCACGGAGAACATGGCTCCCCGCTTTCACTTTTTTAGCTCGAGGGGCAGCAGAGGATGAGTACGCAGGTGCTCTGCTGACAGGCATGATGGCCAAAAACTCTGGCTTCTTAAGGAGATCCCGGACCGAATCAAGCTCTGAGCGGAATCTCTTGCGAAGGTACCGCCGCTCAGACGATGACATCTTAGAGGGGACAAAGATCTCCCGCTTCACACCAAAGCCATCAGTGTTAAGGCTGATGCACTTGCGTTTTGGCGCAGACGAATCTTGCGAGTCGACACGAGCAGGGCTGCCTGACTCGCCAACAGTCTCTGCATACCCACGGGGCACACCTCGGTAGGCCATTTCATCATAGCTCCGTTTAATCTGCCTCTGCGGCGCAAACTCCATGAGGACCGTTGGTGTCATGTTACCAGGCACAGATCTGCTGAATAAATGATAAACAGCTTCAGACACACACGACACACACACACACACACACAACGAATTGAAACCTGGTAGGGATTTAAATGGAAGCACACAAACCGAAATTTACAGGTGTTCAAAATGTTCTGCAGCAAAACCCTAACATTACCAATCGGTACCGAGCGATAGAGCACAAATCCGACAGCCTAACGCTCAAATCTTCTAATTCGCGCCCAGAACCAGACGCCTACCGACCCGAAAGCGAAAACCCCCAAATCATAACAGACGAACAATTCGAAGCGAAAGAGGATGCAGGCACGGACCTGGAGGCTGGATCTGAGGCGCGGGGAACCCTAGGTTGGGATTCCGGAGCGAGGCGTCCTTCTCCCTTGGTGAGCGCGGCAGCGAGCTGGACTTGCGCCGGATCTGGAGAGCGCGCGCGGTGGCCGCCTCGGGTTCGAGTCGCCTCCCCCTTATCCTCTTTCCTTTTATCTTCTCTCCTCCTCTTTCTTCTCTCTTGTTCTCCTTTCCTCGCGCCTCCAGTCGTCTCGTCGCGCTGCCAATATTTTTCCTTGCCGAAGCGACCGAGCCCGAACCCGAAGTGGAGTTGGATCTGGATCCTGCGTACGAGGCTGGTCGAGACCCGAAATGGAGCGGGACGGAGCGAAACGATTCGGTTGGATGCGACTTGACGCGCGCGGGGTGGGCGCTCTCTTGGTGGGTATTTATAGGTGCGGGGGCGTTCGGGGGGCGGTGCATGCCGGATCCTGGCCGTCGGTTCGCGAGGATCGGACGGGCGGACGGGCGGATCTGGGCGCGGGGCCCGCCGGGGCCGACGTGACGTGGAGGGGGGCGCTCTTTGACTTTGTTCGAGAAGGTTTCTGCTTGGACAAGGATCGCGCGCTGTCTGACGCTGTATCGTGGGGCGACAAGGTCTTAGGGCCCGCATGTCATTGTATTCGGGTAGGTTTTCGTGCAGTTCGATAATTTCTGGGGAGCGGCCGTCTTTTGTCGAACCCGCGGGATCTGGATCTGGGTACGCGCGGAGGGCGGGGTGATTTTAGCCTAGTGATAGTGGGAGTAACTTAACTTAGGCTGGTCATTATACGTGAAGAATCTTATACTAAATACGACACTAGTCAAGCTTATTATCTTCATAGTACAAAGTAACATAGTATTAGAGGGTGTTTGGATCACCAGAGACTAGAGACTAAAGACTAGTAGTAGTCACCTTTAGTCAGTAAACCTCCAAACACCACTGACTAGTGGGTGACTAAAACTAGTTTAGTCCCTAGTCAACCCACCCCCAACTTTTACTGACTAGAGACTAGTAGTAGTCACCTTTAGTCAAGAAACCTCCAAACACCCCGACTTCTACCGACTATAGTCCCCTCTCTCCTCTAATTGGTGTTGCACAAGGGACATTTAATCTTGAGACATTTAATCTTGTTAGCAGTAGTCACCTTCCAAACAGGGCCTGACTAAAAACTTCTAGTTTGACTACTACTAGTCACATGACTAGAGAGTATCCAAACACCCTCTTAGTGTCATAGAGGACTTCATTTATTAGCTTGTAGACTCATCTTGTCTTGAAAACCGCGATGTTACAGTAACATATTATGTTACCACCTCTCATTAACTACATGCCACATAAGCAAAATTTTCTTGGAGTGCGCTATGTTACTAGCTAAGTTACTCCCACTATGACTAGCCTTAGATAGTAACATGGCGCATTTCAAGAAAGTTTTGCTTATGTGGCAAGTAGTTAATGAGAGGTTGTAACATAAGGCTGGTCATAGTGGGAGTAACTTAGCAAGTAACATAACACATTTCAAGGAAAGTTTGCTTACATGGCATGTATTTAATGAGGAGAGAGATGGTTGGAGTAACATAATATGTTACTGTAACATAACACATCACAAGGCAAAATGAGTCAACATCATAATAAATGATACTCCCTCTGTCCCATAATGTATAGTGTCAAAAAACGTCTTACATTATGGGACGGAGGGAGTAGCTTGCATGATACCGCATACATGTTACTTCCCACTATGAAGGTAGTAACTTAGACTAGTAATATGAGACTAGTAACATATGCATATTACTAGTCTAAGTTACTCCCCACTATGACCAGCCTAATATGTTACCGTAACATAGCGCTTCCCGAGACAAGATGAGTGTACAAGTTAATAAATGAACCCATCCATGATACTACTATTATGTTATTTTGTACTATGAAGGTAGTAATGAAGGAAATATGCCCTAGAGGCAATAAATATAGTTATTATTTATTTCCTTATATCATGATAAATGTTTATTATTCATGCTAGAATTGTATTAACCGGAAACATAATACATGTGTGAATATATAGACAAACAGTATGTCACTAGTATGCCTCTACTTGACTAGCTTGTTAATCAAAGATGGTTATGTTTCCTAACCATAAACAAGGAGTTGTTATTTGATTAACAAGGTCACATCATTGGTTGAATGATCCGATTGACATGACCCATTCTATTAGCTTAACACTTGATCGTTTAGTATGTTAATGCTTTCTTCATGACCCATACATGTTCTGTAACTATGAGATTATGCAACTCCTGCCACGGAGGAACACTTTGGGTGCTACCAAACATCACAACGTAATCGGGTGATTATAAAGGAGTACTACAGGTGTCTCCAAAGGTACTTGTTGGGTTGGCGATTTCGAGATTAGGTTTTGTCACTCCGATTGCTCGGAGAGGTATCTCTAGGCCTTCTCGGTAATACACATCACTTAAGCCTTGCAAGCATTACCCCTAATGAGTTAGTTGTGAGATGATGTATTACGGAACGAGTACAGAGACTTGCCAGTAACGAGATTAAACTAGGTATTGGATACCGACTATCGAATCTCGGGTAAGTAACATACCGATGACAAAGGGAACAACGTATGTTGTTATGCGGTTCGACCGATAAAGATCTTCGTAGAATATGTAGGAACCAATATGGGCATCCGTGTTCCGCTATTGGTTATTGACCGAGAATGGTTCTAGGTCATGTCTACATAGTTCTCGAACCCGTAGGGTCCGCACGCTTAACGCTTCGATGGCGCTTCATTATGAGTTTATAAGTATTGATGCACGAAGTTTGTTCGAGTCCGGATGTGATCACGGACATGACGAGGAGTCTCAAAATGGTCGAGACATAAAGATTGATATATTGAAGCCTACATTTGGACATCGGAAAGGTTCCGAGTGAAATCGGGAATTTACGAGTAACGGAGGTTACCGGAACCCCCCGGAACTACATGGGCCCATAGTGGGCCTTGGAGGAAAGGTGAAGGGCAGCCCTAGGTGGCCGCCTTCCCCTAGTCCTATTAGGACTAGGAAAGGTGGGCCGCCCCTCTCTCTCTCTTCCTCCGGAATCCTAATCCAACTAGGATTGAGGGGAGTCCTACTCCGGAGGGAGTAGGACTCCTTGGTGCGCCTCCCTTGGGCCGCCACCTCCCCTTGGCTCCTTTATATCACGGGGGGGGCACCCCATAGCACACAAGTTGATCTACGGATCTTTCCTTAACCGTGCGGTGCCCCTTCCACCATATTCCACTTCGGTCATATCGTCATGAGCTTAGGCGAAGCCCTCGTGTCGAGAAGTCATATCGTCATGAGCTTAGGCGAAGCCCCGCGTCGGTGGAGCATCAATATCGTCACCACGCCGTCGGCCGACGGAACTCATCCCCGACACTTTGCTGGATCGAGTCCGGGATCGCCATCGAGTGAACGTGTGCGTAACTCGGAGGTGCCGTGACGTTCGGTGCTTGGATCGGTCGGATCGTGAAGACGCACGACTACATCAACCGCGTTGTTATAACGCCCGCTTTCGGTCTACGAGGGTACGTGGACGGACACTCTTCCCTCTCGTTGCTATGCCATCACCATGGTCTTGCGTGATCGTAGGAGAAATTTTTGAAATTACTACGTTCCCCAACAGTGGCATCCGAGCCTGGTTTTATGCGTTGATGTCATATGCACGAGTAGAACACAAGTGAGTTGTGGGCGATACAAGTCATACTGCCTACCAGCATGTCATACTTTGGTTCAGCGGTATTGTGAGATGAAGCGGCCCGACCGACATTACGCCAGACGCTTACGCGAGATCGGTTTCACCGCTCAGCACTCGTTGCTTAAAGGTGACCGTGGTGTCTGTCTCTCACTTTAGTTGAACTGAGTGTGGCTACGCCCGGTCCTTGAGAAGGTTAAAACGGAGTCTATTTGACGAAGTATCGTTGTGGTTTTGATGCGTAGGTAAGAACGGTTCTTGCTCAAATTTCGTAGCAGCCACGTAAAACTTGCAACAACAAAGTAGAGGACGTCTAACTTGTTTTTGCAGGGCATGTTGTGATGTGATGTGGTCAAGACGTGATGCTATATTTTATTGTATGAGATGATCATGTTTTGTAACCGAAGTTATCGGCAATCTGGCAGGAGCCATATGGTTGTCGCTTTATTGTATGAAATGCAAACACCATGTAATTGCTTTACTTTATCACTAAGGAGTAGCGATAGTCGAGAAGCAATAGTTGGCGAGACGACAACGATGCTACGATGGAGATCAAGGTGTCGGCGCCGGTGACGATGGTGATCATGATTGCTTCGGCGATGGAGATCACAAGCACAAGATGATGATGACCATATCATATCACTTATATTGATTGCATGTGATGTTTATCCTTTATGCATCTTATCTTGCTTTGATTGACGGTAGCATTATAAGATGATCTCTCACTAAAAATTATCAAGAAGTGTTCTCCACGAGTATGCACCGCTATGAAAGTTCTTCGTCTTTGAGACACCACGTGATGATCGGGTGTGATAGGCTTTACGCTCAAATACAACGGGTGCAAAACAGCTTGCACGCGGAATACTCAAAGTTAAACTTGACGAGCCTAGCATATAACAGATATGGCCTCGGAACACGGAGACCGAAAGGTCGGCGTGAATCATATAGTAGATATGATCAACATAGTGATGTTCACCATTGAAACTACTCCATCTCACGTGATGATCGGACATGGTTTAGTTGATATGGATCACGTGATCACTAAGATGACTAGAGAGATGTCTGTCTAAGTGGGAGTTTTTTAATATGATTAATTGAACTTAAATTTATAATGAACTTAGAACCTGATAGTATTTTGCTTGTCTATGTTTATCGTAGATAGATGGCTCGTCTTTGTTGTTCCGTTGAATTTTAATGCGTTCCTTGAGAAAGCAAAGTTGAAAGATGATGGTAGCAATTACACGGATCGGGTCCGTAATTTGAGGATTATCCTCATTGTCGCACGTAAAAATTACGCCCCGAAGCACCATTTGGGTAGCGAACTGCTGCGAATCTTGAGCCGAAGTTGTGAACATCCGCAAAGCGGTAGCCGATGACTACTCTATAGTTCAAGTGTGCCATGCTTTACGGCTTAGAACCGGGTCTTCAACGACGTTTTGAACGTCATGGAGCATATGAGATGTTCCAGGAGTTGAAGTTAATATTTCAAGCAAATGCCGGATTGAGAGATATGAAGTCTCCAATAAGTTCTATAGCTGCAAGATGGAGGAGAATAGTTACAAGTGAGCACATACTCAAAATGTCCGGGTATAACAATCACTTAATTCATTTGGGAGTTAATCTTCCGGATGATAGTGTCATTGATGTAATTCTCCAATCATCGCCACCAAGCTACAAGAGCTTCGTGATGAACTATAATATGCAAGGGATGACTAAGACAATTCTCGAGCTCTTCGCGATGCTAAAAGTCATGGAGGTAGAAATCAAGAAAGAGCATCAAGTGTTGATGATCAACAAGACCACTAGTTTCAAGAAAAAGGGCAAAGGGAAGAAGAAGGAAACTTCAAAAAGAACAAAGAAGAAAGTTCTTGATCAAGAGAAGAAACCCAAGTCCGGACCTAAGCCCGAAATCGAGTGTTTTACCGCAAGCGCACCGGACATCGGAAGCGGAACTGCCCCAAGTATTTGGCGGATAAAAAGGATGGCAAGGTGAACAAAGGTATATGTGATATACATGTTATTGATGTGTACCTTACTAATACTCGCAGATAGTACTGGGTATTTGATAATCGGTTACATTGCTAATATTTGCAACTCGAAGCAGGAACTACGGATTGCGAAGATTGGCTAAGGACGAGGTGACGATGCGCGTTGGAAATGGTTCCAAAGTCGATGTGATCGCAATCGACGCTACCTCTACATCTACCTTCGGGATTAGTTTTAGACCTAAATAATTGTTATTTGGTGCCGCCGTTGAGCATGAACATTATATCTGGATCTTGTTTAATGCGAGACGGTTATTCATTTAAATCGAGAGAATAATGGTTGTTCTATTTATATGAGTAATATCTTTTATGGTCATGCACCCTTGAAGAATGGTCTATTCTTGTTGAATCTCGGCAGTAGTGATACACATATTCATAATGTTGAAGCCAAAAGATGCAGAGTTGATAATGATAGTGCAACTTATTTGTGGCACCGCCGTTTAGGTCATATCGGTGTAAAACGCATGAAGAAACTCCATCTTGATGGGCTTCGGAATCACTTGATTATGAATCACTTGGTACTTATGTAACCGTGCCTCATGGGCAAGATGACCAAAACGCCGTTCTCCGGAACTATGGAGCAAGCAACCGATTTGTTGGAAATCATACATACCGATGTTTGTGGTCCAATGAATGTTGAGGCACGGCAAGGGTATCAAGTTATTTTCTCACCTTCACAGATGATTTGAGCAGATATGGGTATATCTACTTAATGAAACACAAATCTGAAACATTTGAAAAGTTCAAAGAATTTCGTGGTGAAGTGGAAAATCATCGTAACAAGAAAATAAAATTCCTACGATCCGATCGTGGAGGAGAATATTTGAGTTACGAGTTTGGTTTACATTTGAAACAATGTGGAATAGTTTCAACTCACGCCACCGGAACACCACGGAGAAATGGTGTGTCCGAACGTCAGAATCGCATTTTACTAGATATGGTGCGATCTATGATGTCTATTTCCGATTTACCGCTATCGCTTTGGGGTTATGCTTTAGAGACGGCCGCATTCACGTTGAATAGGACACCGTCAAAATCCGTTGAGACGACGCCTTATGAACTGTGGTTTGGCAAGAAACCAAAGTTGTCGTTTCTTAAAGTTTGGGGCTGCGATGCTTATGTAAAGAAACTTCAACCAGATAAGCTCGAACCCAAATCGGAAAAATGTGTCTTCATAGGATACCCAAAGGAGATCTGTTGGGTACACCTTCTATCACAGATCTGAAGGCAAGATTTTCGTTGCTAAATTCGGATCCTTTCTAGAGAAAGAGTTTCTCTCGAAAGAAGTGAGTGGGAGGAAAGTAGAACTTGATGAGATAATCAGATTCTGCTCCCTTATTGGAAAGTAGTTCATCACAAGAAATGGTTCTGTGACAACTACACCAATTAGTGAAGAAACTAATGATGATTATCATGAAGCTTGAGATCAAGTTACTCTTGAACCTCGTAGGTCAACCAGAGTAAAATACGCACTGAGTGGTACGGTAATCCTATTACGGAAGTCATGTTACTTGACCATGGCGAACCTACAAACTATGAAGAAGCGATGGTGAGCCCAGATTCCGCAAAATGGCCGGAAGCCATGAAATCTGAGATGGGATCCGGTATGAGAACAAAGTATGGACTTTGGTTGACTTGCCCGATGATCGGCAAGCCATTGAAAATAAATGGATCTTTAAGAAGAAGATCGACGCCGATGGTAATATAACTGTCTACAAAGCTCGACTTGTTGCGAAAGGTTTTCGACAAGTTCAAGGGGTTGACTACGATGAGACTTTCTCACTCGTAGCGATGCTTAAGTCTGTCCAAATCATGTTAGCAATTGCCGCATTTTATGATTATGAAATTTGGCAAATGGATGTAAAACTGCATTCTTGAATGGATTTCTAGAAGAAGAGTTGTATATGATGCAACGGAAGGTTTTGTCGATCCAAAGGATGCTAACAAAGTGTGCAAGCTCCAACGATCAATTTATGGTGCAGTGCAAGCCTCTCGGAGTTGGAATAAACGCTTTGATAGTGTGATCAAAGCATATGGGTTTGTATGCACTTTTGGAGAAGCCTCAGATTTACAAGAAAGTGAGTGGGAGCTCTGTAGCATTTACGATATTATATGTGGACGACATATTATTGATTGGAAATGATATAGAATTTCTGGATAGCATAAAAGGATACTTGAATAAAAGTTTTTCAATGAAAGACCTCGGTGAAGCTGCTTACATATTGGGCATCAAGATCTATAGAGATAGATCAAGACGCTTAATTGGACTTTCACAAAGCACATACCTTGATAAAGTTTTGAAAAGTTCAAAATGGATCGTGCAAAGAAAGGTTTTTTTGCCTGTGTTACAAGGTATAAGATTGAGTCGACTCAATGCCCGACCACAGCAGAAGATAGAGAAAAATGAAAGATGTTCCCTATGCTTCACCATAGGCTCTATCATGTATGCAATGCCGTGTACGGACCGACGTATGCTTAATGTAAGCTTGGCAGAAGGTACCAAAGTAATCCAGAATGGATCATCGGACAGCGGTCAAGAACATCTGAAATACACGAAAAGGACTAAGGATATGTTTTTCAGATATGGAGGCGACAAAGAGCTAGTCGTAAATGGTTACGTCGATGCAAGCTTTGACATCGATCCGGACGATTCTAAATCGCAAACCGGATACGTGTTTTTATTAAACGGTGGAGCTGTCGGTTGGTGCAGTTCTAAACAAAGCGTCGTGGCGGGATCTACATGTGAAGCGGAGTACATAGCTGCTTGAAGCAGCAAATGAAGGAGTCTGGATGAAAGAGTTCATTTCCGATCTAGGTGTCATACCTAGTGCATCGGGACCTATGAAGATCTTACGTGACAATATCGTGCAATTGCCTTGGCAAAGGAATCCAGATTTCACAAGAGGACCAAGCATATCAAGAGACGCTTCAATTCCATTCGGGACCAAGTCCAAGTGGGAGACATAGAGATTTGCAAAATACATACGGATCTGAATGTTGCGGACCATTGACTAAGCCTCTTCCACGAGCAAAACATGATCAGCACCAAGACTCCATGGGTGTTAGGATCATTACTTTGTAATCTAGATTATTGACTCTAGTGCAAGTGGGAGATCAAGGAAATATGCCCTAGAGGCAATAAATATAGTTATTATTTATTTCCTTATATCATGATAAATGTTTATTATTCATGCTAGAATTGTATTAACCGGAAACATAATACATGTGTGAATATATAGACAAACAAAGATGTCACTAGTATGCCTCTACTTGACTAGCTTGTTAATCAAAGATGGTTATGTTTCCTAACCATAAACAAGGAGTTGTTATTTGATTAACAAGGTCACATCATTGGTTGAATGATCTGATTGACATGACCCATTCCATTAGCTTAACACTTGATCGCTTAGTATGTTAATGCTTTCTTCATGACCCATACATGTTCCTGTAACTATGAGATTATGCAACTCCGTTTACCGGAGGAACACTTTGGTGCTACCAAACGTCACAACAATCGGGTGATTATAAAGGAGTACTACAGGTGTCTCCAAAGGTACTTGTTGGGTTGGCGATTTCGAGATTAGGTTTTGTCACTCCGATTCGGAGAGGTATCTCTAGGCCTTCTCGGTAATACACATCACTTAAGCCTTGCAAGCATTACAACTAATGAGTTAGTTGTGAGATGATGTATTACGGAACGAGTAAAGAGACTTACCGGTAACGAGATTGAACTAGGTATTGGATACCGACGATCGAATCTCGGGTAAGTAACATACCGATGACAAAGGGAACAACGCATTATGTCGTTATGCGGTTTGACCGATAAAGATCTTCAGAGAATATGTAGGAACCAATATGGGCATCCAGGTTCCGCTATTGGTTATTGACCGAGAATGGTTCTAGGTCATGTCTACATAGTTCTCGAACCCGTAGGGTCCGCACGCTTAACGCTTCGATGACAGTTCATTATGAGTTTATAAGTATTGATGCAATCGAAGTTTGTTCGAGTCCCGGATGTGATCACGGACATGACGAGGAGTCTCGAAATGGTCGAGACATAAAGATTGATATATTGGAAGCCTACATTTGGACATCGGAAAGGTTCCGAGTGAAATCGAGAATTTATCGAGTACCGGAGGTTACTGAACCCCGGGAACTACATGGGCCCATAGTGGGCCTTGGAGGAAAGGAGAAGGGCAGCCCTAGGTGGTCGCGCCCCCCTCTTCCCCTAGTCCTATTAGGACTAGGAAAGGTGGGCCGCCCCCTCTCTCTCTTTCCTCCCGGAATCCTAATCCAACTAGGATTGAAGGGGAGTCCTACTCCCGAGGAGTAGGACTCCTTGCGCGCCCTCCCTTGGGCGGCCACCTCCCCTTGGCTCCTTTATATAGCAAGGGGGGCACCCCATAGCACACAAGTTGATCTACGGATCTTTCCTTAGCCGTGTGCGGTGCCCCTTCCACCATATTCCACTTCGGTCATATCGTCGCGGAGCTTAGGCGAAGCCTGTGCGGAGAAGTCATATCGTCATGAGCTTAGGCGAAGCCCTGCGTCGGTGGAGCATCAATATCGTTACCACGCCGTCGTGCCGACGGAACTCATCCCCGACACTTTCTTTGGATCGGAGTCCGGGATCGCCATCGAGTGAACGCGTGTGCGTAACTCGGAGGTGCCAGACGTTCGGTGCTTGGATCGGTCGGATCGTGAAGACGACGACTACATCAACCGCGTTGTTATAACGCTTCCGCTTTCGGTCTACGAGGGTACGTGGACGGACACTCTTCCCTCTCGTTGCTATGCCATCACCATGGTCTTGCGTGATCGTAGGAGAAATTTTTGAAATTACTACGTTCCCCAACAAGTAACTTAGACTATCGTCATGCATATGACACTAGTCTAAGTTACTCCCCGTTATGACTAACCTTAGGTGAAGGCTGGTGACACGTGGAAGCACGTGCGTGGTTGCGTGCCTTCCGCGGTGGAGCTCCTAGCCTGCCCTGTTGGGTTTTTCTTTTTTGATTGAAGCTCTCCTGGGTGTTTCGCGCAGGCCGCCCCTATATCTTGCCTTCAGCGTCCATCTTCAGACTCGCTCAAGGCGAGTTAGATGGGCCAACCCACGCGCTCGGCAGGCCATCGCCTCTTTTTTTGTTTCTTCTTCTGTTTATTTTGTTTTTTGCTTTATTTTTGTACATTTGTTTATAGTCTTAGATAATCAATAAACATATATATGTATATACTACAAAATACTCTCTACAAAAGATTTTTGGAAAATGTTAATCAAGCATTCAAAAATGTTGATTGTCTATACAAAAATTGTTAATCATGTACTAAAAAAATGATGAAATATTTTGACCATGTATATAAAACTGTTAATCAAGAATTTTGAAAAAACAAATGTAGAGAAAGTATTTGAAAAATGTTAATCAGGCATTTTGGAAATGCTAAATCTGTATAGAAAAATGTTGACCATGTATTAAAAATGATGATTTATTTTATCATGTATATAAAAATGTTAATCAAGCATTTTTTAAAATGTTGAACAAGTATTTGAAAAATGTTAAAAAACCATTTCGAAAATGTTAAATGTTTATACAAAAATTAGACCATGTATTAAAAAATGATGGAAAATGTTGATCTTCTATATAAAAATGTTAATAACGCATTTGAAAAAAATTTGAACGAGTATTTAAAAAAATTGAATGTGTTCATAAAAAAGTTGATCATGTGTTCAAATAATGTAATATTGTATTTAAAAAATGTTAATCAAGCATTTGAAAAATGTCAAATGTGCACAAAAATAATGTTCACCATATATTTAAAAAATGTTAATCTTGAATTTGAAAATTGTTAATCAACTATTTGAAAATATTTTCAGAAATGTATAGAAAAATGTTGAACGTGTATACAAAAAATGTTAATCTTGTATCTGGAAATGTTAATCAAGCATATAAAAATATGTATAGAAAAAATGTTGGCCATGTATTCAGAAAATGTTAAACTTGTATTTGTAAAGTGTCTAACATATATTAGAAAAATGTTCTTGATGTATAAAAAATGTATATGAAAACCAAAAGAAATAATGAAAAACAAAAAATGAAAATAAAAAGAATACAAAAATAAAAAGCAAAGAAACAAATGCAAAAAATAGAAAAACTATGAAAACCAACAAAACAAAGGGAAATTAAAAAATTAAAAGAAAGAAAGAAAATAAAAAAGAAGAAAAATGTGAAGGGAGAGAAAAACGAATAAAAATCATAAATGAAAGAAATCAAAAGAAAGAAAAATATAAATATAAATATAACAACGAAAAATAGAAAACCAAAGAAGAAATAAGAAGACAAAAAAACAAAAGAGACGATAAAAGAAAAAGAAAAACAAAGAAGACAAAAAACATGTATTTTTTCCTACTAGTTGATTACGAACAACAGAAAACCCAACTACTTCACTTCAAGTAGGTCCGCCCTACTAGCTCAACACAAGCCCAACGTGGAGTAGATGGCTGACAGCGCTTTCTCTCATGCCAAGAGATCATGTGTTTGAACCCTAGTGCACCTATTTCCTCTCCACTTTATTTCTTGTTTTAAGTTTGCGTCAATAGGCCGGCACGTTACTGTACCGCTCGACGCAAGAGATCCAACTGTCTCGCTTAATGCAGAAGCTATCGCGTTTCGCATGAAGGGTAGCACGTATCTCAAAAGACAAGACTGGGCCGATGTTCTTGTTGGGTTTGGCATAACTATATTTTCTCATACCCATAGTAGGCCACTAAAAGATGTTGGGATGAGGCACTGTACAACGCTGAGTGCTTGTACACTGGTGCAAACTGCATAACGTCTAACGAGAGATCCTACAATGCAGTTTGCCGTGATTCAGCTGGCAATTATGTCGGAGCTTCGACAACCAGAACAAAGGGAGTGACTGACCCAGCTTCGCTTGAGGCCCTGCCTTGTTGAGAGGCACAAGCGCTCTCTCTGGACCTCTCTTTATCACATGTCGTCATTGCATCCATAAGAACACGGGAGGCACACATGCTAGCATAGTTAGAGAGATTATATCTACTACTGGCCAATTTGATCATTGCTCCTTCGTCGAAGGATGAGGCACAAATATTGAGATTCATAGCCTCGCTAAACACGCTTTCAACCTGGATTTTGGACGCCATATCTGGCTTCTCACACCCCCCAAGATATCCATTGTATCCCTATAAAAAATTGTTGGTTAATAAGGTGTGTTTAGACTCAAAAAAAGTTTATGTAGCGTCTCAAAATTTTCTTTTATCCGCAACTCACAAGTGCTTTTGTATGGCTACTTAGGCTGCTTTAACATTCGCGTAGCACCTGCGCTAGCACCTATTGTCTCCAATGCAGAGCTGCCTACCCCCCGACACAAGCAAGAACAAGCATTCATGTTCAGCTCATTCACCTACCTTGTGCTGGCTTTTTGTATCCCAATTATTCCCCAAGCCAAATCAGTTTCCAAAAATTTTCCAGGCTTTGAGTCCTGAGGGTGTCAAAGACAACTCGCTGACACACCTTGTCGACGGCTGCTCCACAGCACCACGACGGTGCCCCCTTACCCAGTGATCCCATGTTGAGCATTCTATCTCGAGCTACTCGGTGCCTACTTTGCCAATGGCAAGCGCGTCGACGGGACGCATCTAACCCAGCGTGGTTGGCTCGCCCGCCATGGGAACGAGATTGAGTAGCTTGAGGACACATTCAAAGAATCCCTCGCACGCCATAGTTGGACGAATCGATTGTTTGAGCGGGCAAGAGGAAAGCAATTTGGGCCCGGAGGTGCTTCCGGATGCGGGCATACATGGGTGATGGAGCTGTTGTTCGGATAATATTTCCTCCTTCTTTTCCCTCCCTTCCTTCCCCCGTGCTATCATCCTCTTATAGCAAGCCAAGACCAATGATTTCTCAACATTTGTTCAGCTGTGCGGGAAGAAGATTGAGGCACTAGGCTGAAGCACCCGTGAATTGAAAGGGGTGGTTATTTCCGCAAGCACCGGCTCGCATCGGAAGCAAAAGTTTGCTTCCCCTTCCGTTCTGGAGCACTAGTGCAAACCAATGTAGAAAAACATGTTCTTTTACTCAAGCACTCGTATAAGCACCTGCGTTGTACAAGGCCTGAGAGGCTAAGGCACTGACACCCTATATCTCGCGTCCAGCGAAATGTAGGAACGACCATCGCTGAAGGGTGCACGAGTTGGGCCGACCTAGGATGCACGGGAACAAGTGCCACGTCTTTTGCTTTGCTTTTTTCTGTAGTCTCTGTTTTCATTCTCTACTTTCCTTTTTTACTTTTGTTTTTACTTTTAAATATTCTAAACAAATATGTTACAAAAATCACTCTACAAAAACATTTTAAAAATGTCGATCAAGCTTTTGAAAAATGTTAAATGTGTATAGAAAAGTGTTTATCACGTATACGAAAAAGTATACAAAAATGTGCATGAAACAATTTGATCATATATTTAAAATAGTAATCAAGAATATTAAAAATGTTGAACAAGTGTCTGAAAAATGTTAATTAAGCATTTGAAAACAGTCTTATATTATGGAATGAAGGGAGTATATTTTAAAAGCAATCATCTGTGTAAAAAATGTTAACTTGTATAAAAATGTTACTTATGTATATAAATAGGAACCTTGTGTAAATAAAAAATGTTCAAGCGTTTCAACAAAAGTTATGTGTTATTATAGAAAAATGTTAATCATGTATTTCAAATAAAAAATGTGTATAAAAATGTTTTTATTTATACAAAAAATGTACATATGTGTATGAAAAAATGCAATAAATATCGATATAAAAGCATGATGCAAAATGGACGTATCATCTACACACTTGTCGAGCAGCTGTACACCGGAGCTCAACGTGCATTTGCCGCAATTTCGCCGACGAGCCAAGCCCCTACTCTGTTGGTAGATGTGTTGAAAAAACAATTGTGCTGCCTATCAGATTTGAAGAAATGAAACGATCGTCTACAAGAGCTGGTGCCGTGACGGCTTTGAGCCGGGCCAAGGCATGGGTGCCAGACCTTGACCCGTCTAAGGTAGCTACTGGATACCCAAGCTTAAAGGAGGATGGCACTCTGTTTCATCAAAAGGACTTCGCGGCTTGCGTAAAGGAAATACGTCCAATGGCCACTGTGATTGCCAATGACTCGGATCTTTCCAAGTATCATCCGGCTTACGACAAGACGAATCAGAAGATGCCGACTCCGGCTTACAAAGTGATGAACTTAATTCCGCCAATCCATAAGCACACTTTTGCCCCTGAAGTTGAGCCATCTAATCTTATAGATGACGAAGCTGAATTTCAAGCTTTATCTGGCATCGATTGGTCATCACCAACTTTTCAGATGGTGGAGGAGGATGAAGAACCGGAGAAGGATGATCCAGAGGCCTTCAATCAGCAAGGTCAAGAAGAATGAAGCACCGAGCGGCTTATATCTTTGATCTTTAAAAAAATACTTGGTCTCATTCGGCTTGCGGAGCCATGTAATAGAGTAGAAAAAACTTGAAGCTGTCGTGCCATTGTGCATGTTTCTGTTTTTTGCTTTAATACTGCTGATCCGCCGGTTTAGAAAACCATATGGGTATGATAGACTTTGATTTATGCAGATCTGAATGATAATTATCCTGCACACAAAGAAAGTACAATGCCCTGGCGGCTTACCGTCGGGCGGGTCATGATACCCAATTGAAGCCGCTGGGGACAAATAGTCCATAACCATGGCCGGCCTGACAATTGTTTAAATAAAATCCCATACCTGTGGTATATACTTATATTGCGGGCTTATCAGCTTCATATAGTTAGAGGTATTGTAGAGCTGTAACTGTAAACATAAGAGTATGATACTCTGGCGACTTAGAGTCTACCATCCTGGCGTGTTATAGAGACCCGGAAAATGCTTCAAATATGAGCCATAAATAGGGCAGCTGGGCCCGATTTGTAAAAAACCAGAAGTCAAAGAAGAAATCTTCAAATGAAGAATCAAAAGAAAATTCGAGGCTTTTGTGGGCTGCCAAGCCAAAGTGTCTTCTTCAATGAAGCTAGCCGGAGCCACTGGATTGTTCGTGCGTTTCGTGAGCCTGACTCACAGTGTGCCCAATCGACACTTGAACCCTAGATAAAGTATGGTCTTGCTCAAAGACTTATCAGGAGTCTGGGGCCGAGTAACAAAGATACATCACGGGCCGATTTATCCAAGTTTCAAGGAAGGCGGCTTATGAAGCTGGATCTATCTTGACTATCTCAGAACCGTGCTCTCGCATGACAAGTTTATGTTTGAACCTTAACAAGCTCAGATCTTGGTCGAATACGCCATAAGATTGATTGTTAAGAGTTCGACGGGTCAATCGGGATTACCCGATGGAGTTGAAGCGGTAGCTGCTGGTAGGATGACCCGGAAAGGCTATGTCCTCTTTGGTCGAATACGTCTATGTTTGGACAAACCTGGTCAAGAGGGTAGTAACGCTATGTTCTCTTTGGTCGAATATGCCTATGTTTGAACAGGAAGCCCCCAAGTGACACACTGACAACTCTTACTCGTCAGGGACCTATGTTTGAGCCATGCTGCGCATCCAAATCTCTTTGGTCCCTGAAGTTTAGGCGTTGAGCCTCATAAACGAATATGATGATAAAGACTCGACCGAGGAAGTGAACGAGCAGAGACCACGAATTTTCGTGGATGCGGCTTTATTATACTGCTTATAATATATACATCAAGTAACTATGTACATCATGAGAGCCGGTGGCTCAAGTATAGTAAGGCCGAAGATGAGCAATGTTCCACGATCGATGGGTCTCCTCCTCCGACTTACGTGAGTCCTTGTGTTCTCGAACATCGATAAGATAGTATGACTCGTTGTGCAGATTCTTGCTAACCACAAAAGGTCCTTCCCAGGGTGGTGAGAGCTTATGCATGTCTGTTTGATCCTGAATGAGCCGGAGCACTAAGTCGCCCTCCTGAAAGGTTCTGGTTTTGATCCGGCGGCTGTGATAACAAAGTAGATCTTGCTGGTAAATCGCTGAACGAGCCGCCGCGAGGTCATGCTCCTCATCTAACTGGTCAAGTGCATCTTGACGTGCCTTTTCATTGTCAGCTTCAACGTAAGCCGTCACCCGGGGTGAATCGTGACGGATGTCACTAGGGAGAACCGCCTCTGCTCCATAAACCATGAAAAAGGGTGTATAACCCGTAGATCTGTTGGGGGTCGTGTTGATACTCCAGAACACCGAAGGCAACTCCTCTACCCAACAACCCGGCGTTCTTTGCAAAGGGACCATAAGCCGGGGCTTGATACCTCGCAAAATCTCTTGATTTGCTCGTTCTGCCTGACCATTGGAC
This sequence comes from Aegilops bicornis, assembly GCA_021605145.1. NCBI lineage: Eukaryota > Viridiplantae > Streptophyta > Magnoliopsida > Poales > Poaceae > Aegilops > Aegilops bicornis. The sequence goes on from CM038674.1 coordinate 421,563,057, forward strand.
TGATGGTGAGCCACAGATGAAACGTCAAGCCGGATATGCTCCCGTTGACAAAATTCTTTCATAGCACCTTTAGAGAGATTAGTGCCATCATCGGTTATAATGCAGTGTGGAAAGCCAAAACGGAAGATCACCTTCTTCATGAATTGAACCGCCGTTGCTGCATCACACTTACTGACCGGCTCTGCCTCCACCCACTTAGTGAATTTATCAACCGCCACCAAAAGGTGGGTCTTTTTGTCCTTGGACCTTTTAAAAGGCCCAACCATGTCAAGCCCCCAAGTCGCAAATGGCCAAATGATTGGAATCATTCTCAACTCCTGAGCCGAAACGTGAGCTCGTCGTGAAAACTTCTGACAACTGTCACATTTACTGACCAAGTCCTCAGCATCAACATGAGCCGTCAACCAGTAGAAATCGTGACGAAAATCCTTGCCTAGGAGAGATTTAGAACCGGCGTGATGACCACAATCCCCTTCATGAATCTCCCGTAGAATCTCGCAAGATTCTTCAGGAGAGACGCAACATTGAAACGCCCCTGTGACACTGCGATGGTGCAACTCTCCGTTGACAATTGACATTGACTTAGACCGCCGGGTTATCTGTCTGGCCAAGATCTCATCCTCTCGCAACTCACCCCGGGTCATGTAAGCCAAGTATGGAACTGTCCAATCAGGGATAGCATGAAGAGCCGCCACCAATTGTTCTTCCGGGTCAGGAACAATGAGGTCCTCCTCCGTAAGTAATATGACCGAAGGATTGAGTAGAACATCCAGGAACGTGTTAGGTGGCACTGGCTTACGTTGTGACCCTAGGCGGCTTAAGTTGTCAGCCGCCTCATTCTTCCTTTGGTCAATATGCTCAACTTGGTAACCCTTGATGATGAGGACATCAATACCATTGTTACACCTACAGCCCCTACTGTTACATTTAATAGACCAATTACTAGAGCTCGCGCACGCCAATTAAATTACCAGGTACTTCCGTTTCTTGGTTATGATTCTAATGTTCATGAGAATATGATGCTGCCTAAATTGGATACATTTGTTTTGCTTACAAATGAAGGGCCTAGCTTGGAGAAGGATGAACATTGGAGCAAGAACAAGCATGGAGTTGATGGCATGCGCAAGGGGAACAAGAATGGAGTTACAAGTGATGATTTCAGGACTTTGAAGCCACCATAAGTAGTGAATGAAGCCTTGGACGAAATATACAAGATGCCACTTCATAAATTTCGTCCAGAGGCTATTCTAGGTGCTGCTCACCTTATTATTGGGCCAGGCCCATGTACTTTCGAAATACATAAGTATAAGCTGTTTTTAGAGTCCGTATGTGTGAGGAAACAAGAGATAGGGTTGGTTTCGGACCCCTTCCCCAAGGGCCACGAAATTCCCCCCTCTTCCTCCATATATACAGCCCTTAGGGCACCGTTTAGACTTTGGGTTTTGTTTAGATCAAAAGTTTGCCATAGCTGCAACTTCACGCATTTCGCTTTGTGTTCAACGACTGCACCAAGGCGTCCAGTAACCCCACCTTCATTAATAAAGCTTTCCTCTTTTATTCGCAATATCTAGATTGCAATCTCAGTTTCTTGCTTGTTCTTCGTTTGCTCACAGGGAATATACCCTCGTGGTCAGGTTGATCATGCTCCGGCGTGGTCAATAACCCCTCGGAAGTTGGTTTAGCGATTGCTAAGGCGCGACGTCTTCACACGTTCGTAGTCGGTTCGTCAAAGTCGACTCTCACAGAAAACGATTGCTATCTCATCGAAACATCGGGACACCTTTGCCTCTATCAAGTGGTATCAGATTTTCAGGTTGCTCAGTGAGATTTTACAATTTTTCATAGTTTAGATCAAGTCTGTTTTTCATACCTACAGTCCACGAAAAAGCCAAAAAAATTAGGGTTAGTTCATCCTATCCGAGCCAATTTGAGCCTTTGCATAATCTTTTCTATATTTGCTTTATTGAATCTGCGGTTGCGTCGTCGTGTCAAGTTGCTGGTCTTAGCGTCTAGTCCTTTAGAGTTTCGAAGTTACTGCTCACTGTTGTCACGTCGCCGCTGCCATATATCACCACCGCATCATCATCATCACCGCTGCCATATACCACCATCGTCATCACCGCTACCATATACCACATATCCACCGCCATCACGCTAATCCGAGTCCACCTCCATCACAGATTCGCCACCAGTCCGTGTTCCATCGCCCTGCAAATATCCGCCACCAGTCCGAGTTTCCACCAGATTCATCTCCGCCACGAGTCCTAGTCCGAGTCCAGTAATTGTTGCTTTATTCTTGATTTCCAGATCACGCGATACTCCGAGTCGTGACAGAATAGGACTCCCCAACATCCGAGCCATCCACAGAAGAAAAATAGTTCCAGTTACAAAAAAAAAACTAAGTTTGGAAAATTCTGGCTAGGCAGTTTTTAGACCATCTGTAGACTTTTTCGGAAAAACAATTGTTGCGGAGCAAAAAAAAGAGGAAAAAAAGTGCAAAAAAAATAAAAAGAAGAGAAAAAAATCAGAGCGTGCTCCTCCCTTGTTTACGTGCAGCGCCGTGATTTTGTTAGTGTTCTAGGCTCGCGTCTCTAGCACGGTCTAGCCTAGGACCAAAGACAAGACCATCGTTGAGCGTTTATTCAACTTTGCATCTCTGAATTGATTATTGCTGACCCTTTTTGCTACCATATTAAAAGCCTTCCCAGCTCCACATACATCTACATCGTACGTTTGACTCTCCCTAGTAATCGCTCTACCCAAGCTTTGAGAGTTTTGACTACAACGGTTGCCGATCACCTTCTTTGTTGGGTAAGAATGGTAAGAATTTGAGATTTGCTTGACGGATTTGTGACACCACCACCACCACCACTTGTTAGTAGTCCAGAGGATCATATTCTTGTGTGTTTCTATTGTCGCTAACCATGCCAGGATCACAAGCCGACGAGACCGACCGGGAGAACTTGACGAACAAGGAGCTTCATGATAAGTTTCAAAGAAATGATGAGTGGACAGGTGCAAGATGTGCTAAACAGATTTGACGAGGCCATGGAGAAGATAGATGGCATGGAGAAGACGTTTGAAACAAAGCTCGATAACAAGTTTGCTGAATTGCTTTCGTTTTCCACCACCACCACCGGCTGCACCTGCCGCACCTCTGCAACAACAACAACAACAACACCGACTACCTCCATGTCGGGAAACAGCCCTCCGCCGAGCGAGCCGTGTCCCTCTTCAGCCTGGCCAAACTGCTGGTGCTGCTGTTGATACTTCTATGGCTCCTGCTGCTGATGTGGAGGAGGATGATTATGTGGGAGATTACGAGGATGAGGTTGATGACAATCGAACTACGTGCAACCACCAAAGACCACAACCACTGTGTCGCCCACATGCAAATAATGGCAATGTTCGGCTCCCCTCAGTGCGAGATCATGACCATCTCCCTAAACTGAAATTGAATATTCCACCATTTGAGGGTAGATATGTTCCTGATATATATCTTACTGGGGAGTTAGAAACTGAACAACGATTTACATGTTTACAATATCCTGAGGAGAGACGTGTTCCTGCTGCTGTTTGTGCTTTCACTAGCTTTGCATGTGTTTGGTGGTCTGAACATTGTCGATTATATCCTGTTCCAGCTACTTGGGTTGCTTTGAAAACTTCTATGCATACTCATTGGGTTCAACCATATTATCAACGTGAATTACTTCAAAAATTGCAGCGCTTAAGACAAGGAAAAAATTCGGTAGAAGAATATTATCAGGAATTACAAACTGGCTTGATTAGATGTGGTATTGTTGAGGATAATGAAGCTATGCTTGCACGCTTTTACGGGTGGATTAAATAGAGAGATTCGCACCATTCTAGACTACAAGGATTATAATAATATCACTCGATTATTCCATCTTGCTTGTAAAGCGTAACGTGAAGTGCAAGATCGATGTGCATTGGCGCCGACTAACTTTTCTCGCAGTCAACCTTCATCATGGACACCACGTGCATCATCTACTTCCACACGCTCGCTACACCGGCACCTCCGTCGGCTGCCACCTCCAACCGTGATATAATAAAGCAGGCACAATCACCACTATTTGCCAAGAGCACACCTTCTGGGCCTGCAAAGAGCTCTTCTTCATCCATGGCATCAACAGGGCAAACACATGATATTATTTGTCGACGTTGCAAAGGTGGAGGTCATTATGCAAGAGAATGCCCATCTAAGCGTGTGATGATTGTTACTGAGGATGGTGGGTATGAGTCCGCTAGTGACTATGATGAGGAGACTTTGGCTCTTATTACACATGAAGAACACGATGGAGATGATTACGATCATGAGGCGCAATACATGGCTCGAAGATGCTTGTGGTATGAATGTTTAGTTACTCAACGTGTTTTGAGTGTGCAGGTAACACAAGTTGAGCAAAATCAGAGGCATAATTTGTTCAATACAAAGGGAGTTGTGAAGGAATGTTCTATTCGCGTCATCATAGATGGAGGGAGCTGCAACAACTTGGCTAGCATGGATATGGTGGAGAAGCTATCTCTCACCACAAGACCACATCCACGTCCTTATTACATCCAATGGTTCAACAACAATGCAAGGTTAAGGTAACACGTCTTCGCTCGTGTGCATTTTAGTATCTCTACATATGCTGATTATGTTGATTGTGATGTGGTACCTATGCAAGCATGTTCCTTGTTACTTGGTAGACCATGGCAATTTGATAAAATTTCTGTACACCATGGTAGAAACAACCGGTATACTCTTGTTCATAAGGATACAAATATTACTTTGCTTCCTATGACTCCTGATTCCATTTTGAAAGATGATATTAATAGAGCTAATAAAGCAAAACAGGAGAAAAATAAGAGTGAAAATCAGCTTGTGGAAAAAGAATTTGAGCAACAAATGAAGCCTAATAATAAACCATCTAGTGTTGCTTATGAAAATTAAATTGAAAAGTGCATGTTTACTTGCCACCAAATCTGATATTGATGAGCTAGATTCTAGCAAATCTGTTTGCTATGCTTTTGTGTGCAAAGAGGCATTATTTTCATTCGAGGACGCGTTTTTCCTCTTTGCCCCCTCGCTGTCACTAACATTTTGCAGGAGTTCTACGACGTCTTCCCACAAGACGTGCCACCGGATTACCACCTATTCGAGGGATTGAGCATCAAATTGAATTAATTCCGGTGCATCGCTACCCAACCGTGCACCATACCGTACCAATCCAGAGAGGAGACGAAGGAGATTATGCGTCAAGTACGTGAGCTGCTCGACAAAGGTTATATACGTGAATCTCTTAGTCCTTGTGATGTTCCTATTATACTAGTGCCTAAAAAGGATGGTACGTAGCGTATGTGTGTTGATTGTAGAGGCATTAATAATATTACTATTCGTTATCGTCATCCTATTCCTAGGCTAGATGATATGCTTGATGAATTGAGTGGCTCTACAATATTCTCCAAAGTTGATTTATGTAGTGGATACCATCAAATTCGTGTGAAATTGGGAGATGAATGGAAAACAACATTTAAAACTAAGTTTGGTTTATATGAGTGGTTAGTCATGCCTTTTGCGTTAACTAATGCACCTAGTACTTTCATGAGACTAATGAACAAAGTTTTACGTGCTTTCATTGGACGATTTGTGGTTGTCTATTTTGATGATATACTTGATTTATAGCAAATCTTTGGAAGAACATTTGGAACATTTACGTGCTGTTTTTAATGCTCTACGTGATGCACGCTTGTTTGGTAACCTTGGGAAGTGCACCTTTTGCACCGACCGAGTATCTTTTCTTGGCTATGTTGTTACTCCACAAGGAATTGAAGTTGATAAAGCCAAGATTGAAGCTATTGAGAGTTGGCCGCAGCCCAAAACGGTCATACAAGTGAGGAGTTTTCTTGGACTTGCTGGTTTCTATAGGCGTTTTGTAAGAGATTTTAGCACCATTGCTGCACCTCTCAATGAGCTTACAAAGAAGGATGTGCCTTTTGTTTGGGGTACCGCACAGGAAGAAGCCTTCACGGTATTGAAAGATAAGTTGACACATGCTCCTTTACTCCAACTTCCTGACTTTAATAATACTTTTGAGCTTGAATGTGATGCTAGTGGAATTGGATTAGGAGGTGTGTTATCACAAGATGGCAAACCTATTGCATACTTTTCTGAAAAATTGAGTGGGCCTAGTCTGAACTTTTCTACTTATGATAAAGAATTATATGCTCTTGTTCGGACTTTAGAGACATGGCAACATTATTTATGGCCCAAAGAATTTGTTATACATTACGATCATGAATCTTTGAAACATATTAAAAGTCAAGCTAAACTGAATCGTAGACATGCTAAATGGGTTGAATTCATTGAGACTTTCCCTTATGTCATTAAACACAAGAAGGGTAAAGAAAATGTTATTGCTGATGCTTTGTCTCGTCGCTATACTATGCTTTCACAACTTGACTTCAAAATATTTGGTTTGGAGACCATCAAAGATCAATATGTGCATGATGCTGATTTTAAAGATGTAAAGCAGAATTGTAAAGAAGGAAGAACATGGAACAAGTTCGTTATTAATGATGGTTTTGTGTTCCGTGCTAACAAGCTATGCATTCCTGCTAGCTTTGTTCGTCTTTTGTTGTTGCAGGAGGCGCGTGGAGGAGGATTAATGGGACACTTTGGCGTGAAGAAGACGGAGGACGTACTTGCTACACATTTCTTTTGGCCAAAGATGAGACGGGATGTTGAGCGTTTTGTTGCTCGCTGCACTACATGTCAAAAAGCTAAGTCACGACTCAATCCTCATGGTTTATATATGTCTTTGCCTGTACCTAGTGTTCCTTGGAAAGATATATCTATGGACTTTGTTTTAGGTTTACCTCGAACAAAGAAGGGGAGGGATAGCATATTTGTTGTCATGGATAAATTCTCGAAAATGGCACACTTTATACCATGTCATAAAAGCGATGATGCTGTTAATGTTGCTGATTTGTTCTTTCGTGAAATTATTCGCTTGCATGGTGTGCCAAATACTATTGTTTCAGATCGTGATACTAAAATTCTTAGCCACTTTTGGAGATGTTTATGGGCTAAGTTGGGGACTAAACTGCTTTTTAGTACTACTTGTCACCCCCAAACGGATGGACAAATTGAAGTAGTCAATAGAACATTGTCTACTATGCTTAGGGCTATTTTGAAGAATAATAAGAAAATGTGGGAAGAATGCTTGCCTCATATTGAATTTGCTTATAATCGTTCGTTGCATTCTACTACTAAGATGTGCCCTTTTGAAATTGTGTATGGTTTCCTACCTCGTGCACCCATTGATTTGTTGCCTCTTCCATCTTCGGAGAAGGTTAATTTTGATGCTAAACAATGTGTTGAATTGATCTTAAAAATGCATGAGTTAACTAAGGACAACATTGAGCGTATGAATGCTAAATATAAACTTGCTGGAGATAAGGGTAGAAAACGTGTTGTCTTTGCACCTGGAGATCTTGTTTGGTTACATTTGCGTAAGGATAGGTTTCCTAATTTGCGCAAATCAAAGGTAATGCCACGTCTTGATGGTCCATTTAAGGTGTTAGAGAAAATAAATGATAATGCATATAAACTTGAGCTGCCTGCAGATTTTGGGGTTAGTCCCACTTTTAACATTGCAGATTGGAAGCCTTATTTGGGTGAGGAAGATGAGCTTCCGTGGAGGACGACTTCATTTCAAGAAGGGGAGGATGATGAGGACATCAATACCATTGTTACACCCACAGCCCCTACTGTTACATATAATGTACCAATTACTAGAGCTCACAAGACGCCAATTAAATTACCAGTACTTTCATCTCTTGGTAATGATTCTAATGTTCATGAGAATAAGAAGCAGCCTAAATTGGATACATTTGTTTTGCTTACAAATGAAGGGCCTAGCTTGGAGAAGGATGAACATTGGAGCAAGAACAAGCATGGAGTTGATGGCATGCGCAAGGGGAACAAGAACGGAGTTACAAGTGATGATTTCACGACTTTGAAGCCACCATAAGTAGTGAATGAATCCTTGGACGAAATATACAAGATGCCACTTCATAAATTTCGTCCAGAGGTTATTCTAGGTCTTTGCGTCACCTTATTATTGGGCCAGGACATGTAATTTCGAAATACATAAGTATAGGCTGTTTTTAGAGTCCGTATGTGTGGGGAAACAAGAGATAGGGTTGGTTTCGGACCCCTTCCCCAAGGGCCACGAAATTCCCCCCTCTTCCTCCATATATAAAGCCCTTAGGGCACCGTTCAGACTTTGGGTTTTGTTTAGATCAAAAGTTCGCCATAGCTGCACCTTCACGCATTTCGCTTTGTGTTCAACGACTGCACCAAGGCGCCATGTAACCCCACCTTCATTAATAAAGCTTTCCTCTTTTATTCGCAATATCCAGATTGCAATCTCGGTTTCTTGCTTGTTCTTCGTTTGCTCGCAGGAAATAGACCCTCGTGGTCAGGTTGATCATGCTCCGGCGTGGTCAATAACCCCTCAGAAGTTGGTTTAGCGATTGCTAAGGCGCGACGTCTTCGCACATTCGTAGTCAAATCGTCAAAGTCGACTCTCACAGAAAACGATTGCTATCTCATCGAAACATCGGGACACCTTTGCCTCTATCACTTGAAGTGACCTGCAGTGGCATCAACCTCTCATCGATAAGCCGCCATAAGCGCATCCTTAGAATCCCAAGTACCAGAAACTTGCTGAGCCACCAGATCTGAATTGCCAAAGCACCTCACCCTGCTTAAATTCATCTCCTTAGCCATACGAAGACCATGGAGCAAGGCCTCATACTCAGCTGTGTTGTTAGTACAGGGGAACTTTAGCCGGAGAACATAAGAAAAATTGTCACCTCGTGGGGAAGTTAAGACAACTCCAGCCCCCGAGCCCTCCAACTGCCTGGACCCATCAAAGTGAATAGTCCAATATGTGATATCCGATTTTTCCTCAGGTGCCTGTAACTCTGTCCAATCATTGATGAAATCCACAAGCGCTTTGGACTTGATGGTCGTACGTGGCACATACTTCAAGCCGTGAGGTCCAAGCTCAATGGCCCATTTAGCAACCCGGCCTGTGGCTTCCCTGTTTTGGATGATGTCTCCTAAAGGAGCAGAACTAACCACAGTGATGGGATGACCCTGAAAGTATTGCTTAAGCTTCCGGCTTGCCATGAAAACCCCATACACAAGCTTACGCGGTGTGGATACCTCTGTTTGGACTCGATAAGCACCTCGCTGATGTAATAAACCGGCCGTTGAACCGGGTACTCCTTGCCTGCCTCTTTCCTTTCCACCACGATGGCTACACTGACGGCCCGGCTATTAGCAGCCACATATAACAATAGAGGTTCTTTATCAATAGGGGCAGCAAGCACGGGCGGCTCAGCCAACTGTTTCTTCAGATCCTCAAACGCTTGATTAGTAGCATCACCCCAAACAAAGTGATCTGTCTTCTTTATCATCCGATAAAGGGGAATAGCCTTCTCACCTAGCCGGCTTATGAACCGGCTTAAAGCCGCAATGCGACCCGCCAGACGCTGAACATCATTAACACACGCTGGCTTAGCCAACGAAGTGATGGCCTTGATCTTCTCCGGGTTAGCTTCAATCCCTCTGTTGGAAACCAAAAATCCCAAGAGCTTGCCTGCTGGTACACCAAAGACACACTTAGCCGGGTTAAGCATCATCTTGTAGACCCGGAGGTTATCAAACGTCTCCTTTAAATCATCAATCAGGGTCTCCTCTCTTGACTTCACCACAATGTCACATCTACATAAGCATGAACATTGCACCCAATATGATTATGAAGGCAATTTTGCACACACCGCTGATAAGTCGCCTGGGCACTCTTGAGCCCAAAAGGGATAGATACATAGCAGAAGGCTCCAAACGGAGTAATGGAAGTTGTCTTCTCCTGGTCCTTAACTGCCATCTTGATCTGATGATAACCAGAATAAGCATCCAAAAAACTCAAACGCTCACAACCCACCGTAGCATCAATGATTTGATCAATACGAGGGAGAGCAAACGGATCAGCCAGACAGGCCTTATTCAAGTCCGTGTAATCCACACACATCCGCCAAGTGCCATTCTTCTTGAGTACCAGCACCGGGTTAGCCAACCACTCAGGATGGAAAACTTCAATGATAAACCCGGCCGCCAAGAGCCGGGCCACCTCCTCACCGATGGCCTTTCGCCTCTCCTCGTTAAATCGGCGAAGAAATTGCTTGACTGGCTTAAATTTCGGATCAATATTAAGAGTGTGCTTCCCTCGGTACACCCGGCATGTCTGAAGGCTTCCATGCAAAGATGTCTCGGTTCTCATGGATGAACTCGATGAGCGCGCTTTCCTATTTCGGATCCAGATTAGCGCTGATGCTGAACTGCTTAGATGAGTCACCAGGGACGAAGTCAACCAAGTTAGTATCATCTGCCGACTTAAACTCCAACGAAGGATCATGCTCTGTGGTTGGCTTTTTCAAGGACGTCATGTGTGCCGGGTCAACATTATCCTTGTAAAATTTCAACTCCTCCGTTGCACAAACCGATTTAGCATAAGCCGCGTCACCTTCTTCACACTCCAGAGCCACCTTGCGACTCCCATGTATTGTGATGGTGCCCTTGTAACCCGACATCTTAAGTTGTAAATAAACATAGCAAGGCCTTGCCATGAACTTAGCATAAGCCGGCCGCCCAAACAGAGCATGACAAGGGCTCTTGATCTTGACCACTTCGAAGGTTAAAGTTTCAGACCTGGAATCATGCTCATCTCCAAAGGCAACTTCCAAAGATATCTTACCCACCGGGTAGGCCGACTTACCTGGCACCACACCATGGAAGACAGTGTTTGACGGCTTAAGATTCTTATCTGTCAGTCCCATGCGACGAAAGGTCTCATAATAAAGGATGTTAATGCTGCTACCTCCATCCATGAGCACCTTAGTAAACTTATAGCCCCCAACCTGAGGTACCATCACCAGAGCCAGGTGACCAGGATTATCAACCCGGGGCGGATGATCCTCACGACTCCACACAATAGGCTGCTCTGACCACCACAAATCACGTGGCACCGCCGGCTCAACCGCATTCACGACCCTCTTATGAAGCTGCTGGTCCCGCTTACATAAGCTAGTGGTGAAGACATGATATCGCCCACTATTCACCGCTTGGGTTGCTCTAATAACCGCATCGCATCGCTGTTGATTCCCCTGATTACTCTGTTGATTATAACCACCTTGGTTGTCGTGGCCCTGAAACCTGGAATTTGAACCACCACCGCCATGACCCGGACCATGAGAACAGGACCCCGATCCGCCGTTTGGACCATGGTGGCGCTGGATGGACTCCCTAAAGCTTCTCATTATGCTGCAATCTTTCCATGAATGAGTAGTCGGCTTCTGATCCGTTCCATGTTTCGGACACGGCTGATTTAACATTGCCTCAAGATCGAATCCTGCCCTTGGAGCCAGCTGTCCCTTACGACGCTGGTTATAATTGCACACACCGGTATTAGCCACAAACTCATCAGCCTTGTGCTTACCGTTGCCGCCCTGATTGGTAGGATTGTACTGCTGTCCCTTCATGCCGCTACTGTTCTTTCCCTTTCCCGATCTTTCATCCTCAGAGTCGGGGTCCTTGTTACCATCAGAGTCGGCATACTTAACAAGAGCCGCCATTAGAGTACTCATGTCATTGCAATGATGCTTGAGCTGTCCAAGCTTCTGCTTGAGTGGAGTAAAACGACAATTTTTCTCCAACATCAAAATCCCTGAATCGACGTTCATGTTATCTGAAGAGTGCATGATAGTCGAGACCCGGCGTACCCAACTGGTGTTTGACTCGCCCTCAGCTTGAACACAAGAAGCCAAATCCACAATTGACATGGGTTGCTTGAATGTATATCTAAAATTCTGTATGAACTGGCCTTGACTCCGCCCCATGACCCGATGGAATTAGCCGGCAGCCACTTCAACCAGGTATGAGCCGTCCCCTCCAGCATCATGGTGAAGTACTTGGCGTATGCGGCCTCACTAACATCCAACATCTCCATAGCCATCTCATAACTCTCAACCCAGGCCTCTGGAGGCTGATCTGCTATGTAATTGGGCACCTTACGAGGGCCTTTGAAATCCTTGGGCAAGCGCTAGTTCCGTAGAGCCTCCCTTAGACACAGCACACCGAAAGCTCTAGAAGTTACACCTGAAGGAAATATGCCCTAGAGGCAATAATAAAGTTATTATTTATTTCCTTATTTCATGATAAATGTTTATTATTCATGCTAGAATTGTATTAACCGGAAACATAATACATGTGTGAATACATAGACAAACAGAGTGTCACTAGTATGCCTCTATTTGACTAGCTCGTTAATCAAAGATGGTTATGTTTCCTAACCATAGACATGAGTTGTCATTTGATTAACGGGATCACATCATTAGTTGAATGATCTGATTGACATGACCCATTCCGTTAGCTTAACACTTGATCGTTTAGTATTTTAATGCTTTCTTCATGACTTATACATGTTCCTATAACTATGAGATTATGCAACTCCGTTCTGGGAGGAACACTTTGGGTACTACCAAACGTCACAACGAAACGGGGTGATTATAAAGGAGTACTACAGGTGTCTCCAAAGGTACTTGTTGGGTTGGCGTATTTCGAGATTAGGTTTTGTCACTCCGATTGTCGGAGAGGTATCTCCAGGCCTTCTCGGTAATGCACATCACTTAAGCCTTGCAAGCATTACAACTAATGAGTTAGTTGTGAGATAATGTATTACGGAACGAGTAAAGAGACTTACCGATAACGAGATTGAACTAGGTATTGGATACCGACGATCGAATCTCGGGTAAGTAACATACCGATGACAAAGGGAACAACGTATGTCGTTATGCGGTTTGACCGATAAAGATCATCAGAGAATATGTAGGAACCAATATGGGCATCCAGGTTCCGCTTATTGGTTATTGACCGAGAATGGTTCTAGGTCATGTCTACATAGTTCTCGAACCCGTAGGGTCCGCACGCTTAACGCTTCGATGACAGTTCATTATGAGTTTATAAGTATTGATGCAATCAAGTTTGTTCGGAGTCCCGGATGTGATTACGGACATGACGAGGAGTCTCGAAATGGTCGAGACATAAAGATTGATATATTGGAAGCCTACATTTGGACATCGGAAAGGTTCCAAGTGAAATCGGGAATTTACCGGAGTATCGGGAGGTTACCGGAACCCCCCGGAAACTACATGGGCCCATAGTGGGCCTTGGAGGAAAGGAGAAGGGCAGCCCTAGGTGGTCGCCCCCCTTCCCTAGTCCTATTAGGACTAGGAAAGGTGGGCCGCCCCCTCTCTCTCTTCCTCCGGAATCCTAATCCAACTAGGATTGGAGGAGGAGTCCTACTCCTGAGGGAGTAGGACTCCCTTGCGCGCCTCCCCCTTGGGCCGCCACCTTCCCCTTGGCTCCTTTATATCACGGGGCAAGGGGGCACCCCAAGATACACAAGTTGATCTACGGATCGTTCCTTAGCCGTGTCGGTGCCCCTCCACCATATTCCACTTGGTCATATCGTCAGAGAGCTTAGGCGAAGCCCTCACGGGAGAAGTCATATCGTCATGGAGCTTAGGCGAAGCCTCGCGTCGGTGGAGCATCAACATCGTCACCACGCCGTCGTCCGACGGAACTCATCCCGACACTTTGCTTTGGATCGGAGTCCGGGATCGTCATCGAGCTGAACGTGTGCGTAACTTCGGAGGTGCCGTGACGTTCGGTGCTTGGATCGGTCGGATCGTGAAGACGTGCGACTACATCAACCGCGTTGTTATAACGCTTCCGCTTTCGGTCTCACGAGGGTACGGGCGGACACTCTCCTCTCGTTGCTATGCCATCACCATGGTCTTGGCGTGATCGTAGGAAAGTTTTTGAAATTACTACGTTACCCAACAAAGTGGCATCCGAGCCTAGGTTTTTATGGTTTGATGTTATTTGCACGAGTAGAACACAAGTGAGTTGTGGACGATACAAGTCATACCGCCTACCAAAGATGTCATACTTTGGTTCAGCGGTATTGTTGGGCGAGACGATCCGGACCAACCTTACGCGTGCATTTCCACGCGAGACCGGTTCCTCGACGTGCTTTGCACATAGATGGCTTGCGGAAGACTGTCTCTCCAACTTTAGTTGAACTGAGTGGCTACGCCCGGTCCTTGAGAAGGTTAAACGGAGTCTATTTGACAAACTATCGTTGTGGTTTTGATGCGTAGGTAAGATGAGTTCTTGCTTAAGCCCGTAGCAGCCACGTAAAACTTGCAACAACAAAGTAGAGGACGCCTAACTTGTTTTTGCAGGGCATGTTGTGATGTGATATGGTCAAGACATGATGCTAAATTTTATTGTATGAGATGATCATGTTTTGTAACCGAGTTATCGGCAATCGGCAGGAGCCATATGGTTGTCGCTTTATTGTATGCAATGCAATCGCGATGTAATGCTTTACTTTATTACTAAGCGGTAGTGATAGTCGTGGAAGCATAAGATTGGCGAGACGACAACGATGCTACGATGGAGATCAAGGTGTCGCGCCGGTGGCGATGGTGATCATGGCGGTGCTTCGGAGATGGAGATCACAAGCACAAGATGATGATGGCCATATCATATCACTTATATTGATTGCATGTGATGTTTATCTTCTATGCATCTTATCTTGCTTTGATTGACGGTAGCATTATAAGATGATCTCTCACTAAAAATTATCAAGAAGTGTTCTCCCTGAGTATGCACCGTTGCGAAAGTTCTTCGTCTTTGAGACACCACGTGATGATCGGGTGTGATAGGCTCTACGTTCAAATACAACGGGTGCAAAACAGTTGCGCACGCGGAATACTCAGGTTAAACTTGACGAGCCTAGCATATAACAGATATGGCCTCGGAACACGAAGACCGAAAGGTCGAACGTGAATCATATAGTAGATATGATCAACATAGTGATGTTCACCATTGAAACTACTCCGTCTCACGTGATGATCGGACATGGTTTAGTTGATTTGGATCACGTGATCACTTAGATGACTAGAGAGATGTCTGTCTAAGTGGGAGTTCTTAAGTAATATGATTAATTGAACTTTAATTTATCATGAACTTAGTCCTGGTAGTATTTTGCAGATTATGTTGTAGATCAATAGCTCGCGTTGTTGCTTCCTGTGTTTTTATATGTGTTCCTAGAGAAAATTGTATTGAAAAATGTTAGTAGCAATGATGCGGATTGGATCCGTGATCTGAGGTTTATCCTCATTCTTGCACGGAAGAATTACGTCCTTAATGCACCGCTAGGTAGCGGACCTATTGCAGGAGGCGATGCAGACGTTATGAACGTTTTGCTAGCTCAATATGATGACTACTTAATAGTTTAGTGCACCATGCTTAACGGCTTAGAATCGGGACTTCAAAGACGTTTTGAACGTCATGGACCATATGAGATGTTCCAGGAGTTGAAGTTAATATTTCAAGCAAATACCCGAGTTGAGAGATATGAAGTCTCCAACAAGTTCTATAGCTAAAAGATGGAGGAGAATCGCTCAACTAGTGAGCATGTTCTCAGATTGTCTGAGTACTTCAATCACTTGAATCTAGTGGGAGTTAATCTTCCAGATAAGATAGTGATTGACAGAATTCTCTAGTCACCATCACTAAGTTACTAGAACTTCGTGATGAACTATAGTATGCAAGGGATGACGAAAACGATTCCCGAGCTCTTCGTGATGTTGAAATCAACGAAGGTAGAAATCGAGAAAAGAGCATCAAGTGTTGATGATTGTCAAGACCACTAGTTTCAAGAAAAGGGCAAAGGGAAAGAAAGGGGAACTTCAAGTAGAATGACAAGCAAGTTGTCACTCCCACGAAGAAACCCAAAGCTGAACCAAAGCACGAAACTGAGTGCTTATAATCGCATAGGAAATGGTCATCGAAACGGAAATATCCGAGATATTTGGTAGATAAGAAGGATGGCAAAGTGAACAAGGGTATATTTGATATCTGATTATTGATGTGTGCTTTACTAGTGTTTATAGTAGCCCCGAGTATTTGATACTTGTTCGGTTGCTAAGATTAGTAACTCAAACAGGGAGTTCTGAATAAACAGAGACTAGTTGAAGGGAAGTGACGATGAGTGTTGGAAGTAGTTCCAAGATTGATATGATCATCATCGCACACTCCCTATACTTTCGGGATTAGTGTGGAACCTAAATAAGTGTTATTTGGTGTTGAGCATAAATATGATTTGATCATGTTCATTGCAATGCGGTTATTCATTTAAGTAAGAGAATAAATTGTTGTTACATTTACATGAATAAAACCTTATATGGTTACACACCCAATGAAAATGGTTCATTGGATCTCGATCATAGTGATACACATATTCATAATATTGAAACCAAAAGATGCAAAGTTAATAATGATAGTGCAACTTATTTGTGGCACTGCCGTTTAGGTCATATTGGTGTAAAGCGCATAAAGAAAACTCCATGCTGATGGACTTTTGGAATCACTTGATTATGAATCATTTGATGCTTGCGAACCGTGCCTTTTGGGCAAGATGGCTAAAAATCCATTCTCCGGAACAATGGAACAAGCTACTGACTTATTGGAAATAATACATACCGATGTATGCGATTCAATGAGTGTTGACGCTTGTGGCAAGTATCATTATTTACTGACCTTCACAGATGATTTGAGCAGATATGCGTATATCTTCTTGATGAAACATAAGTCTGAAATAGTTGAAAAGTTCAAAGAATTTCAGAGTGAAGTAGAAAATCATCGTAACAAGAAAATAAAGTTTCTGCGATCTGATCGTGGAGATGAATATTTGAGTTACGAGTTTGGTCTTCAATTAAAACAAAGTGGAATAGTTTCACAGCTCACGCCACCGAACACCACAACGTTATGGTGTGTCCGAACGTCGTAACCGTACTTTATTTTGATATGGTGCGATCTATGATGTCTCTTATCGGTTTACCACTATCATTTTGGGGTTATGCATTAGAGACAGCTGCATTCACGTTTAAAAGGGCACCATCTAAATCCGTTGAAGCGACACCGTATGAACTATGGTTTAACAAAGAAACCTAAGTCATTGCTTTCTTAAAAGTTTGAGTTGTGATGCTTATGTGAAAAGTTTTCACCGATAAGCTCGAACCCAATTCGGAGAAGTGTGCGTCTTCATAGAATACCCAAAATGTTGGGTACACCTTCTATCACAGATCCGAAAGGCAAGACATTCGTTGTCAAGAATGGATCCTTTCTAGAGAAGGAGTTTCTCTCGAAAGAAGTGAGTGGGAGGAAAGTAGAACTTGATGAGGTAATTGTACCTTCTCCCTTATTGGAAAGTAGTTCATCACGTAAATCAGTTCCGATGATTCCTACACCAATTAGTGAGGAAGTTAATGATGATGATCATAAAACTTCAGATCAAGTTGCTACCAAACCTCGTAGGTCTTCCAGAGCAAAAATCCGCACTGAGTGGTACGGTAATCGTGTTCTGGAAGTCATGTTACTAGACCATGATGAACCCACGAACTATGAGGAAGCGATGATGAGCCCAGATTCGCGAAATGGCTTGAGGCCATAAAATCTGAGATAGGATCCATATATGAGAACAAAGTGTGGACTTTGGTTGAATTGCTCAATGATCGACAAGTCAAATTAAATAAATGGATCTTCAAGAGGAAGACAGATGATGATGATAGTAGTATTACTATCTACAAAGCTCCACTACTAGCAAAAAAAGTTTTCTAAAAATTCAAATAGTTTACTAAAATGAGATTTTCTCAAATCAGAAGCGATTCTTAAGTCTGTCTCAATCATGTTAGCAATTGTCACATTTTATGAAATCTGGCAAATGGATGTCAAAAACTACATTCTTTAATGGATTTATTAAAGAAGAGTTGTATATGATGCAACCAGAAGGTTTTGTCAATCCTAAAGGAGCTAACAAAATGTGCAAGCTCCAAGCAATCCATCTATGGACTGGTGCAAGCATCTCGGAGTTGGAATAAACGCTTTGATAGTGTGATCAAAGCATATGGTTTTATACTGCACTTTTGGAGAAGCCTCGTATTTACAAGAAAGTGAGTGGGAGCACTACGGCATTTCTCGATAAGTATATGTGAATGACATATTGTTGATCGTAAATAATGTAGAATTATTCTCGCAAAGCATAAAGGAGTATTTGAAAGGAGTTTCTCAAAGAAGGACCTCAAGAAAGCTGCTTACATATTGAGCAGCAAGATCTATAGAGATAGATCAAGACGCTTGATAAGTTTTTTCAATAAGTACATACCTTGTCAAGATTTTGAAGTAGTTCAAAATGGAATACCAAAGAAAGGTTCTTGCACGTGTTACAAAACGTATGAAATTGAGTAAGACTCAAATCCCGACCACGGCAGAAAATAGAAAAGAGAATGAAAGTCATTCCCTATGCCTCGCCATAGGTTCTATAAAGTATGCTATGCTATGTACCAGACCTATTGTATACCTTGCTCCGAATTTGGCAAGGAGTACAATAGTGATCTAGGAGTAGATCATCGGACATTGGTCAAAGACATCCTTAGTGAGGACTAAGGAAATATTTCTCGATTATGGAGGTGATAAAAGAGCCCGTCAGAAAGAGTTACATCGATGCAAGCTTTTTACATCGATCCAGATGACTCTAAGTCTCAATCTGGATACATATTATAAGTGGGAGCAATTAGCTAGAGTAGCCCGTGCAGAGCATTGTAGACATAGAATATTTGCAAAATACATACGGCTCTGAATGTGATGCAGACCGTTGACTAAGCTTCTCTCACGAGCAAAACATGATCATCCCTTAGTACTCTTTGGGTGTTAATCACATAACGATGTGAACTAGATTATTGACTCTAGTAAACCTTTTGGGTGTTGGTCACATGACGATGTAAACTATGGGTGTTAATCACATACGTATATGAATATTAGTGTTGAATCACATGATGATGTGAACTAGATTATTGACTCTAGTGCAAGTGGGAGATCAAGGAAATATGCCCTAGAGGCAATAATAAAGTTATTATTTATTTCCTTATTTCATGATAAATGTTTATTATTCATGCTAGAATTGTATTAACTTAGGAAACATAATACATGTGTGAATACATAGACAAACAGAGTGTCACTAGTATGCCTCTACTTGACTAGCTCGTTAATCAAAGATGGTTATGTTTCCTAACCATAGACATGAGTTGTCATTTGATTAACGGGATCACATCATTAGTTTACCACTCCACGACACTTTGCTGGATCGGAGTCCGGGGATCGTCATCGAGCTGAACGTGTGCAGAACTCGGAGGTGCCGTACGTTCGGTGCTTGGATCGGTCGGATCGTGAAGACGCATTTACTACATCAACCGCGTTGTTATAACGCTTCCGCTTTCGGTCTCGAGTGCGTGGACGGACACTCTCCCCTCTCGTTGCTATGCCATCACCATGGTCTTGGCGTGATCGTAGGAAATTTTTTGAAATTACTACGTTCCCCAACAAAGTGGCATCCGAGCCTAGGTTTTTATGGTTTGATGTTATTTGCACGAGTAGAACACAAGTGAGTTGTGGACGATACAAGTCATAACGCCTACCAAAGCATGTCATACTTTGGTTCAGCGGTATTGTTGGACGAGACGATCCGGACCAACCTTACGCGTGCATTTACGCTGAGACCGTTCCCTCGACGTGCTTTGCACATAGATGGCTTGCGGAAGACTGTCTCTCCAACTTTAGTTGAACCGAAAAGGCATACGCCCGTCCTTGAGAAGGTTAAACGGAGTCTATTTGACAAACTATCGTTGTGGTTTTGATGCGTAGGTAAGAACGGTTCTTGCTCAGCCCGTAGCAGCCACGTAAAACTTGCAACAACAAAGTAGAGGACGCCTAACTTGTTTTTGCAGGGGCATGTTGTGATGTGATATGGTCAAGACGTGATATATTTTATTGTATGAGATGATCATGTTTTGTAACCGAGTTATCGGCAATGGCGTGAGCCATATGGTTGTCGCTTATTGTATGAAATGCAACGCCATGTAATTGCTTTACTTTATCACTAAGGAGTAGCGATAGTCGAGAAGCAATAGTTGGCTAGACGACAACGATGCTACGATGGAGATCAAGGTGTCGCTACCGGTGACGATGGTGATCATGACGGTGCTTGGCGATGGAGATCACAAGCACAAGACGATGATGACCATATCATATCACTTATATTGATTGCATGTGATGTTTATCCTTTATGCATCTTATCTTGCTTTGATTGACGGTAGCATTATAAGATGATCTCTCACTAAAATTATCAAGAAGTGTTCTCCCTGAGTATGCACCGCTATGCGAAAGTTCTTCGTCTTTGAGACACCACGTGATGATCGGGTGTGATAGGCTCTACGTTCAAATACAACGGGTGCAAAACAGTTGCGCACGCTGTGAATACTCAGGTTAAACTTGACGAGCCTAGCATATAACAGATATGGCCTCGAGCACGGAGACCGAAAGGTCGGCGTGAATCATATAGTAGATATGATCAACATAAGATGTTCACCATTGAAAACTACTCCATCTCACGTGATGATCGGTTATGGTTTAGTTGATTTGGATCACGTGATCACTTAGATGACTAGAGAGATGTCTATCTAAGTGGGAGTTCTTAAGTAATATGATTAATTGAACTTTAATTTATCATGAACTTAGTCCCGGTAGTATTTTGCAAATTATGTTGTAGATCAATAGCTCGCGTTGTTGCTTCTGTGTTTTTATGTGTTCCTAGAGAAAAACTGTATTGAAAAATGTTAGTAGCAATGATGCGGATTGGATCCGTGGATCTGAGGTTTATCCTCATTGCTGCCTGTAAGAATTATGTCCTTAATGCACCACTAGGTGACAGACCTATTGCAGGAGCAAATGCAGACGTTATGAACGTTTGGCTGGCTCAATATGATGACTACTTGATAGTTTAGTGCACCATGCTTAAACAGCTTAGAATCGGGACTTCAAAGACGTTTTGAACGTCATGGACCATATGAGATGTTCCAGGAATTGAAGTTAATATTTCAAGCAAATACCCGAGTTGAGAGATATGAAGTCTCCAACAAGTTCTATAGCTAAAAGATGGAAGAGAATCGCTCAACTAGTGAGCATGTTCTCGATTGTCCGGGTACTTTAATCGCTTGAATCAAGTGGGAGTTAATCTTCCGGATAAGATAGTGATTGATGTAATTCTCTAGTCACCATCACTAAGTTACTAGAACTTCGTGATGAACTATACTATGCAAGGGATGACGAAAACGATTCCCGAGCTCTTCGTGATGTTGAAATCAACGAAGGTAGAAATCAAGAAAGAGCATCAAGTGTTGATGATTGACAAGACCACTAGTCTCAAGGAAAAGGGCAAAGGGAAGAAGGGGAACTTCAAGAAGAACGGCAAGCAAGTTGCTGCTCAAGTGAAGAAGCCCAAGTCCGGACCTAAGCACGAGACTAAATACTTTGCTGCAATAGAACTGGTCACCGAAGCGGAACTACCCCTGAATATTTGGTGGATAAGAAGGATGGCAAAGTGAACAAAGGTATATTTGATATACAGATTATTGATGTGTATTTTACTAGTGTTCATAGCAACCCCTCGGTATTTGATACCGGTATAGTTGCTAAGAGTAGTAACTCAAAGCAGGAGTTGCGTAATGAATGTAAACTAGTTGAAGGGGAAGTGACGATGAGTGTTGGAAATAGTTCCAAGATTGATATGATCATCATCGCACACTCCCTATACTTTCGGGATTAGTGTTAAAAGCCAAATAAATGTTATTTAGCGCTTATGTTGAGCATGAATATGATTTGATCATGTTTATTGCAATACGGTTATTCATTTGAAGTTAAAGAATAATTGTTATTCTGTTTACATGAATAAGACCTTCGATGGTCATACACCCAATGAAAATAGTTTTTTGGATCTCGATCGTAGTGATACACATATTCATAATATTGATGCCAAAAGATGCAAAGTTAATAATGATAGTGCAACTTATTTGTGGCAATCGCCGTTTAGGTCATATTGGTGTAAAACACATGAAGAAACTCCATGCTGATGGACTTTCGGAATCACTTGATTATGAATCATTTGATGCTTGCGAACCGTGCCTTTTGGGCAAGATGACTAAAACTCCGTTCTCCGGAACAATGGAACAAGCTAATGACTTATTGGAAATAATACATACCGATGTATACAATTCAATGAGTGTTGATGCTCGTGGCAAGTATCATTATTTTCGACCTTCACAGATGATTTGAGCAGATATGCGTATATCTTCTTGATGAAACATAAGTCCGAAATAGTTGAAAAGTTCAAAGAATTTCAGAGTGAAGTAGAAAATCATCGTAACAAGAAAATAAAGTTTCGCGATCCGATCGTGGAGATGAATATTTGAGTTACGAGTTTGGTCTTCAATTAAAACAAAGTGGAATAGTTTCACAGCTCACGCCACCGGAACACCACAACGTTATGGTGTGTCCGAACGTCAGAATCGCATTTTATTTTGATATGGTACGATCAATGATGTCTCTTACCGATTTACCAATATCGCTTTTGGGGTTATGCATTAGAGACACCTGCATTCACGCTTAATGGGGCACCATCTAAATCCGTTGAGACGACACCATATGAACTATGGTTTAACAAAGAAACCTAAGCCGCTGCTTTCTTAAAAGTTTGGAGTTTTGATACTTATGTGAAAAAGTTTTCACCGATAAGCTCGAACCCAAATCGGAGAAGTGCGTCTTCATAGAATACCCAAAGGTAACTATTGGGTACACCTTCTATCACAGATCCGAAGGCAAGATTTTCGTTGCTAAGATGGATCCTTTCTAGAGAAGAAGGTTCTCTCGAAAGAAGTGAGTGGGAGGAAAGTAGAACTTGATGAGGTAATTGTACCTTCTCCCTTATTGGAAAGTAGTTCATCACGTAAATCAGTTCGAGTGATTCCTACACCAATTAGTGAGGAAGTTAATGATGATGATCATGAAACTTCAGATCAAGTTGCTACCAAACCTCGTAGGTCTTCCAGAGCAAAATCCGCACTGAGTGGTATGGTTATCGTGTTACGGAAGTCATGTTACTAGACCATGATGAACCTACGGACTATGAGGAAGCGATGATGAGCCCAGATTCCGCGAAATGGCTTGAGGCCATGAAATCTGAGATAGGATCCATGTATGAGAACAAAGTATGGACTTTGATTGACTTGCTCTATGATCAGCAAGCCATGTTAAATAAATGGATCTTCAAGAGGAAGACGGACACTGATAGTAGTGTTACTATCTACAAAGCTCGACTTGTTGCAAAAGGTTTTCGACAAGTTCAAGGGGTTGACTACGATGAGACTTTCTCACCCGTAGCGATGCTTAAGTCTGTCCGAATCATGTTAGCAATTGCCACATTTTATGAAATCTGGCAAATGGATGTCAAAACAACATTCTTTAATGGATTTATTAAAGAAGATTTGTATATGATGCAACCGTAAGGTTTTGTCAATCCTAAAGGAGCTAACAAAATGTGCAAGCTCCATCGATCCATCTATGGACCGGTGCAAGCATCTCGGAGTTGGAATGAACACTTTGATAGTGTGATCAAAGCATATGTTTTTATACAGACTTTTGGAGAAGCCTGTATTTACAAGAAAGTGAGTGGGAGCACTACAAAGATTTCGATAAGTATATGTGTATGACATATTGTTGATCGGAAATAATGTAGAATTATTCTGCAAAGCATAAAGGAGTATTTGAAAAGGAGTTTTTCAAAGAAGGACCTCAATGAAGCTGCTTACATATTGAGCATCAAGATCTATAGAGATAGATCAAGACGCTTGATAAGTTTTTCAATAAGTACATACCTTGTCAAGATTTTGAAGTAGTTCAAAATGGAACAGTCAAAGAAAAGTTCTTGCCTGTGTTGCAAAACGTATGAAATTGAGTAAGACTCAAATCCGACCACGGCGTAAAATAGAAAAGAGAATGAAAGTCATTCCCTATGCCTCACCATAGGTTCTATAAAGTATGCTATGCTATGTACTGGACCTATTGTATACCTTGCTCTGAATTTGGCAAGGAGTACAATAGTGATCTAGGAGTAGATCATCGGACATTGGACAAGAACATCCTTAGTGAGGACTAAGGAAATATTTCTCGATTATGGAA
The DNA here is from genome assembly GCA_021605145.1 of Aegilops bicornis. Taxonomy (NCBI): domain Eukaryota; kingdom Viridiplantae; phylum Streptophyta; class Magnoliopsida; order Poales; family Poaceae; genus Aegilops; species Aegilops bicornis. The sequence goes on from CM038674.1 coordinate 421,587,331, forward strand.
GTGATAAAAGAGCCCGTCAGAAAGAGTTAAATCGGTGCAAGCTTTTACATCGATCCAGATGACTCTAAGTCTCAACTGGATACATATTGAAAGTGGGAGCAATTAGCTAGAGTAGCTCCGCAAGAGCATTGTAGACATAGAATATTTGCAAAATACATACGGCTCAATGTGACAGTAATCTGCTGACTAAGCTTCTCTCACGAGCAAAACATGATCATACCTTAGTACTCTTTGGGTGTTAATCACATAGCGATGTGAACTAGATTATTGACTCTAGTAAACCCTTTGGGTGTTGGTCACATGACGATGTGAACTATGGGTGTTAATCACATACGATGTGAATATTAGTGTTGAATCACATGATGATGTGAACTAGATTATTGACTCTAGTGCAAGTGGGAGATCAAGGAAATATGCCCTAGAGGCAATAATAAAGTTATTATTTATTTCCTTATATCATGATAAATGTTTATTATTCATGCTAGAATTGTATTAACCGAAACATAATACATGTGTGAATACATAGACAAACAGAGTGTCACTAGTATGCCTCTACTTGACTAGCTTGTTAATCAAAGATGGTTATGTTTCCTAACCATGAACAAGGGGTTGTTATTTGATTAACAAGGTCACATCATTAGTTGAATGATCTGATAGACATGACCCATTCAGTAAGCTTAACACTTGATCGCTTAGTATGTTAATGCTTTCTTCATGACCCATACATGTTCCTCGTAACTATGAGATTATGCAACTCCTGCTTATCGGAGGAACACTTTGGGTACTACCAAACGCCACAACGAATCGGGTGATTATAAAGGAGTACTACAGGTGTCTCCGAAGGTACATGTTGGGTTGGCGTATTTCGAGATTAGGTTTTGTCACTCCGATTGCCTGGAGAGGTATCTCTGGCCCTCTCGGTAATGCACATCACTATAAGCCTTGCAAGCAATGTAGCTAATGAGTTAGTTACGGAATGATGCATTACGTAACGAGTAAAGAGACTTGCCAAGAACGAGATTGAACTAGGTATTGGATACCGACGATCGAATCTCGCAAGTAACATACCGATGACAAAGGGAACAACGTATGTTGTTATGCGGTTTGACCGATAAAGATCTTCGTAGAATATGTAGGAGCCAATATGGGCATCCAGGTCCCGCTTATTGGTTATTGACCGAGAATAGTTCTAGGTCATGTCTACATAGTTCTCGAACCCGTAGGGTCCGCACGCTTAAGGTTTCGATGGCGATGCTTATATTATGAGTTTATGAGTTTTGATGTACCGAAGGAGTTCGAGTCCCGGATGAGATCGGGGACATGATGAGGAGTCTCGAAATGGTCGAGACGTAAAGATCGATATATTGGACGACTATATTCGGAGTTCGGAAAGGTTCGAATGATTCGAGTATTTTTCGGAGTACCGGTAGTTACGGAGAAGCAATGGGCCTTGATGGGCTTTAGTGGGAAGAGGAGAAAGGGCCAAGGGGCTGCTGCGCCTCCTCCTCTAGTCCGAATTGGACTAGGGAAAAGGGGCCGCCACCTTTCCTTCTCCTCCACTTCCTTCTCCCTTCCTCCTCTTGGTGGACTCCTACTAGGACTTGGAATCCTAGTAGGACTCCACATCTTGGTGCGCCTCCTCCCTTGGCCGGACACCTCCTCCTTGCTCCTTTTTATACGGGGGCAAGGGGGCACCACATATCACACAAGTTGATCTACGGATCTTTCCTTATCCGTGCGGTGCCCCTTCCACCATATTCCACTTGGTCATATCGTCATGGAGCTTAGGCGAAGCCTCGCCACGGAGAAGTCATATCGTCGCGAGCTTAGGCGAAGCCTGCGTCGGTGGAGCATCAACATCGTCACCACGCCGTCAGGTCGACGGAACTCATCCTCGACACTTTCTGGATCGGAGTCCGGGGATCGTCATCGAGCTGAACGTGTGCAGAACTCGGAGGTGCCGTGACGTTCGGTGCTTGGATCGGTCGGATCGTGAAGACGCATTTACGACTACATCAACCGCGTTGTTATAACGCTTCCGCTTCGGTCTCACGAGGGTACGTGGACGGACACTCTCCCTCTCGTTGCTATGCCATCACCATGGTCTTGGCGTGATCGTAGGAAATTTTTGAAATTACTACGCTCCCCAACAAAGGGCATCCGAGCCTGGTTTTAAGCGTTGATGTCATATGCACGAGTAGAACACAAGTGAGTTGTGGGCTATACAAGTCATACCGCCTACCAAAGCATGTCATACTTTGGTTCAGCGGTATTGTGAGATGAAGCGGCCGGACCGACATTACGCCAGACGCTTACGCGAGACTGGTTTCACCGCCCGAGCACTCGTTGCTTAAAGGTGACCGGGCGGGTGTCTGTCTCTCTCACTTTAGTTGAATCGAGTATGGCTACGCCCGGTCCTTGAGAAGGTTAAACGGAGTCTATTTGACAAACTATCGTTGTGGTTTTGATGCGTAGGTAAGAACGGTTCTTGCTCAGCCCGTAGCAGCCACGTAAAACTTGCAACAACAAAGTAGAGGACGCCTAACTTGTTTTTGCAGGGCATGTTGTGATGTGATGTGGTCAAGACGTGATGCTATATTTTATTGTATGAGATGATCATGTTTTGTAACCGAGTTATCGGCAATCGGCAGAGCCATATGGTTGTCGCTTTATTGTATGAAATGCAAACGCCATGTAATTGCTTTACTTTATCACTAAGCGGTAGCGATAGTCGTAGAAGCAATAGTTGGCGAGACGACAACGATGCTACGATGGAGATGCTGACGATGGTGATCATAACGGTGCTTCGGCGATGGAGATCACAAGCACAAGATGATGATGACCATATCATATCACTTATATTGATTGCATGTGATGTTTATCCTTTATGCATCTTATCTTGCTTTGATTGACGGTAGCATTATAAGATGATCTCTCACTAAAATTATCAAGAAGTGTTCTCCACGAGTATGCACCGTGAAAGTTCTTCGTCGTTGAGACACCACGTGATGATCTAATCACGACCTGAGTACTCTAGAGAACATCGACACGCAATGATTGGATCATGACAATAATGTTCATTCCTTGCAGACGTTTTGAACGTCATGGACCATATGAGATGTTCCAGGAATTGAAGTTTCAAAGATGAAATGAAATCCTGATATGATCACTGCACACGTCCCTTCTCGCCCGAATCACTGACCAAGTCGGCCACCTCCTTCCTCCACTTCCTTCCTCCCTTCCTTCTGGTGATCTCGCGCGTTCCCCCTTCCTTTCGGGTCATATCGTCAGAGTCGAGCTTATGCTCGGTCATGAGCTATCGGGTCATCAGCGCTACCATGGTCTTGGCGTGATCGAGAAATTTTTTGAAATTACTACGTTCCCCAACATTGCTGCACGGAGTAATTTCAAAAATTTTCCTACGATCACGCAAGACCATGGTGATGGCATAGCAACGAGAGGGGAGAGTGTCCGTCCACGTACCCTCATAGACCGAAAGCGGAAGCGTTATAACAACGCGGTTGATGTAGTCGCACGCCTTCACGATCCGATCGATCCAAGCACCGAACGACGGCACCTCCGAAGTTCTCGCACATCGCTCAGCTCGATGACGCATCCCCGGACTCCGATCCAAAGAAAGTGTCGGGATGAGTTCCACAAGACGACGGCAAGGCAGGACGGCGTTGATGCTCCACTGACGCAGGGTTTCGCTTAAGCTCCGCGACGATATGACTTCTCCGGCGAGGGATTCGCCTAAGCCTACGACGATATGACCAAGTGGAATATGGTGGAGGGGGCACCGTGACACGGCTAAGGAAAGATCCGTGAGATCAACTTGTGTGTTATGGGTGCCCCCTGCCTCGTGATATAAAGGAGCAAGGAGGAGGTGGCCGCCAAGGGAGGAGGCAAGACTAAGATGTGGAGTCCTACTAGGATTCCAAGTCCTAGTAGGAGTCCACCAAGAGGGAAGGAAGGAGAAGGAAGTGGAGGAGAAGGAAAGGTGGTCGGCCCCTTTCCCTAGTCCACCCGGACTAGAGGGAGGGGGGCAGCAGCCCCTTGGCCCTTTCTCCTCTTCCCACTAAAGCCCATCAAGGCCCATTGCTTCTCCTGTAACTACCTGCAGATTCAAAATACTCGAATCATTCGAACCTTTCCGAACTCCAATATAGTCGCCCAATATATCGATCTTTACGCTCTCGACCATTTCGAGACTCCTCGCCATGTCCCCGATCTCATCCGGACTCAACTCCTTCGGTACATCAAAACTCATAAACTCATAATATAACTCACATCGAAACCTTGTTGCTATGGATCTCTACGGGTTCGAGAACTATGTAGACATGACCTAGAACTATTCTCGTCAATAACCAATAGCGGGACCTGGATGCCCATATTGGCTCCTACATATTCTACTTAAGATCTTTATCGGTCATTAAACCGCATAACAACATACGTTGTTCCCTTTGTCATCGGTATAGTTACTTTGCCCGAGATTCGATCGCTTGCATCCAATACCTAGTTCAATCTCGCTATCGGGTAAGTCTTCTTTACTCGCTACGTAATGCATCATTCAAGAACTAACTCATTAGCTACATTGCTTGCAAGGCTTATAGTGATGTGCATTACCGAGAGGGCCCGTAGATACCTCTCCCACAATTGGAGTGACAAAACCTAATCTCAAATACGCCAACCCAACATGTACCTTCTGAGACACCTGTAGTACTTCTTTATAATCACCCGCTTACGCCAGGACGCTTGGTAGTACCTAAAGTGTTCCTCCGGTAAACGGGAGTTGTATAATCTCATAGTTACAGAACATGTATGGGTCATGAAGAAAGCATTAACATACTAAACGCATCAAGTGTTAAGTTAACGGAATGGGTCATGTCAATCAGATCATTCAACTAATCGATGTGACCTTGTTAATCAAATAACAACCCCTTGTTCATGGTTAGGAAACATAACCATCTTTGATTAACAAGCTAGTCAAGTAGAGGCATACTAGTGACACTGCTTGTCTATGTATTCACACATGTATTATGTTTCCTGTTAATACAATTCTAGCATGAATAATAAACATTTATCATGATATAAGGAAATAAATAATAACTTTATTATTGCCTCTAGGGCATATTTCCTTCAGCCTCCCACTTGCACTAGAGTCAATAATCTAGTTCACATCATCATGTGATTCAACACTAATATTCACATCTCGTATGTGATTAACACCCATAGTTCACATCACATGTGACCAACACCCAAAGGGTTTACTAGAGTCAATAATCTAGTTCACATCGCTATGTGATTAACACCCAAAGAGTACTAAGGTATGATCATGTTTTGCTCGTGAGAGAAGCTTAGTCAACGGGTCTGGCTACATTCGTGAGCCGTATGTATTTTGCAAATATTCTATGTCTACAATGCTCGCACGGAGCTACTCTAGCTAATTGCTCCCACTTTCAATATGTATCCAGATTGAGACTTAGAGTCATCCGGATCGCCAGTAAAAGCTTGCACCGATTTAACTCTTTACGACGGGCTCTTTTATCACTTCCATAATCGAGAAATATTTCCTTAGTCCTCACTAAGGATGTTCTTGTCCAATGTCCAAAGGATCTACTTCCTAGATCACTATTGTACCCCTTGCCAAATTCAGAGCAAGGTATACAATAGGTCCTGCACATAGCATAGCATACTTTATAGAACCTATGATCGAGGCATAGGGAATGACTTTCATTCTCTTTTCTATTTTCTCGCCGTGGTCGGGATTTGAGTCTTACTCAATTTCATACGCTTTGGCAACACAGCAAGAACTTTTCTTCGATCGCTCCATTTTGAACTACTTCAAAATCTTGACAAGGTATGTACTTATTGAAAACTTATCAAGCCGCCTTGATCTATCTCTATAGATCTTGATGCTCAATATGTAAGCAGCTTCACCGAGGTCCTTCTTTGAAAAACTCCTTTTCAAATACTCCTTTATGCTTTGCGTATCAATTCTACATTATTTCCGATCAACAATATGTCATACACATATACTTATCGTAAATGTCAGAGTGCTCCCACTCACTTTCTTGTAAATACAAAGCTTCTCCAAAAGTCTCAGATAAAAACATATGCTTTGATCACACTATCAAAGTGTTCATTCCAACTCCTAGATGCTTGCACCAAATTCCATAGATGGATCGATGGAGCTTGCACATTTTGTTAGCTCCTTTAGGATTGACAAAACCTTTGTTGCATCATATACAACTCTTCTTTAATAAATCCATTAAAGAATGTTGTTTTTGACATCCATTTGCTAGATTTCATAAAATGTGGCAATTGCTAACATGATTCGGACAGACTTAAGCATCGCCACGGTGAGAAAGTCTCATCGTAGTCAACCCCTTGAACTTGTCGAAAACCTTTTGCAACAAGTCGAGCTTTGTAGATAGTAACACTACTATCGTTGTCCGCCTTCCTCTTGAAGATCCATTTATTTAACATGGCTTATCGATCATAGAGCAAGTCAATCAAAGTCCATACTTTGTTCTCATACATGGATCCTATCTCGATTTCATGGCCTCAAGCCATTTCATGGAATCTGGGCTCATCATCGCTTCCTCATAGTCCGTAGGTTCATCATGGTCTAGTAACATGACTTCCGTAACACGATAACCATACCACTCAAAAGCGGATTTTGCTCTCGAAGACCTACGAGGTTTGGTAGCAACTTGATCTCAAGTTTCATGATCATCATCATTAACTTCCTCACTAATTGGTGTAGGAATCAATCGAACTGATTTCTGTGATGAACTACTTTCCAATAAGGGAGAAGGTACAATTACCTCATCAAGTTCTACTTTCCTCCCACTCACTTCTTTCGAGAGAACCTTTCTTCTAGAAAGGATCCATCTTAGCAACGAAAAACTTGCCTTCGGATCTCGTGGATAGAAGGTGTACCCAATAGTTACCTTTTGGGTATTCTATGAAGACGCACTTCTCGATTTGGGTTCGAGCTTATCGTGTGAAAACTTTTTCACATAAGTATCAAAACTCCAAACTTTTAAGAAACGATACCTTAGGGTTTACCGTTAAACCATAGTTCATATGGTGTCGCCTCAACGGATTTAGATGGTGCCCCATTAAACGTGAATGCAGCCGCCTCTAATGCATAACCCCAAAACGATATTGGTAAATCGGTAAGAGACATCATTGATCGCATCTATATCAAAATAAAGTACGGTTACGACGCTCGACACACCATAACGCTGTGGTGTTCCGTGGCGGAGTCGTGAAACTATTCCACTTTGTTTTAATTGAAGGCCAAACTCAGAATCTCAAATATTCATCTCCACGATCGTATCGCAGTAAACTTTATTTTCTTTGTTACGATGATTTTCTACTTCACTCTGAAATTCTTTTGAACTTTTCAACTATTTCAGACTTATGTTTCATCAAGAAGATATACGCATATTCCGCTTCAAATCATCCGTGAAGGTCGAAAATAATGATACTTGCCACGAGCATCAACACTCATTGAATTGTATACATCGGTATGTATTATTTCCAATAAGTCATTAGCTTGTTCCATTGTTCCGAGAACGGAGTTTTAGTCATCTTGCCCAAAAGGCACGGTTCGCAAGCATCAAATGATTCATAATCAAGTGATTCCGAAAGTCCATCAAAGATGGAGTTTCTTCATGCGCTTTTACACCAATATGATTCTAAACGGCAAGTACACAAATAAGTTGCACTATCATTATTAACTTTGCATCTTTTGGCATCAATATTATGAATATGTGTATCACTACGATCGAGATCCAAAAAACTATTTTCATTGGGTGTATGACCATCGAAGGTCTTATTCATGTAAACAGAATAACAATTATTCTTTAACTTCAAATGAATAACCAGATTGCAATAAACATGATCAAATCATATTCATGCTCAACGCAAACGCTAAATAACATTTATTTGGCTTTTAACACTAATCCCGAAAAGTATAGGGAGTAAAAGGATGATGATCATATCAATCTTGGAACTATTTCCAACACTCATCGCCACTTCCCCTTCAACTAGTTTCGCTCATTCTGCAACTCCCTGCTTCGAAGTTACTACTCTTAGCAACTATACCAAAGATCAAATACCGAGGGGTTGCTATGAACACTAGTAAAATACACATCAATAATCAGATATCAAATATACCTTGTTCACTTTGCCATCCTTCTTATCCACCAAATATTCAGGGTAGTTCCGCCCAAAGGACCAGTTCTATTGCAGCAAAAGTATTTAGTCTCGTGCTTAGGTCTGCATTTGGGCTTCTTCACTTGAGCAGCAACTTGCTTGCCGCTCTTCTTGAAGTTCCCTTCTTCCCTTGCCCTTTTTCCTTGAGACTAGTGGTCTTGTCAATCATCAACACTTGATGCTCTTTTCTGATTTCTACCTTCGCTGATTTCAACATCACGTAAGAGCTCGGGAATCGCTTTGCCATCCCTTGCATAGTATAGTTCATCACGTAAGTTCTAGTAACTTAGTGATGGTGACTAGAGAATTCGTCAATCACTATCTTATCTCGAAGATTAACTCCCACTTGATTCAAGCGATTAAAGTACCTGCATAATCTGAGAACATGCTCACTAGTTGAGCGATTCTCTTCCATCTTTAGCTATAGAACTTGTTGGAGACTTCATATCTCTCAACTCGGGTATTTGCTTGAAATATTAACTTCAATTCCTCGAACATCTCATATGGTCCATGACGCTCAAAACGCCTTTGAAGTCCCGATTCTAAGCTGTTTAAGCATGGTGCACTAAACTATCAAGTAGTCATCATATTGAGCCGTACCAAACGCTCATAACGCCCGTGATTTGCTCCTCGCAATAGGTCCGCTACCTAGTGGTGCATTAAGGACATAATTCTTCAGGCAAAGAATGAGGATAAACCTTTATCACTTCGGATCCAATCCGCATCATTGCTACTAACATTTTTCAATACATGCTTTCTAGGAACACATAAAAACACAGGAAGCAAATAACGCGAGCTATTGATCTACAAATATAATTTGCAAAATACTACCAGGACTAAGTTCATGATAAATTAAAGTTCAATTAATCATATTACTTAAGAACTCCCACTTAGATAGACATCTCTCTAGTCATCTAAGTGATCACGTGATCCAAATCAACTAAACCATAACCGATCATCACGTGAGATGGAGAAGTTTTCAATGGTGAACATCTTATGTTGATCATATCTACTATATGATTCACGCTCGACCATTCGGTCTCCGTGTTCGAGGCCATATCTGTTATATGCTAGGCTCGCCAAGTTTAACTCGAGTATTCCGCTGGCGCAACTGCTTTTGCACCCGCTGTATTTGAACGTAGAGCCTATCACACCCGATCATCACGTGGGTGTCTCAAAGACGAAGAACTTTCAACGGTGCATACTCGTGGAGAACACTTTGATAATTTTAGTGAGAGATCATCTTATAATGCTACCGGCTAATCAAAGCAAGATAAGATGCATAAAGGATAAACATCACATGCAATCAATATAAGTGATATGATATGGTCATCATCGCCTTGTGCTTGTGATTCCATCGCCAAGCACCGCCATGATCACCATCGCCACCGCGCCGACACCTTGATCTCCATCGAGCATCGTTGTCGCCTCGCCAACTATTGCTTCTACGACTATCGCTACTCCTTAGTGATAAAGTAAAGCAATTACATGGCGCTTGCATTTCATACAATAAAGCGACAACCATATGGCTCTCGCCAGCTGTCGATAACTCGTTACAAAACATGATCATCTCATACAATAAAATATATCACGCCTTGACCATATCACATCACAACATGCCCCGCAAAAACAAGTTAGACGCCCTTCTACTTTGTTGTTGCAAGTTTTACGTGGCTGCTACGGGCCGAGCAAGAACCGTTTACCTACGCATCAAAACCACAACGATAGTTTGTCAAATAGACTCCGCTTAACCTTCTCAAGGACCGGGCGAGCCACACTCCTGCTCAACTAAAGTTGAGAGACAGTCTTCGCAAGCCATCTATGTGCAAAGCACGCCGAGGGAACCGTCTCACAGAAGAGTACGCTGTAAGGTTGGTCCGGATCGCCTCGGCCCAACAATACCGCTGAACCAAAGTATGACATGCCGGTAGGCGTATGACTTGTATCGCCCACAACTCACTTGTGTTCTACTCGCGGCAAATAACATCAAACCATAAAACCTAGGCTCGAATGCCATCGCTGGGGAACGAGTAATTTCAAAAATTTTCCTACGATCACGCAAGACCATAGTGATGGCATAGCAACGAGAGGGGAGAGGTCCGCCCACGCACTCCTCAGAGACCGAAAGCGGAAGCGTTATAACAACGCTGTTGATGTAGTCAGACGCCTTCACGATCCGACCGATCCAAGCACCGAACGACGGCACCTCCGGAAGTTCGCACATCGCTCAAATTTCGATGACGCATCCCCGACCGATCCAAAGAAAGTGTCGGGATGAGTTCCACAAGACGACGGGCGCAGGATCATGTTGATGCTCCATCGACGCAGTGGCTTCGCTTAAGCTCCGCGACGACATGACTTCTCCGGCGCAGGGCTTCGCCTAAGCTCTACGACGACATACGACCAAGTGGAATATGGTGGAAGGGGGCACCGACACGGCTAAGGAAAGATCCAGAGATCAACTTGTGTGTCATGGGGTGCCCCTTGCCCCTGTGATATAAAGGAGCTAAGGGGTGCGGCCAGCCTAGGGAGGCAAGACTAAGGAGGAGTCCTACTCCCACCGAGTAGGACTCCCCCCTTCTCCTAGTTGGATTAGGATTGGGAGGAAGGGGAAGGGCGCCGCCTCTCTCCTTGTCCTATTCGGACCGGAAGGGGAGGGGGCGCAGCCCACCCGGCCGCCCTTCCTTCTCCTCAAGGCCCATGAGGGCCCATATACCCCGGGGTTCCGTAGAACCCCTGTTCCTAAGAATATCCGCTTTCACTGAACTCCTTCCAAGTCCAAACATAGGCTTCAATATATCAATTTTATGTCTCGACCATTTCGAGACTTCGCCATGTCCGTGATCACATCCGGACTTCAACCTTCGCGCATCAATCACTTATAAACTCATTATGAATCACATCGAAACGTTGTTGCAAGTGATTTACGGGTTCGAGAACTATGTAGATATGACCTAGAACTATTCTCGGTCAATAACCAATAGCGAACCTCGATGCCCATATTGGTTCTTTACATATTCTACGAAGATCTTTATCGTCAAACCGCATAACGACATAATGCTGTTCCCTTTGTCATCGGTATACATTTACCCGAGATTCATCGTCAGATCCAATACCTAGTTCAATCTGCTACAAGAAGTCTCTTTACTGCTCCGCAATACATCATCTCACAACTAACTCATTAGTTGTAATGCTTGCAAGGCTTTAAGTGATGTGCATTAATGAGAAGGCCCGAGATACCTCTCCGATAATCGGAGTGACAAAACCTAATCTCAAATACGCCAACCCAACAAGTACCTTTGAGACACCGTAGTACTTTATAATCACCCAGTTTACGCCAGTAGACGCTTGGTAGCACTCTAAAGTGTTCCTCCCAGAACGGAGTTGCATAATCATACAGTTGCTGTGAACATGTATGGGTCATGAAGAAAGCATTAACATACTAAACGCATCAAGTGTTAAGCTAACGGAATGGGTCATGTCAATCAGATCATTCTACTAATGATGTGACCTTGTTAATCAAATAACAACTCTTGTTCATGGTTAGGAAACATAACCATCTTTGATTAACAAGCTAGTCAAGTAGAGGCATACTAGTGACATACTGCTTTGTCTATGTATTCACACATGTATTATGTTTCCTTGCTAATACAATTCTAGCATGAATAATAAACATTTATCATGATATAAGGAAATAAATAATAACTTTATTATTGCCTCTAGGGCATATTTCCTTCAGTCTCCCACTTGCACTAGAGTCAATAATCTAGATTACAAAGTAATGATCCTAACACCCATGGAGTCTTGGTGCTGATCATGTTTTGCTCGTGGAAGAGGCTTAGTTAACGAGTTCAAGTAGATGTAGGTTAACAGTGGAAATATGCCCTAGAGGCAATTGATCTTTATTATTGCCTCTAGGGCCAACTCTTCAGTGATGTAGATTTATCATGATAAAACCAGGCTGTGTATAATCTTGCGTGTGCGTAGGAAATTTTTTGAAATTACTACGTTCCCCAACAGTACTGAAGGAAATATGCCCTAGAGGCAATAATAAAGTTATTATTTATTTCCTTATATCATGATAAATGTTTATTATTCATGCTAGAATTGTATTAACCGGAAACATAATACATGTGTGAATACATAGACAAACAGAGTGTCACTAGTATGCCTCTACTTGACTAGCTTTGAAAGTTAATCAAAGATGGTTATGTTTCCTAACCATGAACGAGGGGTTGTTATTTGATTAACAAGGTCACATCATTAGTTGAATGATCTGATTGACATGACCCATTCCGTTAGCTTAACACTTGATCGCTTAGTATGTTAATGCTTTCTTCATGACCCATACATGTTCCTCGTAACTATGAGATTATGCAACTCCTGCTTACCGGAGGAACACTTTGGGTACTACCAAACGCCACAACGAATCGGGTGATTATAAAGGAGTACTACAGTGTGTCTCCGAAGGTACATGTTGGGTTGGCGATTTCGAGATTAGGTTTTGTCACTCCGATTGCTCTGGAGAGGTATCTCCGGCCCTCTCGGTAATGCACATCACTATAAGCCTTGCAAGCAATGTAGTTAATGAGTTAGTTACGGAATGATGCATTACGAACGAGTAAAGAGACTTGCCAAGAACGAGATTGAACTAGGTATTGGATACCGACGATCGAATCTCGCAAGTAACATACCGATGACAAAGGGAACAACGATGTTGTTATGCGGTTCGACCGATAAAGATCTTCAGAGAATATGTAGGAGCCAATATGGGCATCCAGGTCCCGCTATTGGTTATTGACCGAGAATAGTTCTAGGTCATGTCTACATAGTTCTCGAACCCGTAGGGTCCGCACGCTTAAGGTTTCGGCGATGCTTATATTATGAGTTTATGAGTTTTGATGTACCGAAGGAGTTCGGAGTCCCGGATGAGATCGGGGACATGACGAGGAGTCTCGAAATGGTCGAGACGAAAGATCGATATATTGACGACTATATTCGGAGTTCGGAAAGGTTCAATGATTCGAGTATTTTTCGAGTACCGGTAGTTACGGGAGAAGCAATGGGCCTTGATGGGCTTTAGTGGGAAGAGGAGAAAGGGCCAAGGGTTGCTGCGCCCTCCCTCTAGTCCGAATTGGACTAGGGAAAAGGGGCCGCCACCTTTCCTTCTCCTCCACTTCCTTCTCCCTTCCTCCTCTTGGTGGACTCCTACTAGGACTTGGAATCCTAGTAGGACTCCACATCTTGCGCGCCTCCCTTGGCCGGCCACCTCCTCCTTGCTCCTTTATATACGGGCAGGGGGCACCCCATAAGACACAAGTTGATCTACGGATCTTTCCTTAGCCGCAGTGCGGTGCCCCTTCCACCATATTCCACTTCGTCATATCGTCATGAGCTTAGGCGAAGCCTCGCGCCGGAGAAGTCATATCGCCATGAGCTTAGGCGAAGCCCCGCGGCCGGTGGAGCATCATCATCGCCACCACGCCGTCGCGTTGACGGAACTCATCCCCGCACTTTGTCGGATCGGAGTCCGGGATCGCCATCGAGCTGAACGTGTGCGTAACTCGGAGGTGCCGTGACGCTCGGTACTTGGATCGGTCGGATCGCGGAAGACGCACGACTACATCAACCGCTTGTTATAACGCCCGCTTATGGTCTACGAGGGCACGTGGACATACACTCTCCCTCTCGCCGCTATGCATCACCATGATCTTGCGCAGCGAGGAAATTTTTGAAATTACTACGTTCCCCAACAAAGTGGCATCCGAGCCTGGTTTTATGCGCTGATGTCATATGCACGAGTAGAACACAAGTGAGTTGTGGACGATACAAGTCATACCGCCTACCAAAGATGTCATGTCATACTTTGGTTCAGCGGTATTGTTGGACGAGACGATCCGACCAACCTTACGCTGCATTTTACGCGAGACCGTTCCTCGACGTGGCTTTTGCACATAGATGGCTTGCGGAAGACCTGTCTCTCCAACTTTAGTTGAACTGAAAAGGCTACGCCCGTCCTTGAGAAGGTTAAACGGAGTCTATTTGACAAACTATCGCTGTGGTTTTGATGCGAGGTAAGAACGGTTCTTGCTCAGCCCAGAAAGCAGCCACGGTAAAAATTGCAACAACAAAGTAGAGGACGCCTAACTTGTTTTTGCAGGGCATGTTGTGATGTGATGTGGTCAAGACGTGATGCTATATTTTATTGTATGAGATGATCATGTTTTGTAACCGAAGTTATCGGCAATCGGGCAGGAGCCATATGGTTGTCGCTTATTGTATGAAATGCAACGCCATGTAATTGCTTTTACTTTATCACTAAGGAGTAGCGATAGTCGAGAAGCAATAGTTGGCTTAGACGACAACGATGCTACGATGGAGATCAAGGTGTCGCTACCGGTGACGATTTATGGTGATCATGACGGCAAGCTTCGGCGATGGAGATCACAAGCACAAGATGATGATGACCATATCATATCACTTATATTGATTGCATGTGATGTTTATCCTTTATGCATCTTATCTTGCTTTGATCGACGGTAGCATTATAAGATGATCTCTCACTAAAATTATCAAGAAGTGTTCTCCCCGAGTATGCACCGCTATGGAAAGTTCTTCGTGGCCGAGACACCACGTGATGATCGGGTGTGATAGGCTCTACGCTCAAATACAACGGTGCAAAAACAGTTGCACACGCAGAATCACTCAAAGTTAAACTTGACGAGCCTAGCATATAATGATATGGCCTCGAACACGGAGACCGAAAGGTCGAGCGTGAATCATATAGTAGATATGATCAACATAGTGATGTTCACCATTGAAACTACTCTATCTCACGTGATGATCGGACATGGTTTAGTTGATTTGGATCACGTAATCACTTAGATGACTAGAGAGATGTCTATCTAAGTGGGAGTTCTTAAGTAATATGATTAATTGAACTTTAATTTATCATGAACTTAGTCCCGTAGTATTTTGCAAATTATGTTGTAGATCAATAGCTCGCGTTGTTGCTTCCCTATGTTTTTATATGTGTTCCTAGAGAAAATTGTATTGAAAAATGTTAGTAGCAATGATGCGGATTGGATCCGTGATCTGAGGGTTATCCTCATTGCTGCACAGAAGAATTATGTCCTTAATGCACCTCTAGGTGACAGGCCTATTGCAGGAGCAAATGCAGACGTTATGAATGTTTGGCTAGCTCAATATGATGACTACTTGATAGTTTAGTGCACCATACTTAACGGCTTAGAATCGGGACTTCAAAGGCGTTTTGAACGTCATGGACCATAAGGAGATGTTCCAGGAATTGAAGTTAATATTTCAAGCAAATACCCGAGTTGAGAGATATGAAGTCTCCAACAAGTTCTATAGCTAAAAGATGGAAGGGAATCGCTCAACTAGTGAGCATGTTCTCAGATTGTCTGGGTACTTCAATCGCTTGAATCAAGTGGGAGTTAATCTTCCAGATAAGATAGTGATCGATGTAATTCTTCTAGTCACCATCACTAAGTTGCTAGAACTTCGTGATGAACTATAGTATGCAAGGGATGACGAAAAAGATTCCCGAGCTCTTCGTGATGTTGAAATCGACGAAGGTAGAAATCAAGAAAGAGCATCAAGTGTTGATGATTGACAAGATCACTAGTTTCAAGAAAAGGGCAAAGGGAAAGAAAGGGAAACTTCAAGGAGAATGGCAAACAAGTTGTCACTCCCTGCCAAGAAGCTTCCAAAGCTGGACCAAAGCCTGAAACTAAGTGCTTCTACCGCAAAGGAAATGGTCACCGGAAGCGGAAATGCCCCTAACATTTGGTGGATAAGAAGGATGGCAAAGTGAACAAGAGTATATTTGATATACAGGTTATTGATGTGTGCTTAATTAGTGTTTATAGTAGCCCCTAGTATTTGATACTTGTTCGGTTGCTAAGATTAGTAACTTGAAAACAGGAGTTACTGTAATGAATGTAAACTAGTTGAAGGGGAAGTGACGATGAGTGTTGGAAATAGTTCCAAGATTGATATGATCATCATCACACACTCCCTATATTTTCGAGATTAGTGTGGAACCTAAATAAGTGTTATTTGGTGTTGAGCATAAATATGATTTGATCATGTTTATTGCAATACGGTTATTCATTTAAGTAAGAGAATAAATTGTTGTTCTGCTTACATGAATAAAACCTTATATGGTTACACACCCAATGAAAATGGTTCATTGGATCCCGATCATAGTGATACACATATTCATAATATTGAAACCAAAAGATGCAAAGTTAATAATGATAGTGCAAACTATTTTGTGGCACCGCCGCTTAGGTCATATTGGTGTAAAGCGATGAAGAAAAATCCATGCCGATGGACTTTTGGAATCACTTGATTATGAATCATTTGATGCTTTAAGTAACCGTGCCTTTTGGGCAAGATGACTAAAACTCCGCTTCTCCTAACAATGGAACAAGCTAATGACTTATTGGAAATAATACATACCGATGTATACAATTCAATGAGTGTTGATGCTCGTGGCAAGTATCATTATTTTCTGACCTTCACAGATGATTTGAGCAGATATGCGATATCTTCTTGATGAAACATAAGTCCGAAATAGTTGAAAAGTTCAAAGAATTTCAGAGTGAAGTAGAAAATCATCGTAATAAGAAAATAAAGTTTCGCGATCCGATCGTGGAGATGAATATTTGAGTTACGAAGTTTGGTCTTCAATTAAAACAAAGTGGAATAGTTTCACACCACGCCACCGAACACCACAACGTTATGGTGTGTCCGAACGTCAGAACTGCATTTCTTTATTTTGATATGGTACGATCAATGATGTCTCTTACCGATTTACCAATATCGCTTTTGGGGTTATGCATTAGAGACAGCTGCATTCACGCTTAATGGGGCACCATCTAAATCCGCTGAGACGACACCATATGAACTATGGTTTAACAAAGAAACCTAAGTCGCTGCTTCTTAAAAGTTTGGAGTTGTGATGCTGATAAGCTCGAACCCAAATCGGAGAAGTGCGTCTTCATAGAATACCCAAAGGTAACTATTGGGTACACCTTCTATCACAGATCCGAAGGCAAGTTTTTCGTTGCTAAGATGGATCCTTTCTAGAGAAAAAGTTTCTCTCGAAAAGAAGTGAGTGGGAGGAAAGTTGAACTTGATGAGGTAATTGTACCTTCTCCCTTATTGGAAAGTAGTTCATCACAGAAATCAGTTCCGTGATTCCTACACCAATTAGTGAGGAAGTTAATGATGATGATCATGAAACTTCAGATCAAGTTACTACCAAACCTCGTGAGGTCTTCCAGAGTAAAATCCGCACTGCAGTGGTACGGTAATCATGTTCGGAAGTCATGTTACTAGACCATGATGAACCCAATAACTATGAGGAAGCGATGATGAGCCCAGATTCCGCGAAATGGCTTGAGGCCATAAAATCTGAGATAGGATCCATATATGAGAACAAAGTGTGGACTTTAGTTGACTTGCTCGATGATCAGCAAGTCAAGTTAAATAAATGGATCTTCAAGAGGAAGACAGATGCTGATAGTAGTGTTACTATCTACAAAGCTCGACTTGTCGCAAAAAGTTTTCGACAAATTCAAAGTGTTGACTACAATGAGATTTCCTCAACTGTAGCGATGCTTAAAGTCTGTCCGAATCATGTTAGCAATTGCCACAATTTATGAAATTTGGCAAATGGATGTAAAAACTGCATTCCTGAATGGGTTTCTGGAGGAAGAGTTGTATATGATGCAACTACAAGGTTTTATCGATCCAAAGGGAGCTAACAAAGTGTGCAAGCTCCAAATGATCCATCTATGGACCGGTGCAAGCATCTCGAGTTGGAATATACGCTTTGATAAGTTGATCAAAGCATATAGTTTATATGACTTACAAAGGAAGCCTGTATTTACTAGAAAGTGAGTGGGAGCACTACAAAGATTTCCGATAAGTATATGTGAATGACATATTGTAGATCGGAAATAATGTAGAATTATTCTCAAGAAAGCATAAAGGAGTGTTTGAAAGGAGTTTTTCAAACAAAGACCTCGTGAAGCTGCTTACATATTGAGCATCAAGATCTATAGAGATAGATCAAGACGCTTGATAAGTTTTTTCAATGAATACATACCTTGACAAGATTTTGAAGTAGTTCAAAATGGAACAGTCAAAGAAAGAGTTCTTACTGTGTTACAAGGTGTGAGATTGAGTAAGACTCAAAACCCGACCACGGCAGTAAGATAGAAAGAGAATGAAAGTCATTCCCTATGCATCAGCCATAGGTTCTATAAAGTATGTCATATCAGGTACCAGATCTATTGCATACCCTACCACTAAGCTTGGCAAGGAGTGCAATAGTGATCTAGGAGTAGATCAATGGACAGCGGTCAAAATTATCCTTAGTAGAATAAGGATGTGTTTCTCGATTATGGAAGTGAAAAGGTTAGGTAAGTAAAGGGTTACGCCGATGCAAGTTTTAAACACTAATCTAGATGACTCTAAGTCTCAACTGGATACATATTGAAAGTGGAAGCAATTAGCTAGAGTAGCTCCGTGCAAGAGCATTGTAGACATAGAAATTTGCAAAATACATACGGATCTGAATGTGGCACTGCTGACTAAACTTCTCTCACAAACAAAACATGATCACACCTTAGTACTCTTTGGGTGTTAATCACATAGCGATGTGAGCTAGATTACTGACTCTAGTAAACCCTTTGGGTGTTGGTCACATGTCGATGTGAACTATGGGTGTTAACCACATATAGATGTGAACTATTGATGTTAAATCACATGGCGATGTGAACTAGATTATTGACTCTAGTGCAAGTGGGAGACTGAAGGAAATATGCCCTAGAGGCAATAATAAAGTTATTATTTATTTCCTTATATCATGATAAATGTTTATTATTCATGCTAGAATTGTATTAACCGGAAACATAATACATGTGTGAATACATAGACAAACAGAGTGTCACTAGTATGCCTCTACTTGACTAGCTTGTTAATCAAAGATGGTTATGTTTCCTAACCATGAACAAGGGGTTGTTATTTGATTAACAAGGTCACATCATTAGTTGAATGATCTGATTGACATGACCCATTCCGTTAGCTTAACACTTGATCGCTTAGTATGTTAATGCTTTCTTCATGACCCATACATGTTCCTCGTAACTATGAGATTATGCAACTCCGTTTACGGAGGAACACTTTGGGTACTACCAAACGTCACAACGAATCGGGTGATTATAAAGGAGTACTACAGGTGTCTCCGAAGGTACATGTTGGGTTGGCGTATTTCGAGATTAGGTTTTGTCACTCCGATTGTCGGAGAGGTATCTCTGGGCCCTCTCGGTAATGCACATCACTATAAGCCTTGCAAGCAATGTAGCTAATGAGTTAGTTACGGAATGATGCATTACGTAACGAGTAAAGAGACTTGCCAAGAACGAGATTGAACTAGGTATTGGATACCGACGATCGAAGCTCGGCAAGTAACATACCGATGACAAAGGGAACAACGTTTATTGTTATGCGGTTTGACCGATAAAGATCTTCGTAGAATATGTAGGAGCCAATATGGGCATCCAGGTCCCGCTTATTGGTTATTGACCGAGAATAGTTCTAGGTCATGTCTACATAGTTCTCGAACCCGTAGGGTCCGCACGCTTAAGGTTTCGATGGCGATGCTTATATTATGAGTTTATGAGTTTTGATGTACCGAAGGAGTTCGGAGTCCCGGATGAGATCGGGGACATGACGAGGAGTCTCGAAATGGTCGAGACGTAAAGATCGATATATTGGACGACTATATTCGGACATCGGAAAGGTTCCGAATGATTCGAGTATTTTTCGGAGTACCGTGTAGTTACGGGAGAAGCAATGGGCCTTGATGGGCTTTAGTGGGAAGAGGAGAAAGGGCCAAAGGGCGGCTGCGCCCCCCCTCCCCTCTAGTCCGAATTGGACTAGGGAAAAGGGCCGCCACCTTTCCTTCTCCTCCACTTCCTTCTCCCTTCCTCCTTCTTGGTGGACTCCTACTAGGACTTGGAATCCTAGTAGGACTCCACATCTTGGTGCGCCTCCTCCTTGGCCGCCACCTCCTCCTTGCTCCTTTATATACGGGGCGGGGGGCACCCCATAAGACACAAGTTGATCTACGGATCTTTCCTTAGCCGTGTGCGGTGCCCCTTCCACCATATTCCACTTCGGTCATATCGTCGGAGCTTAGGCGAAGCCCTCGCGCCGGAGAAGTCATATCGCCGCGGAGCTTAGGCGAAGCCCTGCGTCGGTGGAGCATCATCATCGCCACCACGCCGTCAGGTCGATTTAACTCATCCTCGCACTTTGCTGGATCGGAGTCCGGGATCGTCATCGAGCTGAACGTGTGCGTAACTCGGAGGTGCCGTGACGCTCGGTACTTGGATCGGTCGGATCGTGAAGACGTACGACTACATCAACCGCGTTGTTATAACGCTTCCGCTTACGGTCTACGAGGGTACGTGGACATACACTCTCCCCTCTCGTTGCTATGCATCACCATGATCTTGGGGAACGTAGTAATTTCTGCGTAGACAAGGGGTTGGATCTTCCACGAGTAGAATTATTGCCCCAACAGTGGAAGAGGCTTGGTATGACGAGTTCAAGACGTGATGCTATATTTTATTGTATGAGATGATCATGTTTTGTAACCGAGTTATCGGCAACTGGCAGGAGCCATATGGTTGTCGCTTTATTGTATGAAATGCAATCGCGATGTAATGCTTTACTTTATTACTAAGCGGTAGTGATAGTCGTGGAAGCATAAGATTGGCGAGACGACAACGATGCTACGATGTAGATCAAGGTGCCGCGCCGGTGACGATGGTGATCATGACGGTGCTTCGGCGATGGAGATCACAAGCTCAAGATGATGATGACCATATCATATCACTTATATTGATTGCATGTGATGTTTATCCTTTATGCATCTTATCTTGCTTTGATTGACGGTAGCATTATAAGATGATCTCTCACTAAAAATTATCAAGAAGTGTTCTCCCCGAGTATGCACCGCTATGCGAAAGTTCTTCGTATGAGACACCACGTGGATGATCGGGTGTGATAGGCTCTACGCTCAAATACAACGGGTGCAAAACAGTTGCACACGCAGAATACTCAGGTTAAACTTGACGAGCCTAGCATATAACAGATATGGCCTCGGAACACGAGAGACCGAAAGGTCGAGCGTGAATCATATAGTAGATATGATCAACATAGTGATGTTCACCATTGAAACTACTCCATCTCACGTGATGATCGGACATGGTTTAGTTGATTTGGATCACGTGATCACTTAGATGACTAGAGAGATGTCTGCCTAAGTGGGAGGTTTTTAATATGATTAATCAAACTTAAATTCATCATGAACTTAGTACCGATAGTATTTTGCTTGTCTATGTTTGATGTAGATAGATGGCTCGTGGCCGTTGTTCCGTTGAATTTTAATGCGTTCCTTGAGAAAGCAAAGTTGAAAGATGATGGTAGCAATCACACGGATCGGGTCCGTAACTTGAGGATTATCCTCATTGCTGCACGTAAAAATTACGCCCGGAAGCACCCATTTGGGTGCCAGTCATTGCAGATCTTGAGCCGTGGTTATGAACGTCTGGCAAAGCAAGTAGTGATGACTACTCTATAGTTCAGTGTGCCATGCTTTACGGCTTAGAACCGGGTCTTCAACGACGTTTTGAACGTCATGGACCATATGAGATGTTCCAGGAATTGAAGTTAATATTTCAAGCAAATACCCGAGTTGAGAGATATGAAGTCTCCAACAAGTTCTATAGCTAAAAGATGGAGGAGAATCGCTTCAACTAGTGAGCATGTGCTCAGATTGTCCGAATACTTCAATCGCTTGAATCAAGTGGGAGTTAATCTTCCGGATAAGATAGTGATTGATGTAATTCTCTAGTCACAATCACTAAGTTACTAGAACTTCGTGATGAACTATAGTATGCAGGGGATGACGAAAACGATTCCCGAGCTCTTCGTGATGTTGAAATCAACGAAGGTAGAAATCAAGAAAGAGCATCAAGTGTTGATGATCAACAAGACCACTAGTTTCAAGAAAAAGGGCAAAGGGAAGAAGAAGGGAAACTTCAAAAAGAACAGCAAGAAAGTTGCTGATCAAGAGAAGAAACCCAAGTCCGGACCTAAGCCCTAAATCGAAAGTGTTTTTACCGCAAGCGAGACGGACCGGAAGCGGAACTGCCCCAAGTATTTGGCGGATAAAAAGGATGGCAAGGTGAACAAAGGTATATGTGATATACATGTTATTGATGTGTACCTTACTAATACTCGCAGAGTACCGGTATTTGATATCGGTTACATTGCTAATATTTGCAACTCAAACAGGGAACTACGGATTGCGAAGATTGGCTAAGGACGAGGTGACGATGCGCGTTGGAAATAGTTCCAAAGTCGATGTGATCGCAATCGGCACGCTACCTCTACATCTACCTTCGGGATTAGTTTTAGACCTAAATAATTGTTATTTGGTGCCGCGTTGAGCATGAACATTATATCCGGATCTTGTTTAATGCGAGACGGTTATTCATTTAAATCGAGAGAATAATGGTTGTTCTATTTATATGAGTAATATCTTTTATGGTCATGCACCCTTGAAGAATGGTCTATTCTTGTTGAATCTCGGCATGTAGTGATACACATATTCATAATGTTGAAGCCAAAAGATGCAGAGTTGATAATGATAGTGCAACTTATTTGTGGCAATCGCCGTTTAGGTCATATCGGTGTAAAACGCATGAAGAAACTCCATACCGATGGGCTTCGAATCACTTGATTATGAATCACTTGGTACTTGGCGAACCGTGCCTCATGGGCAAGATGACCAAAACGCCGTTCTCCGGAACTATGGAGCGCAAGTAACCGATTTGTTGGAAATCATACATACCGATGTTTGTGGTCCAATGAATGTTGAAGCACGCCAAGGGTATCGTTATTTTCTCACCTTCACAGATGATTTGAGCAGATATGGGTATATCTACTTAATGAAACACAAATCAAACATTTGAAAAGTTCAAAGAATTTCAGAGTGAAGTGGAAAATCATCGTAACAAGAAAATAAAGTTTCTACGATCTGATCGTGGAGGAGAATATTTGAGTTACGAGTTTGGTTTACATTTGAAACAATGTGGAATAGTTTCAACTCACGCCACCCTAACACCACAGAGAAATGGTGTGTCCGAACGTCGTAATCGTACTTTACTAGATATGGTGCGATCTATGATGTCGATTTCCGATTTACCGCTATCGTTTTGGGGTTATGCTTTAGAGACGGCCGCATTCACGGTTAAATAGGACACCGTCAAAATCCGTTGAGACGACGCCTTATGAACTGTGGTTTGGCAAGAAACCAAAGTTGTCGTTTCTTAAAGTTTGGGGCTGCGATGCTTATGTAAAGAAACTTCAAACAGATAAGCTCGAACCCAAATCGGAAAAATGTGTCTTCATAGGATACCCAAAGGAGATCATGGGTACACCTTCTATCACAGATCCAAGGCAAGATTTTTGTTGCTAAATTCGGATCCTTTCTAGAGAAGGAGTTTCTCTCGAAAGAAGTGAGTGGGAGGAAAGTGGAACTTGATGAGATAAGCTGTATCTACTCCCTTATTGGAAAGTAGTTCATCACAAGAAATGGTTCTGTGGACAACTACACCAATTATTGAGGTAACTAATGATTATGATCATGATACTTCAGATCATGTTAATACTGAAGCTCGTAGGTCATCCAGAGTAAAATACGGACCTGTGTGGTACGTTAATCCTATTCTGGAAGAAATGTTACTTGACCATGACTAACCTACAAACTATGAAGAACCGATGGTGAGACAAGATTCAGCAAAAAGGCTGGAAGCCATTAAATCAGGGATGGGATCCAGGTATGAGAACAAAGTCTGGACATTGGTTGACTTGCCCGATGATCGACAAGCCATTGAAAATAAATGGATCTTTAAGAAGAAGACCGACGCCGATGGTAATGTAACCGTCTACAAAGCTCGACTTGTTGCGTAAAGGTTTTCGACAAGTTCAAGGGGTTGACTACGATGAGACTTTCTCACCCGTAGCGATGCTTAAGTCTGTCTGAATCATGTTAGCAATTGCCGCATTTTATGATTATGAAATTTGGCAAATGGATGTAAAAACTGCATTCTTGAATGGATTTCTAGAAGAAGAGTTGTATATGATGCAACCAGAAGGTTTTGTCGATCCAAAAGGTGCTAACAAAGTGTGCAAGCTCCAACGATCAATTTATGGTCCGGTGCAAGCCTCTCGGAGTTGGAATAAACGCTTTGATAGTGTGATCAAAGCATATGGGTTTATACAGACTTTTGGAGAAGCCTGTATTTACAAGAAAGTGAGTGGGAGCTCAGTAGCATTTCGATATTATATGTGGACGACATATTATTAATTGGAAATGATATAGAATTTCTGGATGGCATAAAAGGATACTTGAATAAAAGTTTTTCAATGAAAGACCTCGGTGAAGCTGCTTACATATTGGGCATCAAGATCTATAGAGATAGATCAAGACGCTTAATTGAACTTTCACAAAGCACATACCTTGATAAAAATTTGAAAAAGTTCAAAATGGATCAGGCAAAGAAAGGTTTTTTGCCTGTGTTGCAAGGTGTAAGATTGAGTAAGACTCAATGCCCGACCACAGCAGAAGATAGAGAGAAAATGAAAGATGTTCCCTATGCTTCAGCCATAGGCTCTATCATGTATGCAATCTTGTGTACGGACACGACGTATGCTTAGCTATAAGCTTGGCAGGAAGGTACCAAAGTAATCCAGGAATGGATCATCGGACAGCGGTCAAGAACATCCTGAAATACACGAAAAGGACTAAGGATATGTTTCTCAGATATGGAGGTGACAAAGAGCTAGTCGTAAATGGTTACGCCGACGCAAAGCTTTGACACCGATCCGGACGATTCTAAATCGCAAACCGGATACGTATTTTTATTAAACGGTGGAGCCGCCGGTTGGTGCAGTTCTAAACAAAGCGCCGTGGCGGGATCTACATGTGAAGCGGAGTACATAGCTGCTTCGAAGCAGCAAATGAAGGAGTCGGATGAAAGAGTTCATTTCCGATCTAGGTGTTATACCTAGTGCATCGGGACCGATGAAGATCTTACTGTGACAATCTTGGTGCAATTGCCTTGGCAAAGGAATCCAGATTTCACAAGAGGACCAAGCACATCAAGAGACGCTTCAATTCCATTCGGGACCAAGTCCAAGTGGGAGACATAGAGATTTGCAAAATACATACGGATCTCGAATGTTGCGGACTGATTAACTAAGCCTCTTCCACGAGCAAAACATGATCAGCACCAAGACTCCATGGGTGTTAGGATCATTACTTTGTAATCTAGATTATTGACTCTAGTGCAAGTGGGAGACTGAAGGAAATATGCCCTAGAGGCAATAATAAAGTTATTATTTATTTCCTTATATCATGATAAATGTTTATTATTCATGCTAGAATTGTATTAACCGGAAACATAATACATGTGTGAATACATAGACAAACAAAGATGTCACTAGTATGCCTCTACTTGACTAGCTTGTTAATCAAAGATGGTTATGTTTCCTAACCATGAACAAGGAGTTGTTATTTGATTAACAAGGTCACATCATTAGTAGAATGATCTGATTGACATGACCCATTCCGTTAGCTTAACACTTGATCGCTTAGTATGTTAATGCTTTCTTCATGACCCATACATGTTCCCGTAACTATGAGATTATGCAACTCCCGTTTACGGAGGAACACTTTGGGTGCTACCAAAGCGTCACAACGTAATCGGGTGATTATAAAGGAGTACTACTGGTGTTTCCAAAGGTACATGTTGGGTTGGCGATTTCGAGATTAGGTTTTGTCACTCCGATTGCTCGGAGAGGTATCTCTGAGCCCTCTCGGTAATGCACATCATTATAAGCCTTGCAAGCAATGTGACCAATGAGTTGGTTACGGGATGATGCATTACGAGCGAGTAAAGAGACTTGCCGGTGACGAGATTGAACTAGGTATTGGATACAAGCGATCGAATCTCGGGCAAGTAACATACCGATGACAAAGGGAACAACGATGTTGTTATGCGGTTCCGACCGATAAAGATCTTCGTAGAATATGTAGGAGCCAATATGGGCATCCAGGTCCCGCTTATTGGTTATTGACCGGAGACGCGTCTCGGTCATGTCTACATTGTTCTCGAACCGTAGGGTCCGCACGCTTAAGGTTTCGATGTGATTATATTATGAGTTTATGAGTTTTGATGTACCGAAGGAGTTCGGAGTCCCGGATGAGATCAGGGACATGACGAGGAGTCTCGAAATGGTCGAGACGTAAAGATCGATATATTGGACGACTATATTCGGACATCGGAAAGGTTCCGAGTGATTCGGGTATTTTTCGGAGTACTGGAGAGTTACGGGAATACGTATTGGGCCTTATTGGGCCATACGGGAAAGAAAGAAAAGGGCCTCAAGGGTGGCCGCACCCCTCCCCTTGGTCTGGTCCGAATTGGACTAGGGAAGGGGCGCCTCTTCCTTCCTTCTCCTTTTCCTTCCCTTTCCTTCTCTCCTACTCCTACTACATGGAAGGTTTCCTAGTTGGACTAGGAAAGGGGAATCCTACTCCCGGTGGGAGTAGGACTCCCTAGGGCGCGCCATAGAGGGCCGGCCTCCCTCCTCCACTCCTTTATATACGGGGCAGGGGCACCCCATGGACACACAAGTTGATCCTTGAGATCGTTCCTTGGCCGTGTGCGGTGCCCCCTCCACCATATTCCACCTCGGTCAAATCAGAAAGTGCTTAGGCGAAGCCTGCGTTGGTAGAACATCAAGATCGTCACCACGCCGTCGTCTTGTGGAACTCTCTCTCCCGGAGCTTTGCTGGATCGGAGCCGAGGAGCGTCACCGAGCTGTACGTGTGCCAAGAACTCGGAGGTGCCGGAGTAACGGTGCTTGGATCGGTTGGATCGCGAGGAGAACGTACGACTACTTCCTCTACGTTGTGATTGCTTCCGCTTTGGTCTACGAGGGTACGTAGACAACACTCTCCCTTCTCGTTGCTATGCATCACCATGGTCCTATGTGTGCGTAGGAAATTTTTTGAAATTACTACGTTCCCCAACAGTGGCATCCGAGCCTGGTTTTATGCGTTGATGTCATATGCACGAGTAGAACACAAGTGAGTTGTGGGCGATACAAGTCATACCGCCTACCAAAGCATGTCATACTTTTGGTTCAGCGGTATTGTGAGATGAAGCGGCCCGGACCGACATTACGCCAGACGCTTACGCGAGACTGGTTTCACCGCTCCGAGCACTCGTTGCTTAAAGGTGACCGGCGGGTGTCTGTCTCTCTCACTTTAGTTGAATCGAGTATGGCTACGCCCGGTCCTTGAGAAGGTTAAAACGGAGTCTATTTGACAAACTATCGTTGTGGTTTTGATGCGTAGGTAAGAACGGTTCTTGCTCAGCCCGTAGCAGCCACGTAAAACTTGCAACAACAAAGTAGAGGACGTCTAACTTGTTTTTGCAGGGCATGTTGTGATGTGATGTGGTCAAGACGTGATGCTATATTTTATTGTATGAGATGATCATGTTTTGTAACCGAGTTATCGGCAGCTGGCAGGAGCCATATGGTTGTCGCTTTATTGTATGAAATGCAAACGCCATGTAATTGCTTTACTTTATCACTAAGCGGTAGCGATAGTCGTAGAAGCAATAGTTGGCGAGACGACAACGATGCTACGATGGAGATCAAGGTGTCGCACCGGTGACGATGGTGATCATGACGCAAGCTTCGGCGATGGAGATCACAAGCACAAGATGATGATGACCATATCATATCACTTATATTGATTGCATGTGATGTTTATCCTTTATGCATCTTATCTTGCTTTGATTGACGGTAGCATTATAAGATGATCTCTCACTAAAATTATCAAGAAGTGTTCTCCACAGTATGCACCGCTATGCGAAAGTTCTTACGTCTTTGAGACACCACGTGATGATCGGGTGTGATAGGCTCTACGTTCAAATACAACGGGTGCAAAACAGTTGCGCACGCGGAATACTCGAGTTAAACTTGACGAGCCTAGCATATAACAGATATGGCCTCGGAACACGGAGACCGAAAGGTCGAGCGTGAATCATATAGTAGATATGATCAACATAGTGATGTTCACCATTGAAACTACTCCATCTCACGTGATGATCGGACATGGTTTAGTTGATTTGGATCACGTGATCACTTAGATGACTAGAGAGATGTCTATCTAAGTGGGAGTTCTTAAGTAATATGATTAATTGAACTTTAATTTATCATGAACTTAGTCCTGGTAGTATTTTGCAAATTATGTTGTAGATCAATAGCTCGCGTTGTTGCTTCCTTATGTTTTTATATGTGTTCCTAAGAGAAAATTGTATTGAAAAATGTTAGTAGCAATGATGCGGATTGGATCCGTGATCTGAGGTTTATCCTCATTGCTGCCTGTAAGAATTATGTCCTTAATGCACCGCTAGGTGACAGACCTATTGCAGGAGCAGATGCATACGTTATGAACGTTTGGCTGGCTCAATATGATGACTACTTGATAGTTTAGTGCACCATACTTAACGGCTTAGAATCGGGACTTCAAAGGCGTTTTGAACGTCATGGACCATATGAGATGTTCCAGAGTTGAAGTTAATATTTCAAGCAAATACCGAGTTGAGAGGTATGAAATCTCCAACAAGTTCTATAGCTAAAAGATGGAGGAGAATCGCTCAACTAGTGAGCATGTTCTCAGATTGTGCAGGTACATCAATCGCTTGAATCAAGTGGGAGTAAATCTTCCAGATAAGATAGTGATTGACAGAATTCTCTAGTCACCATCACTAAGTTACTAGAACTTCGTTATGAACTATAGTATACAAGGGATGACGAAAACGATTCCCGAGCTCTTACGTGATGTTGAAATCGACGAAGGTAGAAATCAAGAAAGAGCATCAAGTGTTGATGATTGACAAGACCACTAGTCTCAAGGAAAAGGGCAAAGGAAGAAGGGAACTTCAAGAAGAACGGCAAGCAAGTTGCTGCTCAAGTGAAGAAGCCCAAGTCTGGACCTAAGCACGAGACTAAATACTTTTGCTGCAATAGAACTGGTCACCGAAGCGGAACTACCCTGAATATTTGGTGGATAAGAAGGATGGCAAAGTGAACAAAGGTATATTTGATATCTGATTATTGATGTGTATTTTACTAGTGTTTCGTAGCAGCCCTCGGTATTTGATACTGGTTCAGTTGCTAAGAGTAGTAACTTGAAACGGAGTTGCCGAATGAATGTAAACTAGTTGAAGGGGAAGTGACGATGAGTGTTGGAAATAGTTCCAAGATTGATATGATCATCATCGCACACTCCCTATACTTTCGGGATTAGTGTGGAACCTAAATAAGTGTTATTTGGTGTTGAGCATAAATATGATTTGATCATGTTTATTGCAATACAGTTATTCATTTAAGTAAGAGAATAAATTGTTGTTACTGTTTACATGAATAAAACCTTATATGGTTACACACCCAATGAAAATGGTTCATTGGATCTCGATCATAGTGATACATATTGAAACCAAAAGATGCAAAGTTAATAATGATAGTGCAACTTATTTGTGGCACTTTGCCGTTTGGGGTCATATCGATGTAAAGCGATGAAGAAACTCCATAAAGATGGATTTTCGAAATCACTTGGTTATGAACCGTTTGATGCTTGCGAACCGTGCCTTTTGGGCAAGATGACTGAAACTCCGTTGTTCGGAACAATGGAACGAGCAACAAACTTGTTGGAAATAATACATACCGATGTATGCGATCCAATGAGTGTTGATGCTCGTGGCAAGTATCATTATTTTCTGACCTTCACAAGATGATTTGAGCAGATATGGGTATATCTACTTGATGAAACATAAGTCTGAAATAGTTGAAAGGTTCAAAGAATTTCAGAGTGAAGTGGAAAATCATCGTAACAAGAAAATAAAGTTTCTGCGATCTGATCGTGGAGATGAATATTTGAGTTACGAAGTTTGGTCTTCAACTAAAACAAAGTGGAATAGTTTCACAGCTCACGCCACCGGAACACCACAACATTATGGTGTGTCCGAACGTCATAACCGTACTTTATTTTGATATGGTGCGATCAATGATGTCTCTTACCGATTTACCAATATCGTTTTGGGGTTATGCATTAGAGACAGCTGCATTCACGTTTAAAAGGGCACCATCTAAATCCGTTGAGACGACACCATATGAACTATGGTTTAACAAGAAACCTAAGTATCGTTTCTTAAAAGTTTGGAGTTGTGATGCTTATGTGAAAAAGTTTTCACCGATAAGCTCAAACCCAAATCGAGAAGTGCGTCTTCATAGAATACCCAAAGGTAACTATTGGGTACACCTTCTATCACAGATCCGAAGGCAAGTTTTTCGTTGCTAAGATGGATCCTTTCTAGAGAAGAAGTTTCTCTCGAAAGAAGTGAGTGGGAGGAAAGTAGAAACTTGATGAGGTAATTGTACCTTCTCCCTTATTGGAAAGTAGTTCATCACGTAAATCAGTTCTAGTGATTCCTACACCAATTAGTGAAGAAGTTAATGATGATGATCATGAAACTTCAGATCAAGTTGCTACCAAACCTCGTAGGTCTTCGAGTAAGATCCGCATCAGAGTGGTACGGTAATCATGTTACGGAAGTCATGTTACTAGACCATGATGAACCTACAAACTATGAGGAAGCGATGATGAGCCCAGATTCCGCGAAATGGCTTGAGGCCATGAAATGCGAGATAGGATCCATGTATGAGAACAAAGTATGGACTTTGATTGACTTGCTCTATGATCAGCAAGCCATGTTAAATAAATGGATCTTCAAGAGGAAGACGGACATTGATAGTAGTGTTACTATCTACAAAGCTCGACTTGTCACAAAAAGGTTTTCGACAAGTTCAAAGTGTTGATTACAATGAGATTTTCTCAAACTGTAGCGATTCTTAAGTCTGTCCGAATCATGTTAGCAATTGCCACATTTTATGAAATCTGGCAAATGGATGTCAAAAACTACATTCTTTAATGGATTTATTAAAGAAGAGTTGTATATGATGCAACGGAAGGATTTGTCAATCCTAAAGGAGCTAACAAAATGTGCAAGCTCGGCGGTCCATCTATGGACTGGTGCAAGCATCTCGGAGTTGGAATAAACGCTTTGATAGTATGATCAAAGCATATGGTTTTATACAGACTTTTGGAGAAGCCTGTATTTACAAGAAAGTGAGTGGGAGCACTACAAAGGCATTTACGATAAGTATATGTGAATGACATATTGTTGATCGGAAATAATGTAGAATTATTCTGCAAAGCATAAAGGAGTATTTGAAAGGTTTTTTTTAAAGAAGGACCTCAGTGAAGCTGCTTACATATTGAGCATCAAGATCTATAGAGATAGATCAAGACACTTGATAAGTTTTTCAATAAGTACATACCTTGTCAAGATTTTGAAGTAGTTCAAAATGGAGCAGTCAAAGAAAAGTTCTTGCTGTGTTGCAAAACGTATGAAATTGAGTAAGACTCAAATCCCGACCACGGCAGAAAATAGAAAAGAGAATGAAAGTCATTCCCTATGCCTCACCATAGGTTCTATAAAGTATGCTATGCTATGTACCGGACCTATTGTATACCTTGCTCCGAATTTGGCAAGGAGTACAATAGTGATCTAGAGTAGATCCTTTGGACATTGGTCAAAGACATCCTTAGTGAGGACTAAGGAAATATTTCTCGATTATGGAGGTGATAAAAGAGCCCGTCGTAAAGGGTTACGTCGATACAAGTTTTGGCCTTGATCTGGAT
Organism: Aegilops bicornis; assembly: GCA_021605145.1. NCBI lineage: Eukaryota > Viridiplantae > Streptophyta > Magnoliopsida > Poales > Poaceae > Aegilops > Aegilops bicornis. Next base: position 421,619,516 of record CM038674.1, read on the forward strand.
GACTCTAAGTCACGATCTAGATACATATTGAAAGTGGGAGCAATTAGCTAAAGTAGCTCAAATGCGAGGAGCATTGTAGACATAGAGATTTGCAAAATACTTACGGCTCACGAATGTGAGACCGTTGACTAAGCTTCTCTCACGAGCAAAACATGATCATCCCTTAGTACTCTTTGGGTGTTAATCACATAGCGATGTGAACTAGATTACTGACTCTAGTAAACCCTTTGGGTGTTGGCCACATATAGATGTGAACTATTGATGTTAAATCACATGGCGATGTGAACTAGATTATTGACTCTAGTGCAAGTGGGAGACTGAAGGAAATATGCCCTAGAGGCAATAATAAAGTAATTATTTATTTCCTTATATCATGATAAATGTTTATTATTCATGCTAGAATTGTATTAACGGAAACATAATACATGTGTGAATACATAGACAAGCAGATAGTCCTTTGGTATGCCTCTACTAGACTAGCTCATTAATCAAAAGATGGTTATGTTTCCTAACCGTAGACATGTGTTGTCATTTGATTAATGAGATCACATCATTAGGAGAATGATGTGATTGACATGACCCATTCAGATTAGCTTAGCACTTGATGCGTTTAGTATGTTGCTATTGCTTTCTTCATGACTCATACATGTTCACCTGTAACTATGAGATTATGCAACTCCCGTTTACGGAGGAACACTTTGGGTGCTACCAAAGCGTCACAACATAACTGGGTGATTATAAAGGAGTACTAGGTGTCTCCAAAGGTACATGTTGGGTTGGCGTATTTGAGATTAGGTTTTGTCACTCCGATTGTGGAGAGGTATCTGGGCCCTCTCGGTAATGCACATCATTATAAGCCTTGCAAGCAATGTGACCAATGAGTTGGTTATGGGATGATGCATTACTGAGCGAGTAAAGAGACTTGCGGTGTGAGATTGAACTAGGTATTGGATGCGGCGATCGAATCTCGCAAGTAACATACCGATGACAAAGGGAACAGCATTATGTTGTTATGCGGTTTGACCGATAAAGATCTTACGTAGAATATGTAGGAACCAATATGGGCATCGAGGTTCCGCTATTGGTTATTGACCGAGAATAGTTCTAGGTCATGTCTACATAGTTCTCGAACCCGTAGGGTCCACTTGCAACAACGTTTGATGGCGGTTCATAATGAGTTTATAAGTATTGATGCGAAGGTTGTTGGAGTCCGGATGTGATCACGGACATGGCGAGGAGTCTCGAAATGGTCGAGACATAAAGATTGATATATTGGAAGCCTATGTTTGGACTTGGAAGGTTCCGGTGAAAGCGAGGATATTCTGGAACAGGGATTCTGGAACCCAGAAGTATATAGGCCCTCATGGGCCTTGAGGGAGAAGGAGAAGGGCGGCCAGGGTGGGCTGCGCGCCCCCTCCCCTTCCGGTCCGAATAGGACAAGGAGAGGCGGCGCCCTTCCCCTTTCCCCTCCCAATCCTAATCCAACTAGGAGAAGGGGAGTCCCTACTCCGGTGGGAGTAGGACTCCTCCTTAGTCGCGCCTCCCTAGGCTGGCGCTTTTATAGCTCCTTTATATCACAGGGCAAGGGCACCCATGACACACACAAGTTGATCTACGGATCTTTCCTTAGCCGTGTCGGTGCCCCTTCCACCATATTCCACTTGGTCGTATCGTCGCGGAGCTTAAGCGAAACCCTGTGGCGGAGAAGTCATATCGTCAGCGGAGCTTAAGGCGAAGCCCTGCGTCGATGGAGCATCAACATCGTCCTGCGCCGTCGTCTTTGTGGATCTCATCCGACACTTTGCTTTGGATCGGGTCAGGGGATCGTCATCGAAATTTGAGCGATATGCGAACTTCCGGAGGTGCCGTCGTTCGGTGCTTGGATCGGTCGGATCGTGAAGGCGTCGACTACATCAACAGCGTTGTTATAGCGCGCTTCGCTTCGGTCTCACGAGTGCGTGGACGGACACTCTCCTCTCGTTGCTATGCCATCACCATGGTCTTGCGTGATCGGTAGGACATTTTTTGAAATTACTACGTTACCTTTGTTAGGGAGCGTAGTAATTTCAAAATTTCGATCGCATGATGCTCAAACGTGAACCGAAGTGACCGATTGACAAAGATCTGATGGGAGGAGGCCGCCGAAAGACCACTTGTCTGAGAGCATTTGAGATCTTTGATCCAGGAGATGTTGCCAGGAACTGGATGTGCATTAGGATGAGGCAGGAACATCTGAGCAGGATCAGAGGAATAGTCTGATCATTCTACTAATGATGTGACCTTATTAATCAAATAACAACTCCTTGTTCATGGTTAGGAAACATAACCATCTTTGATTAACAAGCTAGTCAAGTAGAGGCATACTAGTGACATCTTGTTTGTCTATGTATTCACACATGTATTATGTTTAGGTTAATACAATTCTAGCATGAATAATAAACATTTATCATGATATAAGGAAATAAATAATAACTTTATTATTGCCTCTAGGGCATATTTCCTTGATCTCCCACTTGCACTAGAGTCGATAATCTAGATTACAAAGTAATGATCCTAACACCCATGGAGTCTTGGTGCTGATCATGTTTTGCTCGTGGAAGAGGCTTAGTTAGCAGATGCGCAACATTCAGATCCGTATGTATTTGCAAATCTCTATGTCTCCCACTTGGACTTGGTCCCGAATGGAATTAGGCGTCTCTTGATGTGCTTGGTCCTCTTGTGAAATCTGGATTCCTTTGCCAAGGCAATTGCGAGTATTGTCACGGAAGATCTTCATCGGTCCCGATGCACTAGGTATAACACCTAGATCGGAAATGAACTCTTTCATCGAGACTCCTTCATTTCTTTGCTTAGGAAGCAGCTATGTACTCCGCTTCACATGTAGATCCCGCCACGGCGCTTTGTATAGAACTGCACCAACTAACAGCTCCACCGTTTAATAAAAATACGTATCCGGTTTTGCGATTTAGAATCATCCGGATCGGTGTCAAAGCTTTAACGTCGGCGTAACCATTTACGACTAGCTCTTTGTCACCTCCATATCTGAAAACATATCCTTAGTCCTTTTCAGGTATTTGAGGATGTTCTTGACCGCTGTCCGATTGATCCATTCTGGATTACTTTGGTACCTTCTGCCAAGCTTATAGCTAAGCATCGTCAGTGCTGGTACACAGCATTGCATACATGATAGAGCCTATGGTTTGAAGCATAGGGAACATCTTTCATTTTCTCTCTATCTTCTGCTGTGGTGGGCATTGAGTCTTACTCAATCTTACACCTTACAACACGGGCAAAAACCTTTCTTTGCACTGATCCATTTTGAACTTTTCAAAATTTTATCAAGGTATGTGCTTTGTGAAAGTCCAATTAAGCGTCTTGATCTATCTCTATAGATCTTGATGCCCAATATGTAAGACTTCACCGAGGTCTTTCATTGAAAAACTTTTATTCAAGTATCCTTTTATGCCATCCGAAATTCTATATCATTTCCAATTAATAATATGTCGTCCACATATAATATCGAGAAATGCTCTGAGCTCCCACTCACTTTCTTGTAAATCTGAGCTTCTCCAAAAGTGCATATAAACCCATATCTTTGATCACATTATCAAAGCGTTTATTCAACTCCGAGAGGCTTGCACGGACCATAAATTGATCGTTGGAGCTTGCACACTTGTTAGCACCTTTTGGATCGACAAAACCTTCCTGGTTGCATCATATACAACTCTTCTTCTAGAAATCCATTCAAGAATGCGGTTTTACATCCATTTGCCAAATTTCATAATCATAAAATCGGCAATTGCTAACATGATTCAGACGAGACTTAAGCATCGCTTCTGGTGAGAAAGTCTCATCGTAGTCAACCCCTTGAACTTGTCGAAAACCTTTCGCAACAAGTCGAGCTTTGTAAGCAGTTACATTACCATCGGCGTCGGTCTTCTTCTTAAAGATCCATTTATTTTCAATGGCTTGCCGATCATCGGGCAAGTCAACCAAAATCCATACTTTGTTCTCATACATGGATCCCATCTCAGATTTCATGGCTTCCAGCCATTTTGCGAATCTGGGCTCACCATCGCTTCTTCATAGTTTGTAGGTTCGCCATGGTCAAGTAACATGACTTCGGAATAGGATTACCGTACCACTCTGGTGAGTATTTTACTCTGGTTGACCTCACGAGGTTCGATAGTAACTTGATGCGAAACTTCATGATCATCATCATTAGTTTCCTCACTAATTGGTGTAGTTGTCACGAGGAACCATTTCTTGTGATGAACTACTTTCCAATAAGGGAGTAGATCTGATTATCTCATCAAGTTCCACTTTCCTCCCACTCACTTCTTTCGAGAGAAACTCCTTCTCTAGAAAGGATCCGAATTTAGCAACAAAAATCTTGCCTTGAGATCTGTGATAGAAGGTGTACCCATGATCTCCTTTGGGTATCCTATGAAGACACATTTTTCCGATTTGGGTTCGAGCTTATCTGGTTGAAGTTTCTTTACATAAGCATCGCAGCCCCAAACTTTAGGAAAGCTTGACAACTTTGGTTTCTTGCCAAACCCACAGTTCATAAGGCGTCGTCTCAGCAGTTTTGATGGTGTCCTATTTAACGTGAATGCGGCCGTCTCTAAAGCATAACCCCAAAGCGATAGCGGTAAATCGAAATCGACATCATAGATCGCACCATATCTAGTAAAGTACGATTCTGACGTTCGGACACACCATTTCTACGTGGTGTTAGGGTGGCGTGAGTTCTTGAAACTATTCCACATTGTTTCAAATGTAAACCAAACTCGTAACTCAAATATTCTCCTCCACGATCAGATCGTAGAAACTTTATTTTCTTGTTACGATGATTTTCCACTTCACTCTGAAATTCTTTGAACTTTTCAAATGTTTGATTTGTGTTTCATTAAGTAGATATACCCATATCTGCTCAAATCATCTGTGAAGGTGAGAAAATAACGATACCGCCACGTGCTTCAACATTCATTGGACCACAAACATCGGTATGTATGATTTCCAACAAATCAGTTGCACGCTCCATAGTTAGGAGAAGCGGCGTTTTGGTCATCTTGCCCATGAGGCACGGTTACATAAGTACCAAGTGATTCATAATCAAGTGATTCGAAGCCCATCGGTATGGAGTTTCTTCATGCGTTTACACCGATATGACCTAAGCGGCGAGTGCCACAAATAAGTTGCACTATCATTATCAACTCTGCATCTTTTGGCTTCAACATTATGAATATGTGTATCACTCTTGTCGAGATTCAACAAGAATAGACCATTCTTCAAGGGTGCATGACCATAAAAGATATTACTCATATAAATAGAACAACCATTATTCTACGATTTAAATGAATAACCGTCTACGCATTAAACAAGATCCAGATATAATGTTCATGCTCAACGCGGCACCAAATAACAATTATTTAGGTCTAAAACTAATCCCGAAGGTAGATGTAGAGGTAGCGTGCCATTGCGATCACATCGACTTTGGAACTATTTCCAGCAGCGCGCCGTCACCTCGTCCTTAGCCAATCTTCGGCAATCCGTAGTTCCTGTTTGAGTTGCAAATATTAGCAGCAGAACCGGTATCAAATACCCGGTACTACTGCGAGTATTAGTAAGGTACACATCAATAACATGTATATCACATATACCTTTGTTCACCTTGCCATCCTTTTATCCGCCAAATACTTGGGGCAGTTCCGCTTCCGGTGTCGAGTGCGCTTGCGGTAAAAACACTTTCAGTTTAGGGCTTAGGTCCGGACTTGGGTTTCTTCTCTTGATCGACAACTTTCTTGCTGTTCTTTTTGAAGTTTCCCTTCTTCTTCCCTTTGCCCTTTTTCTTGAAACTAGTGGTCTTGTTGATCATCAACACTTGATGCTCTTTCTTGATTTCTACCTCCATGACTTCGACATCGCGAAGAGCTCGAGAATTGTCTTAGTCATCCCTTGCATATTATAGTTCATCACGAAGCTCTTGTAGCTTGGTGGCGATGATTGGAGAATTCTGTCAATGACACTATCATCGGAAGATTAACTCCCAGCTGAATTAAGTGATTGTTATACCGGACATTACGAGTATGTGCTCCTTGTGAACTATTCTCCTCCATCTTACGACTATAGAACTTGTTGGAGACTTCATATCTCTCAATCCGGGCATTTGCTTGAAATATTAACTTCAACTCTGGAACATCTCATATGCTCCATGACGTTCAAAGCGTCGTTGAAGACCGGTTCTAAGCCGTAAAAGCATAGCACCTTCGAACTATAGAGTAGTCATCGGCTCTGCTTTGCGGGGCGTTCATAACCACGGCTCGGCATCTGCTGGTGGCACATGTCCAGTGCTTCGGGGCGTAATTTTTACGTGCAGCAATGAGGATAATCCTCAAATTACGGACCCGGTCAGGTGTAATTGCTACCATCATCTTTCAACTTTGCTTTCTCAAGGAACGCATTAAAATTCAACGGAACAACAGCACGAGCCATCTATCTACATCAAACATAGACAAGCAAAATACTATCAGGTACTAAGTTCATGATGAATTTAAGTTTGATTAATCATATTAAAAACCTCGCACTTAGACAGACATCTCTCTAGTCATCTAAGTGATCACGTGATCCAAATCAACTAAACCATGTCCGATCATCACGTGAGATGGAGTAGTTTCAATGGTGAACATCACTATGTTGATCATATCTACTATATGATTCACGCTCGACCTTTCGGTCTCGTGTTCGAGGCCATATCTGTTATATGCTAGGCTCGTCAAGTTTAACCTGAGTATTCTCAAGGTGGTGCAACTTGTTTTGCACCGTTGTATTTGAACGTAGAGCCTATCACACCCGATCATCACGTGGTGTCTCAAAGTACGAAGAACTTTCATAGCGGTGCATACTCGGGGAGAACACTTCTTGATAATTTTTAGTGAGAGATCATCTTATAATGCTACCGTCAATCAAAGCAAGATAAGATGCATAAAGGATAAACATCACATGCAATCAATATAAGTGATATGATATGGTCATCATCATCTTGTGCTTGTGATCTCCATCGCTGAAGCTTACCGTCATGATCACCATCGTCACCGGTAGCGACACCTTGATCTCCATCGTAGCATCGTTGTCGTCTCACCAATCTTATGCTTCCTGACTATCACTACCGCTTAGTAATAAAGTAAAGCATTACATCGCGATTGCATTTCATACAATAAGCGACAACCATATGGCTCCTGCCGATTGCCGATAACTTCGGTTTACAAAACATGATCATCTCATACAATAAAATATAGCATCACGTCTTGACCATATCACATCACAACATGCCACTGCAAAAACAAGTTAGGCGTCCTCTACTTTGTTGTTGCAAGTTTTACGTGGCTGCTACGGGCTGAAACAAGAACCGTTCTTACCTACGCATCAAAACCACAGCGATAGTTTGTCAAATAGACTCCGTTTAACCTTCTCAAGGACCGGGCGTAGCCACTTTCAGTTCAACTAAAGTTGGAGAGACAGGTCTTCGCAAGCCATCTATGTGCAAAGCACGTCGAGGGAACCGGTCTCGCGTAAGCGTCTGGCGTAAGGTTGGTCGGATCGTCTCGTCCAACAATGCCGCTTGAACCAAAGTATGACATCTTTGGTAGGCAGTATGACTTGTATCGTCCACAACTCACTTGTGTTCTACTCGTGCATATGACATCTACGCATAAAACCAGGCTCGGATGCCACTGTTATGCTATACCCGGACGTCATAGATCATCACTGAAGGAAATATGCCCTAGAGGTAATAATAAAGTTATTATTTATTTCCTTATAACTATCACGTAGACATATTGGGTTAACCATGAAAGTTAGACGTCCTTTAACCACGAGAGGGGAGAGTGTCCGTCCACGTACCCTCGTAGACCGAAAGCGGAAGCGTTATAACAACGTGGTTGATGTAGTCGTACGTCTTCACGATCCGACCGATCCAAGCACCGAACGTACGGCACCTCCGAGTTCTGCACACGTTCAGCTCGATGGCGATCCCGGACTCCGATCCGGCAAAGTGTCGGGGATGAGTTCCGTCGACCTGACGGCGTGGTGGCGATGTTGATGCTCACAGACGCGAGGCTTCGCCTAAGCTCATGACGATATGACTTCTCGGCGTGAGGGCTTACGCTAAGCTCTCTGACGATATGACCGAAGTGGAATATGGTGGAGGGCACCGCACACGGCTAAGGAACGATCCGTAGATCAACTTGTGTGTTATGGGGTGCCCCCGCCTGCGTATATAAAGGAGCAAGGAGGAGGTGGCGGCCAAGGGAGGAGGCGCACCAAGATGTGGAGTCCTACTAGGATTCCAAGTCCTAGTAGGAGTCCACCAAGAAGGAGGAAGGGAGAAGGAAGTGGAGGAGAAGGAAAGGTGGCGGCCCCTTTTCCCTAGTCCAATTCGGACTAGAGGGAGGCGCAGCAGCCCCTTGGCCCTTTCTCCTCTTCCCACTAAAGCCCATCAAGGCCCATTGCTTCTCCCGTAACTACCCGGTACTCCGAAAAATACTCGAATCATTCGGAACCTTTCCGAACTCCGAATATAGTCGTCCAATATATCGATCTTTACGTCTCGACCATTTAATATTAGATATGCCATCACTATGGTCTTACGCGAGACCGGTTCCCTCGACGTGCTTTGCACATAGATGGCTTGCGGAAGACTGTCTCTCCAACTTTAGTTGAACCGAGTGTGGCTACGCCCGGTCCTTGAGAAGGTTAAAACGGAGTCTATTTGACAAACTATCGTTGTGGTTTTGATGCGTAGGTAAGAACGGTTCTTGCTCAGCCCGTAGCAGCCACGTAAAACTTGCAACAACAAAGTAGAGGACGTCTAACTTGTTTTTGCAGGGCATGTTGTGATGTGATATGGTCAAGGCGTGATATATTTTATTGTATGAGATGATCATGTTTTGTAACCGAGTTATCGGCAATGGCAGGAGCCATATGGTTGTCGCTTTATTGTATGAAATGCAAGCGCCATGTAATTGCTTTACTTTATCACTAAGGAGTAGCGATAGTCGTAGAAGCAATAGTTGGCGAGGCGACAACGATGCTACGATGGAGATCAAGGTGTCGCGCCGGTGGCGATGGTGATCATGGCGGTGCTTGGCGATGGAGATCACAAGCACAAGGCGATGATGACCATATCATATCACTTATATTGATTGCATGTGATGTTTATCCTTTATGCATCTTATCTTGCTTTGATTGACGGTAGCATTATAAGATGATCTCTCACTAAAATTATCAAGAAGTGTTCTCCTGAGTATGCACCGTTGCGAAAGTTCTTCGTCTTTGAGACACCACGTGATGATCGGGTGTGATAGGCTCTACGTTCAAATACAACGGGTGCAAAACAGTTGCATGCGGAATACTCGAGTTAAACTTGGCGAGCCTAGCATATAACGAGATATGGCCTCCGAGACACGGAGACCGAAGGTCGGCGTGAATCATATAGTAGATATGATCAACATAAGATGTTCACCATTGAAAACTACTCCATCTCACGTGATGATCGGTTATGGTTTAGTTGATTTGGATCACTTGATCACTTAGATGACTAGAGATGTCTATCTAAGTGGGAGTTCTTAAGTAATATGATTAATTGAACTTTAATTTATCATGAACTTAGTCTGGTAGTATTTTGCAAATTATGTTGTAGATCAATAGCTCGCGTTGTTGCTTCCCTGTGTTTTATGTGTTCCTAGAGAAAACTGTATTGAAAATGTTAGTAGCAATGATGCGGATTGGATCCGTGATCTGAGGTTTATCCTCATTGCTGCCTGAAGAATTATGTCCTTAATGCACCACTAGGTAGCGGACCTATTGCGAGGAGCAAATGCGACGTTATGAGCGTTTGGCTGGCTCAATATGATGACTACTTGATAGTTTAGTGCACCATGCTTAAACAGCTTAGAATCGGGACTTCAAAGGCGTTTTGAGCGTCATGGACCATATGAGATGTTCCAGGAATTGAAGTTAATATTTCAAGCAAATACCCGAGTTGAGAGATGAAGTCTCCAACAAGTTCTATAGCTAAAAGATGGAAGAGAATCGCTCAACTAGTGAGCATGTTCTCAGATTATGCAGGTACTTTAATCGCTTGAATCAAGTGGGAGTTAATCTTCGAGATAAGATAGTGATTGACGAAATTCTCTAGTCACCATCACTAAGTTACTAGAACTTCGTGATGAACTATACTATGCAAGGGATGGCGAAAGCGATTCCCGAGCTCTTCGTGATGTTGAAATCAACGAAGGTAGAAATCAAGAAAGAGCATCAAGTGTTGATGATTGACAAGACCACTAGTCTCAAGGAAAGGGCAAAGGGAAGAAGGGGAACTTCAAGAAGAGCGGCAAGCAAGTTGCTGCTCAAGTGAAGAAGCCCAAGTGCGGACCTAAGCACGAGACTAAATACTTTTGCTGCAATAGAACTGGTCCTTTGGAGCGGAACTACCCACTGAATATTTGGTGGATAAGAAGGATGGCAAAGTGAACAAAGGTATATTTGATATACTGATTATTGATGTGTATTTTACTAGTGTTCATAGCAACCCCTCGGTATTTGATCTGGTATAGTTGCTAAGAGTAGTAACTTTCGAAGCAGGAGTTGCGAGAATGAAGAGAAACTAGTTGAAGGGGAAGTGACGATGAGTGTTGGAAATAGTTCCAAGATTGATATGATCATCATCGCACACTCCCTATACTTTCGGGATTAGTGTTAAAAGCCAAATAAATGTTATTTAGCGTTTGCGTTGAGCATGAATATGATTTGATCATGTTTATTGCAATACGGTTTATTCATTTGAAGTTAAAGAATAATTGTTATTCTGTTTACATGAATAAGACCTTCGATGGTCATACACCCAATGAAAATAGTTTTTTGGATCTCGATCGTAGTGATACACATATTCATAATATTGATGCCAAAAGATGCAAAGTTAATAATGATAGTGCAACTTATTTGTGGCACTTGCCGTTTAGGTCATATTGGTGTAAAACGCATGAAGAAACTCCATCTTTGATGGACTTTCGGAATCACTTGATTATGAATCATTTGATGCTTGCGAACCGTGCCTTTTGGGCAAGATGACTAAAACTCCGTTCTCGGAACAATGGAACAAGCTAATGACTTATTGGAAATAATACATACCGATGTATACAATTCAATGAGTGTTGATGCTCGTGGCAAGTATCATTATTTTCTGACCTTCACGAGATGATTTGAGCAGATATCGTATATCTTCTTGATGAAACATAAGTCTGAAATAGTTGAAAAGTTCAAAGAATTTCAGAGTGAAGTAGAAAATCATCGTAACAAGAAAATAAAGTTTACTGCGATCTGATCGTGGAGATGAATATTTGAGTTACGAGTTTGGTCTTCAATTAAAACAAAGTGGAATAGTTTCACAGCTCACGCCACCTGGAACACCACAACGTTATGGTGTGTCCGAACGTCATAACCGTACTTTATTTTGATATGGTACGATCAATGATGTCTCTTACCGATTTACCAATATCGTTTTGGGGTTATGCATTAGACAGCTTTGCATTCACGTTTAATGGGGCACCATCTAAATCCGTTGAGGCGACACCATATGAACTATGGTTTAACGATGAAACCTAAGGCATCGTTTCTTAAAAGTTTGGAGTTTTGATACTTATGTGAAAAAGTTTTCACCTGATAAGCTCGAACCCAAATCGGAGAAGTGCGTCTTCATAGAATACCCAAAGGTAACTATTGGGTACACCTTCTATCACAGATCCGAAGGCAAGTTTTTCGTTGCTAAGATGGATCCTTTCTAGAGAAGAAGGTTCTCTCGAAAAGAAGTGAGTGGGAGGAAAGTAGAACTTGATGAGGTAATTGTACCTTCTCCCTTATTGGAAAGTAGTTCATCACAGAAATCAGTTCGATGATTCCTACACCAATTAGTGAGGAAGTTAATGATGATGATCATGAAACTTGAGATCAAGTTGCTACCAAACCTCGTAGGTCTTCGAGCAAAATCCGCAGCAGTGGTATGGTTATCGTGTTGCGGAAGTCATGTTACTAGACCATGATGAACCTACGGACTATGAGGAAGCGATGATGAGCCCAGATTCCGCGAAATGGCTTGAGGCCATGAAATGCGAGATAGGATCCATGTATGAGAACAAAGTATGGACTTTGATTGACTTGCTCTATGATCAGCAAGCCATGTTAAATAAATGGATCTTCAAGAGGAAGGCGGACAGCGATAGTAGTGTTACTATCTACAAAGCTCGACTTGTTGCAAAAGGTTTTCGACAAGTTCAAGGGGTTGACTACGATGAGACTTTCTCACCCGTAGCGGTGCTTAAGTCTGTCGAATCATGTTAGCAATTGCCACATTTTATGAAATCTGGCAAATGGATGTCAAAACAACATTCTTTAATGGATTTATTAAAGAAGAGTTGTATATGATGCAACAGAAGGTTTTGTCAATCCTAAAGGAGCTAACAAAATGTGCAAGCTCCATCGATCCATCTATGGACTGGTGCAAGCATCTCGGAGTTGGAATGAACACTTTGATAGTGTGATCAAAGCATATGTTTTTATCTGAGACTTTTGGAGAAGCCTGTATTTACAAGAAAGTGAGTGGGAGCACTACAGCATTTCTGATAAGTATATGTGTATGACATATTGTTGATCGGAAATAATGTAGAATTATTCTGCAAAGCATAAAGGAGTATTTGAAAAAGAGTTTTTCAAAGAAGGACCTCAGTGAAGCTGCTTACATATTGAGCATCAAGATCTATAGAGATAGATCAAGACGCTGGATAAGTTTTTCAATAAGTACATACCTTGTCAAGATTTTGACGTAGTTCAAAATGGAGCAGTCCAAAGAAAAGTTCTTGCCTGTGTTGCAAAGCGTTATGAAATTGAGTAAGACTCAAATCCCGACCACGGCAGAAAATAGAAAAGAGAATGAAAGTCATTCCCTATGCCTCGGTCATAGGTTCTATAAAGTATGCTATGCTATGTACGGACCTATTGTATACCTTGCTCTGAATTTGGCAAGGGAGTACAATAGTGATCTAGAGTAGATCACTTTGGACATTGGACAAGAACATCCTTAGTGAGGACTAAGGAAATATTTCTCGATTATGGAAGTGATAAAAGAGCCCGTCAGAAAGAGTTAAATCGGTGCAAGCTTTTACAGCGATCCAGATGACTCTAAGTCTCAATCTGGATACATATTGAAAGTGGGAGCAATTAGCTAGAGTAGCTCCGTGGAGAGCATTGTAGACATAGAATATTTGCAAAATACATACGGCTCTGAATGTGACAGACCCGTTGACTAAGCTTCTCTCACGAGCAAAACATGATCATACCTTAGTACTCTTTGGGTGTTAATCACATAGCGATGTGAACTAGATTATTGACTCTAGTAAACCCTTTGGGTGTTGGTCACATGACGATGTGAACTATGGGTGTTAATCACATACGAGATGTGAATATTAGTGTTGAATCACATGATGATGTGAACTAGATTATTGACTCTAGTGCAAGTGGGAGACTGAAGGAAATATGCCTAGAGGCAATAATAAAGTTATTATTTATTTCCTTATATCATGATAAATGTTTATTATTCATGCTAGAATTGTATTAACCGGAAACATAATACATGTGTGAATACATAGACAAGCAGAGTGTCACTAGTATGCCTCTACTTGACTAGCTTGTTAATCAAAGATGGTTATGTTTCCTAACCATGAACAAGGGGTTGTTATTTGATTAACAAGGTCACATCATTAGTTGAATGATCTGATTGACATGACCCATTCCGTTAGCTTAACACTTGATCGTTTAGTATGTTAATGCTTTCTTCATGACCCATACATGTTCCTGTAACTATGAGATTATGCAACTCCCGTTTACCGGAGGAACACTTTGGGTACTACCAATCGTCACAACGTAACTGGGTGATTATAAAGGAGTACTACAGGTGTCTCCGAAGGTACATGTTGGGTTGGCGTATTTCGAGATTAGGTTTTGTCACTCCGATTGTCGGAGAGGTATCTCTGGGCCCTCTCGGTAATGCACATCACTATAAGCCTTGCAAGCAATGTAGCTAATGAGTTAGTTACGGAATGATGCATTACGTAACGAGTAAAGAGACTTGCGATGCGAGATTGAACTAGGTATTGGATACCGAGCGATCGAATCTCGGGCAAGTAACATACCGATGACAAAGGGAACAACGTATGTTGTTATGCGGTTTGACCGATAAAGATCTTCGTAGAATATGTAGGAGCCAATATGGGCATCCAGGTCCCGCTATTGGTTATTGACCGAGAATAGTTCTAGGTCATGTCTACATAGTTCTCGAACCCGTAGGGTCCGCACGCAAGGTTTGATAGCGGTTATATTATGAGTTTATGAGTTTTGATGTACCGAAGGAGTTAGTCCCGGATGAGATCGGGGACATGACGAGGAGTCTCGAAATGGTCGAGACGTAAAGATCGATATATTGGACGACTATATTCGGAGTTGGAAAGGTTAGAATGATTCGAGTATTTTGAGTACCGGTAGTTACGGGAGAAGCAATGGGCCTTGTTGGGCTTTAGTGGGAAGAGGAGAAAGGGCCAAGGGGCTGCTGCGCCCGCCCCCTCTAGTCCGAATTGGACTAGGGAAAGGGGGCCGCCACCTTTCCTTCTCCTCCACTTCCTTCTCCCTTCCTCCCTCTTGGTGGACTCCTACTAGGACTTGGAATCCTAGTAGGACTCCACATCTTGGTGCGCCTCCTCCCTTGGCCGGCCACCTCCTCCTTGCTCCTTTATATACGGGGGCAGGGGGGCACCCCATGTAGCGACCTGACCCAACATCGGTCAAGTCTACGTATGCATGCCATCCCAAGATCATGCTTTGGTACTCACGATTACATCGATAAAGTAATCAAAGTTCAATCACACCTGAATTTTATTACGATTCTCATATAGAGTCTTTATTACAAGGGAATAAATTCGGCTCAAGGCCAACTCATGAGAAACTAAACTACTAATGCTGCGGAAGCGTCGAGGTAAAGCGAGTCCATCCAGACTCCAAAGGGCGATCGCCAAGCGCGGGCGTAGCCTCACTCTGATGGAATATATCTACGCAACATAATACGTTGCAGCCATGTAGGTCGACTTTTGGAATAAAATTTGGCAAGTCATGAAGAATAACAATAATAAAGTTACTACCTCTATATGCATTTTTGGCTGTGGAGCTCTAAGTTTCATCATTTTGCGAAAAGCCAATTTTATCCTACTACGGTGGACTTATTTGCAAATTACTACAAATTGTTGGTAGTTATTGAGATGGTTCCGCCAACCAAAATCTAGTTCCCAAATTATTAAGTCATAAACCCTCAAATTAAATCATTAGATTTAGTGTTGAGATATACGAATAATTCCAAGTTCCAGAGGCTCAAATGTCAGTAACCGGGGACACGGCTAATCGATTAGGTTATAACTCTGCAGAGGTTTGCGACTTTCCCCGCAAGAATCATTCCCTCCATTAGAGTCTTACGCACTTCATGGTGTTTGAAGACGGAGACGAATGAAACAGGGTCTTCCAAAGAGTTCTTACGCCACCGCGGTACCCATCCAATCCTACCGATTCGTCTACTTCTCGTAGTACCCGTCCAGCCGTCACTACTAGGGTCAACCCAGCGAGCCCATAATGGCTTGCGGCTGCACAGTAAGCTTCGGTCATGGGGTATCCATCCTTCTCTTCGTGGCTGGGTGAAGCTTTCAGCAGGATGTCATGGCGCTTCTCCATGCATCCGGCCACCACAGGTGCTCCAGGTGCCCGTCAACTGTCCTCCACCCTGTTGTGATTTTCCGTAGTCGATCTTGATCTTTGTAGTCCATGGGTTGTCATCATCATTGACTATCACATCTTGCTTATGAATTTCACTCATGCCGAATCCCGTCTACGATCATAGCAAAATAACTACTACGTCCTGGGGTCATGGTAACAAGGGATTTGGTTCATCCTACCACATGATACTACTCAAGTTTAATGACTTCAAGGTTTCACTACTGCATGCATGGTGGGGTGGTGACAACTACTAATGCACAAAAACATAGGTATAGAAATAACATGATCAAAACTTGCCTTCTTGATGATCCTCGTAAGCTAAAGAGTCGTAGTAGCAAGCTTAAGCACTCAGGAAACTCTCTGAGACAAACAATAACACAATAAGCATAAAGCAAGAGGATCACACAAGATAACAAAGTAACATAGCACAACAAAACAATCAAAACCAAATCAAAAGGAAAAACTCAAAGAAACCAATTCAAAGTTTTTCCCTATTCCAAATAATAACAAAATAGTTTTTATATAACAAAAATTCCTCAAAATAACCTAATCATGGTTTTAGGTTAACTTAACAGAAAAGGATTAACTAAGCAACTAGGAGCAAAAAGAATTAATTAAATAGCTATTATAAATCTCATTTTAGGCCTAATCCAATTTCTATTAAGAAAATTAATTTAAAACTTTTATTAATTATAAATAAAAGTTCATCTACTAGAATGACAGAAACTATCCTAGAATAACTAATCACAAGTTAAAAATAAATTAATTTACTAATTAATTAATTAGGAAAACAGGAACTAGCCAATTAATTAGGATTAATAGGATTCTGTCTAGAACTAATTATTTATTAATCCTAAAATACCAAAGTTAATTTCTAGGGTTTGGCAATGTCAAAATAAAGTGGTGACAAAAGAATCATGCAAAAATAATTTTTCTAACTAAAACTATAGCAGATTTGCTATTCTGACTAAAACAATATTAAAGCATTTTTAATTATTTTAACATATCTAAATATATATTTTTCAGAAACTACATAAAATTTTCAATCCAACAAAAAAAAGAATCACTCAAAAATATTAAACAGAATAAAAGATATACATTTTTGAAAATTGGAACTATTCGGCTAAAACAGAAAATCAAATTAAAAGAAAAAGCCCAATGGGCCTATACTGTGCACTAGGCGTAGTTTAGTCTAAACGGGCCTAGGGTTAACTAAAAACGAACCGGCCTAAACAAATAAACCTAAACTAAAATAAACCGCGTGGAACCGACCGGTTTTCTAATAAAAACATACCCCTTCGGGGGTTCTAATCGGAGCCGTCGATCTAAGATCGAGCAGGGGAGAGATCTTAGGGACTTACCGGACTCGGCTGACAGCGGCGGCGAGAGTGCTCCCGGCGTCTGGGCGTCAGGCGAGCTCCGGCGACTTCGTCGAGAGATCTTGAGGAGCACGAGGAAGGGTTCAGGTGGTGTTGGGTGGGGTCGGGGGTGGACTAGGCGTCGTGGCGGCGACTATGGCGTGAGGCGAGCCGGCTCCAGCGGCGTCGGCGGGAGGAGAGAGGGTGCGGCGAGGACTCGGGGAATGGGGTGCGGAGGGTGCGGCTTTTATAGCCGGGCCTCGAGGCGGCTTCGGAAGGGCATCGGGGTGGTCGGGGGATCCCGGATCCTTCGGGATCCGGTCGATCTCCGGCGAGCTCGATGGCGTGGCGAGGGAAGAAGGCAGGCGGGGCAGCGTGTCGATGAGAGAGAGGGTGCGAGCGGCGGGCGGCCGTAGCGTAAGGGGTTGGTCTTGAGGAGGCCTGGTCGGTCTGTTGGGCTGGCCGATTGGCTGGGCTCGATGGGCAGCTGGTTGGTGTTGAGGCTGCGCTGGGGTTTTCTTTATTTTTAATTAAAACAAAACCAAAAATAAAACCTAAACTATAAATATTTTATATAGGGTATATATATACCAAAATGATCAGGAATATTCCCTTTCATTTGAACATTTTTCCAAAGGCAAAATCCAAACTTTATGAAAATCTATTTTTTCAAATTCAAATAAAATTCAGATTTGAATTCCAATTCTTTTGGCATTGTTTCCTCGATATTTTTGGAGTGTCATGTTTGCTCCTCTCATACTTTTGATCAAGTATTTATCTGGCTTAGTTTTTGAATTGTTTCCCACATGCCAAGTTTGGAATTCAAATTCAAATAACTCTGAAACTTCAAATGGCATTCAAATTCAAACAGGATGCATAGGATGCTTAGCTATAATTGCAAAACATTCCAAATAGGAAATTTGGGATGTTACAAACCTACCCACCTTAAGATGAATCTCGCCCTCGAGAGTCGGGTTGGCTAGCAAATAGGTGCGGATGGTCTCGACGAAGATCTTCTTGGCGTTCCTGTGGCTTCTTCCTCGGTGTGGTGACTCCACGACACCTTGCAAAACTTGATGACCTTGCTTGCGGGTGACTCTGCTTGTGGTCTCGAGAATTGACGGGTTTCTCCTTGTAAGTCAAATCAACTTTGTCAAGCTGTATGGCCTCTAGGGACCTTTGTGTCTCTCAACGGAACATCGGCCATGTCGGCATGGCACTTCTTGGTGAGAAAGCGTGGAAGACATCATGAACTCCGGACAATCCTTCCGGCAATTCCAACTTGTATGCAACCTCTCCACGACGTTCGAGGATTTTGTAGGGGCCAATGAATCGGGGTGCTAACTTTCCCTTGACTCCAAACCTCTTGATTCCACGAAGTGGAGACACACGAAGGTATGCTCGGTCTCCCACTTCGTAAGTCACCTCCTTAAACTTCTTTGTCGGCATAACTCTTACATGCATCATTTGTGCTATCTTGAGCCGGTCTCGAATCAGCTTGACTTTCTCTTGGAATCCTTGATAAGATCGGAACCGAGCAGTGATCGATCTCAACACTATCCCACACAATGGTGTTCGCACCTCCTTCCGTATAGAGCTTGAAAGGGCCATCTTCAAACTGGACTGATAACTGTTGTTGTATGAGAACTCTGCGTACGGCAAATTATCATCCCAGCTAGACCCATAGTCTAGCACACAAGCTCTCAACATGTCCTCCAGAATCTGATTGACTCTCTCGGTCTGTCCATCTGTCTGCGGATGAAAAGTCATCTTGAATTCCAGCCTCGTACTCCAAAGTTTCATGCAATTGCTTCCAAAACTTTGAGGTAAACTGCGTTCCTCTATCTCGACCACGATTTTCCTCGGAACTCCATGCGGACATACGATCCTGGTCATGTATATCTTGCCAACTTAGCCTTTGGTATAGGTAGTCTTCACGGGAATGAAGTGAGCTACCTTAGTCAAACGATCAACCACTACCCGGATAGAATCATAACCTTGAACGGGTCTGGGTAATCCTGTGATGAAATCCATACCAAGTTTCTCCCATTTCCAATCGGGGAATCGGCAAAGGTTGGAGTAACCTGCTGGCTTCGATGTTACGCCTTTACACGTTGGCAAACGCCATACTGACTACGTACTCGGCAATGTCCTTCTTCATACACATCCACGTAAACTTTGCTTCAAATCCGGTACATCTTGGTGTTGCCGGGGTGAATCGAAATCTGAGGAATCATGAGCCTCCTGAAGAATTAGCTTCCTGAGCTCGGGATCATTGGGCACATAATACGATCCTCAAACCATATAGTTCCATGTTCATCCTTACGGAATCCTTTAGCTTTTCCTTCCTCCATCTTTTGCTTAATCTCATCGATTTCCTTGTCCGACTTACGGGCTTCACGGATCCTTTTCGGTCAAGGTGGACTGAACTTCGAGTTGCAACAAATCCTCTCGGAACTATCTCCCGATCGGAGATCTCGAGGTCATCGACTAACTCACAGGGTAATCCTCCTGCGGTAAGAGTGTTCACATAACTCTTACGGCTCAAAGCATCTGCTACAACATTGGCCTTACCAGGGTGGTAATGCAATCTCATGTCGTAGTCCTTTATCAACTCTAGCCATCTCCTTTGCCTGAGGTTCAATTCCTTACTGCGTGAAGATATATTTCAAACTCTTGTGATCTCTATAGACATCACGGCGATTTCCAATGAGGAAATGTCTCCAAGTCTTGAGTGCATGCACTAAATTTGCCAACTCCAAATCATGCGTGGCATAATTCATCTCATGAGGCCGTGGCTATGGAGGCATAAGCTACAACCTTACCTTCCCGCATCAATACTCCTCCGAGTCCTTGACGAGAAGCGTCTAATAAACCTGGTATTCCTTGTGTATGTCCGCAAAATCAACACTGGGCTGTGACCAACCGTTTCTTCAATTCACGAAAACTGGCTTCACATTCCTCGGTCCAAACATACTTGGCTTCCTTCTTCAACAGCTCAGTCATGGGCTTGGCAATCTTCGAAGTTCTCAATGAACCTCCGATAATATCCTGCGAGTCCAGAAAGCTGCGGATCTCCTTGGTGAGGTGGGTGGCCCTTAATCGGTGGTGATTCAACCTTGGCGGGATCAACTGCTATTCCTTCTCCTGAAATAACATGTCCGAGGAATCCAACTTCCTTCAACCAAAATTCACATTTGCTGAATTTGGCATACAGCTGATGTTCTCGAAGTTTCTCCAGAACTAGACGCAAAAGTTCCTTATGCTCTTCCTCGCTCTTGAGAAAATCAATATGTCATCGATGAACACCACGACAAACTTGTCCAAATATTCCATGAACACCTTGTTCATCAAGTTCATGAAGTATGCAGGGCATTAGTCGATCAAATGACATGACGGTATACTCATATAAACCATACACAGTAGTGAATGCCGTTTTGGGTATATCCTTTTCACGAATCTTCAATCGATGATACCACGATCGAAGATCGATCTTAGAGAATACCTTGGCTCCAACAAGCTGATCAAACAAGTCATTGATCATCGGCGGAGGGTACTTGTTCTTGATGGTTACTTCGTTCAATGCACGATAATCCACAACCATCCTCAAGCTTCCATCCTTCTTCTCTACCAAAAGAACTGGGCTCCCCAAGGTGATGAGCTTGGGCGAATATATCCTTTCTCCAATAACTCATTTATTTGATCCTTGATCTCTTTCAACTCATTCGGTGGCATCCGATAAGGTCTCTTGGATATTGGGGCTGTCTTGAAGCAATAACTCAATCAAAACTCAATGTCCTGTCCGGTGGCATTCTCGGTAATTCCTCCGGAACACATCGGGAAAATCTTGCACTCTTCGGGCACTTCCTCTGAACAACTCCGTGAGGGAATGCACTGATTCTTCATCTGGCTGTGCTGGCTACATACTTGATCCTCTTACGCTCGGGGTGGTGGCGAGAATAGACTTCTTGAGCACGATCAATGTTCCCTTCATACTTTGACAACCAATCCATGCCTAGGATTACATCCAAGGTCTGAGTTTCCAACACTATGAGTTCCACGGGAAATTTGTAGTTCCCTATGTTGAGGTTTGCGGGATGACTTAAACACGCCATCATTTCTCCTCTGCTTGAATCGGCCTTGAAGGGGGCTTCTAAGGGTTCTAGTGCGCAATCCGTACTTATCCACAACTACCCTTGATATGAATGAATCGTTGCACGAATCAAGCAGAACCAAAACTGAGCGTGAATTCAATAAAAACTTACCAACCACGATTATGCGGCTGATCATAGACGTCCTCCACGTCTATGTGGTTCACCCGAGCACGAGGGAACGGATTAGGCTTCTTGGCTGAGCCTCCATTTCCATTACCATTCTCCGCTTGGCCTCCGGGCGTCGGTGGCGTAGTGCCTGTCTTACGGCACTTGAAGGTGTGATGTGGCTCGAGATCCTTGAGCCGGGCAGAAGCGGTGCTGATTGCCATTACCATTTCCATTGCCATTGCCATGGCACGACTTGTTGTCCTGGCTGCGGTTGTTCCCATTTCCTCCATGGTTATGACCTCCATGGTTATGATGGATGTGCCCTCCTGAGTATGGTGCATAACGGGGCTTCTGCTGAGCTCCCGAGTTGTGCTTTCCCTGGCTGTACTTCCGCTTGCGGCTTTCTATCTGCTGCTGCTTGCCTTCAAGAATGGTGGCCTTGTCTACCAGCTCCTGGTAGTTGTTGAAAGTAGCCACAATAAGCTGCATGCTCAGTTCATCATTGAGTCCTTCAAGGAACTTCTCCTGCTTGGCGGCGTCTGTGGCCACATCATCAGGGGCATAGCGAGCAAGCTTGCTGAATTCATCCACGTACTGTGCCACAGTACGATTCCCCTGGCGTAAGTTGCGGAACTCACGCTTCTTCAGACTCATGGCTCCGGCTGAGACATGAGCAGCGGTCTGAAAGGCTTGCTGGAATTGATCCCAAGTGATGCCACCCATGGGGAAAAGTGGCGGTGTAATTCTCCACCAAGAAGCTGCAGGTCCATCCAGTTGATGCGTGACATAGCGCACCTTCTCAAAGATCGGTGCATCCAACGGTGACTAGCTCTCTTCCGATTTTGCGGAGCCAATCATCGGCCACAATCGGCTCGGTGCTACTAGAGAACCTTTGGTGGATTCAACCTCAATCGAGTCAAGTTGTCCACGATGGGTGGTGGCGGTGGATTGTTGGCGGTGTTGTTCGATTACGAATCAGGAGCTGCATCGATGCATTACGCTGCGGAGCAGGCTGGGTGAGTCCGGCGGGAAACCAAAGTGTCACGTCTCGAGGCATCTGGTGTTTTTGGAGTGGGTGAGAAAATTAGGATAGAACAATGGTCTATAAGGAATAACACTACCCACATGAATGCACATTCATAACACACCAATCATTTATTCATTCCACTCAAACATGGTTCAAACTTGATTACAAAAGCTCATGACTAATCGAAGGAAAAACATCGGCCTAAACTGATCGGCGAAAAAGTAAAAGATAACATGGTGGTCGACTAAAAAGTCTTCATCGCTGGCGCCTCCTCTTGGGGTTTCCTTCGGTGGTACTCCCTTCAAAATCCTGATCGTTGCTCACGAGGGTGCTTCATCTCCACTCGGGTAAAGGTCCTCTCCCAAGTCCATCTTTTCCTCAATCGCGGCAAGCTTCATCTTCGGTCGTCATTTGTCTCCATGAAGTCCGTGATTTCTTCCTCATGGCCAAGGAAGTCTGCGTGCCTTCTCCTCCGATTCGATTCGCGGAACAAAAGCTTCCGTGTCTTGAGTTCTGGTAGTCTGAATCTCCGTTTCTGAGAAGACACTCCAAGTCTGGATGTAAGAGAGAGTGGAATCGTCCTCAATGGTACGGATGATATCTCCATTCCTTGCCTGCGAGAAACCATGGCGAGGTTCGAGTGATCGAGCTCGGCCACTGTACTCCTCTCGGAGATGTCCAAGCGCTTCGGTAGATCGCCACGTCCCTTCCGATGATCCAGTTGAACTCGGTGAACTCAAAGTTGATAGGCTCCGTGTGTCCTCCAAAGGTCCTCCTTGGGATATGCACCTCAATCCTGTAGCGGGTGTCCGTCGGAAGTGCATTAGTGGGTTTCCAGTGATCGAAGCGAGCAATCTTGAGCAGCTTTCACCATCTGGACCAGCTTTCTTCCAAAGGGCATCGTCTCATCGGTGGCAAGAACTCCGGTAGCAAACCTGGGGTGAACTCGACGGCCATCTAGAATGTTGCAAAGGGGAGAAGAGTCAGAATAGATTAGAGAAGAAGTATAGAATGAAAAGGGGTTCAAAGTAAATGGTCTCTGCTTATGGCTTTCCGATCCTAGGGGTTACGATCCTACGGTCAGCGTGTGCTCTGATACCATCTCTGTAGCGACTGACCCAACATCGGTCAAGTCTACGTATACCGCATTCATCCCAAGATCATCTTTGGTACTCACAGTACATCGATAAAGTAATCAAAGTTCAATCACACCTGAATTTTATTACACGATTCTCATATAGAGTCTTTATTACAAGGGAATAAATTCGGCTCCCGGCCAACTCATGAGAAAGTAAACTACTAATGTTGCGGAAGCTGCCGAGGTAAAGCGAGTCCATCCGACTCCAAAGGGCAATCGCCAAGCGCGGAGCGTAGCCTCACTCTGATCGGAATATATCTACGCAACATAATACGTTGCAGCCATGTAGGTCAGCTTTTGGAATAAGTCGGCAAGTCATGAAGAATAACAATAATAAAGTTACTACCTCTATATGCATTTTTTGGCGTGGAGCTCTAAGTTTCATCATTTTGCGAAAAGCCAATTTTATCCTACTACGGTGGACTTATTTGCAAATTACTACAAATTGTTGGTAGTTATTGAGATGGTTCCGCCAACCAAAATCTCGTTCCCAAATTATTAAGTCATAAACCCTCAAATTAATTCATTAGTTTTAGTGTTGAGATATCCGAATACTTCCAAGTTCCAGAGGCTCAAATGTCCGTAACTTGGGGACACGGCTAATCGATTAGGTTATAACTCTGCAGAGGTTTGCGCACTTTCCCGCAAGAATCATTCCCTCCATTAGAGTCTTCGCACTTCATGGTGTTTGAAAGACGGGACCAGATAAAACAGGGTCTTCCAAAGAGTTCTTACGCCCTTGCCGGTACCCATCCAATCCTACCGTTCGTCTACTTCTCGTAGTACCGTCAGCCAGCGTCACTACTTAGGGTCAACCCAGCGAGCCCATAATGGCTTGCGGCTGCCGCAGTAAGCTTCCGGTCATGGGGTATCCATCCTTCTCTTCGTGGCTGGGTGAAGCTTTCCTTGAGGATGTCATGGCGCTTCTCCATGCATCCGGCCACCACTGGTGCTCCAGGTGCCCACAACCGTCCTCCACCCAGTAGTGATTCATCAAGTCCATCTTGATCATTGTAGTCCATGGGTTGTCATCATCATTGACTCTCACATCTTGCTTATGAATTTCACTCATCCCAAATCCGTCTCACGAGCATAGCAAAATAACTACTACGTCCCGGTCATGGTAACAAGGGGATTTGGTTCATCCTACCACATGATACTACTCAAGTTTAATGACTTCAAGATTTCACTACTGCATGCATGGTGGGGTTGGTGACAACTACTAATGCACAAAAACATAGGTATAGAAATAACATGATCAAAACTTGCCTTCTTGATGATCCTCGTAAGCTAAAGATTCGTAGTAGCAAGCTTAGCACTCAAGGAAACTCTACCGAGACAAACAATAACACAATAAGCATAAAGCAAGAGGATCACACAAGATAACAAAAGTAACATAGCACAACAAAACAATCAAAACCAAATCAAAAGGAAAACTCAAAGAAACCAATTCAAAGTTTTTCCCTATTCCAAATAATAACAAAAATAGTTTTTATATAACAAAATTCCTCAAAATAACCTAATCATGGTTTTAGGTTAACTTAACAGAAAAGGATTAACTAAGCAACTAGGAGCAAAAAGAATTAATTAAATAGCTATTATAAATCTCATTTTAGGCCTAATCCAATTTCTATTAAGAAAATTAATTTAAAACTTTTATTAATTATAAATAAAAGTTCATCTACTAGAATGACAGAAACTATCCTAGAATAACTAATCACAAGTTAAAAATAAATTAATTTACTAATTAATTAATTAGGAAAACAGGAACTAGCCAATTAATTAGGATTAATAGGATTCTGTCTAGAACTAATTATTTATTAATCCTAAAATACCAAAGTTAATTTCTAGGGTTTGGCAATGTCAAAATAAAGTGGTGACAAAAAAGAATCATGCAAAAATAATTTTTCTAACTAAAACTATAGCAGATTTGCTATTCTGACTAAAACAATATTAAAGCATTTTAATTATTTTAACATATCTAAATATATATTTTTCAGAAACTACATAAAATTTTCAATCCAACAAAAAAAAAGAATCACTCAAAAATATTAAACAGAATAAAAGATATACATTTTTGAAAATTGGAACTATTAAAGCTAAAACAGAAAATCAAATTAAAAGAAAAAGCCCAATGGGCCTATACTGTGCACTAGGCGTAGTTTAGTCTAAACGGGCCTAGGGTTAACTAAAAACGAACCGGCCTAAACAAATAAACCTAAACTAAAATAAACCGCGTGGAACCGACCGGTTTTCTAATAAAAACATACCCCTTCGGGGGTTCTAATCGGAGCCGTCGATCTAAGATCGAGCAGGAGGGGATGCCGGGGACTTCAGGACTCGTGACGGCAAGGGCGGCGAGAGTGCTCCGAGGCGTCTGGGCGTCATGAGCTCCGGCTGACTCGTCGAGGGAGATCTTGAGAGCACAGGGAAGGGTTCGTGGTGTTGGGTGGGGTCGGGGTGGACTAGGCGTGGCCCAGCGGCGACTATGGCGAAGCGAGCTTGAGCTCGGCGACGCCGGCGGGAGGGAGAGGGTCGGCGAGGACTCGGGGAATGGGGTGCGGAGGGTCTGGCTTTTATAGCGGGCCTCGAGATGCTTCGGAAGGGCATCGGGGTGGTGAGGATCCGGATCGCCGGGATCCGGTCGATCTCCCATGAGCTCGATGGCGTGGGCGAGGAAGAAGACGGGCGGGGCCAGCGTGTCGATGAGAGAGAGAGGGTGCGGGCGAAGCGGGCGATCGGGCGTAAGGGGTTCAAAGGGGAGGCCTGGTCGGTCTGTTTGGCTGGCGGTACTGGGCAGCTCGATGGGCCTGGTTGGTCATTGAGGCTGCGCTGGGGTTTTCTTTATTTTTAATTAAAACAAAACCAAAAATAAAACCTAAACTATAAATATTTTATATAGGGTATATATATACCAAAATGATCAGAATATTCCCTTTCATTTGAACATTTTTCCAAAGGCAAAATCCAAACTTTATGAAAATCTATTTTTTCAAATTCAAATAAAATTCAGATTTGAATTCCAATTCTTTTGGCATTGTTTCCTCGATATTTTGGAGTGTCATGTTTGCTCCTCTCATACTTTTGATCAAGTATTTATCGAGGCTTAGTTTTTGAATTGTTTCCCACATGCCAAGTTTGGAATTCAAATTCAAATAACTCTGAAACTTCAAATGGCATTCAAATTCAAACAGGATGCATAGGATGCTTAGCTATAATTGCAAAACATTCCAAATAGGAAATTTGGGATGTTACACCCCATAACACACAAGTTGATCTAAGGATCTTTCCTTAGCCGTGTGCGGTGCCCCCTTCCACCATATTCCACTTCGGTCATATCACCGTCATGAACTAGCTTAGGCGAAGCCTGCGCCAGGAGAAGTCATATCGCCCATGAGCTTAGGCGAAGCCCCGCGTCGATTGAGCATCAACATCGTCCTGCCACGTCGTCTTGTGGAACTCATCGACACTTTGCTTTGGATCGGAGTCTGGGTATCGTAATCGAGCTGATCGTGTGCAGAACTCTTAGGTGCCGTACGTTCGGTGGTTGGATAGGTCGGATCTTGAAGACGTACGACTACATCAACCGCGTTGTTATAACGCTTCCGCTTTCGGTCTACGAGGGTACGTGGACGGACACTCTCCCCTCTCGTTGCTATGCCATCACCATGGTCTTGCGTGATCGTAGGAAATTTTTTGAAATTACTACGTTCCCCAACAGTGGTATCAGAGCTTAGGCGAAGCCCTGCGTCGGTGGAGCATCAACATCGTCACCACGCCGTCGTGCTGACGGAACTCATCCCCGACACTTTGCTGGATCGGAGTCCGGGGATCGTCATCGAGCTGAACGTGTGCAGAACTCGGAGGTGCCGTACGTTCGGTGCTTGGATCGGTCGGATCGTGAAGACTACGACTACATCAACCGCGTTGTTATAACGCTTCCGGCTTTTCGGTCTCACGAGTGCGATGCGTGGACGGACACTCTCCCCTCTCGTTGCTATGCCATCACTATGGTCTTGGCGTGATCGTAGGAAATTTTTGAAATTACTACGTTCCCCAACGATGGCATCCGAGCCTGGTTTTATGCGTAGATGTCATATGCACGAGTAGAACACAAGTGAGTTGTGGGCGATACAAGTCATACCGCCTACCAAAGCATGTCATACTTTGGTTCAGCGGCATTGTTGGACGAGCGATCCGGACCAACCTTACGCAGAGACGCTTTACGCTGAGACCGGTTCCCTCGGCGTGCTTTGCACATAGATGGCTTGCGGAAGACCTGCCTCTCCAACTTTAGTTGAACTGAAAGTGGCTACGCCCGGTCCTTGAGAAGGTTAAACGGAGTCTATTTGACAAACTATCGTTGTGGTTTTGATGCGTAGGTAAGAACGGTTCTTGCTCAGCCCGTAGCAGCCACGTAAAACTTGCAACAACAAAGTAGAGGACGTCTAACTTGTTTTTGCAGGGCATGTTGTGATGTGATATGGTCAAGACGTGATGCTATATTTTATTGTATGAGATGATCATGTTTTGTAACCGAAGTTATCGGCAAACAATGGCGAGAGCCATATGGTTGTCGCTTTATTGTATGAAATGCAATCAGCGATGTAATGCTTTACTTTATTACTAAGCGGTAGTGATAGTCGTGGAAGCATAAGATTGGCGAGACGACAACGATGCTCTGATGGAGATCAAGGTGTCGGCGCCGGTGGCGATGGTGATCATGGCGGTGCTTGGCGATGGAGATCACAAGCACAAGATGATGATGACCATATCATATCACTTATATTGATTGCATGTGATGTTTATCCTTTATGCATCTTATCTTGCTTTTGATTGGCGGTAGCATTATAAGATGATCTCTCACTAAAAATTATCAAGAAGTGTTCTCCCCAGTATGCACCGTTGCGAAAGTTCTTCGTGCTTTGAGACACCACGTGATGATCGGGTGTGATAGGCTCTACGTTCAAATACAACGGGTGCAAAACAGTTGCACACGCAGAATACTCAAGGTTAAACTTGACGAGCCTAGCATATAACAGATATGGCCTCGGAACACGTAGAGACCGAAAGGTTGAGCGTGAATCATATAGTAGATATGATCAACATAGTGATGTTCACCATTGAAACTACTCCATCTCACGTGATGATCGGACATGGTTTAGTTGATTTGGATCACGGATCACTTAGATGACTAGAGAGATGTCTCGCCTAAGTGGGAGGTTTTTTAATCAAACTTAAATTCATCATGAACTTAGTACACGATAGTATTTTGCTTGTCTATGTTTGATGTAGATAGATGGCTCGTCTTTGTTGTTCCGTTGAATTTTAATCGTTCCTTGAGAAAGCAAAGTTGAAAGATGATGGTAGCAATTACACGGACTGGGTCCGTAACTTGAGGATTATCCTCATTGCTGCACGTAAAAATTAAATCCTGAAGCACCGGCCGGTGACGGGCCAGCCAGAATCTTTGAGCCGGAAGTTATGAGCGCCCTGGCAAAAGCAAGGCGATGACTACTCTATAGTTCGATTAAGGTGCCATGCTTTACGGCTTAGAACCGGGTCTTCAACGACGTTTTGAGCGTCATGGAGCATATGAGATGTTCCAGAGTTGAAGTTAATATTTCAAGCAAATGCCCGGATTGAGAGATATGAAGTCTCCAACAAGTTCTATAGGCTGTAAGATGGAGGAGAATAGTTACGTCGGTGAGCACATACTGGAATGTCCGGGTATAACAATCACTTAATTCAGCTGGGAGTTAATCTTCGGATGATAGTGTCGTGTGACAGAATTCTCCAATCACCGCCACCAAGCTACAAGAGCTTACGTGATGAACTATAATATGCAAGGGATGACTAAGACAATTCACGAGCTCTTCGCGATCTTTGAAAGCTGCGGAGGTAGAAATCAAGAAAGAGCATCAAGTGTTGATGATCAACAAGACCACTAGTTTCCAAGAAAAAGGGCAAAGGGAAGAAGAAGGAAACTTCAAAAGAACGGCAAGAAAGTTGCTGATCAAGAGAAGAAACCCAAATGCGGACCTAAGCCTGGCTGAGCGGAATGTTTTCTGCCAGGCCGGAAGGACCTTTGAAGCGGAACTGCCCCAAGTATTTGGCGGATAAAAAGGATGGCAAGGTGAACAAAGGTATATGTGATATACATGTTATTGATGTGTACCTTACTAATACTGTGATAGTACACAGGGTATTTGATACTGGTTCTGTTGCTAATATTTGCAACTCAAACAGGAACTACGGATTAGCGAAGATTGGCTAAGGACGAGGTGGCGATCTGGCGTTGGAAATGGTTCCAAAGTCGATGTGATCGCAATGATCGACACGCTACCTCTACATCTACCTTCGGGATTAGTTTTAGACCTAAATAATTGTTATTTGGTGCCAGCGTTGAGCATGAACATTATATACGGATCTTGTTTAATGCGAGGCGGTTATTCATTTAAATCGAGAGAATAATGGTTGTTCTATTTATATGAGTAATATCTTTTATGGTCATGCACCCTTGAAGAATGGTCTATTCTTGTTGAATCTCGACGATGAGTGATACACATATTCATAATGTTGAAGCCAAAAGATGCGAGTTGATAATGATAGTGCAACTTATTTGTGGCAATTGCCGTTTAGAGTCATATCGATGTAAAACGCATGAAGAAACTCCATCTTGATGGGCTTCGGAATCACTTGATTATGAATCACTTGGTACTTATGAACCCGTGCCTCATGGGCAAGATGACCAAAAGCGCCGTTCTCCGGAACTATGGAGCGTGCAAGCGATTTGTTGGAAATCATACATACCGATGTTTGTGGTCCAATGAATGTTGAAGCACGCCAAGTGGTATCAAGTATTTTCTCACCTTCACAGATGATTTGAAGCGGATATGGGTATATCTACTTAATGAAACACAAATCTGAAACATTTGAAAAGTTCAAAGAATTTCAGAGTGAAGTGGAAAATCATCGTAACAAGAAAATAAAGTTTCTACGATCTGATCGTGGAGGAGAATATTTGAGTTACGAGTTTGGTTTACATTTGAAACAATGTGGAATAGTTTAGCAACTCACGCCACCCGGAACACCACAGAGAAAAGGTGTGTCAGAACGTCGTGTCGTACTTTACTAGATATGGTGCGATCTATGATGTCGATTTCCGATTTACCGCTATCGCTTTGGGGGTTATGCTTTAGAGACGGCCGCATTCACGGTTAAATAGGACACCGTCAAAATCCGTTGAGACGACGCCTTATGAATCGTGGTTTGGCAAGAAACCAAAGTTGTCGTTTCTTAAAGTTTGGGGCTGCGATGCTTATGTAAAGAAACTTCAAACAGATAAGCTCGAACCCAAATCGGAAAAATGTGTCTTCATAGGATACCCAAAGGAGATCAAGGTAAGCACCTTCTATCCACCAGATCTGAAGGCAAGATTTTTGTTGCTAAATTCGGATCCTTTCTAGAGAAGGAGTTTCTCTCGAAAGAAGTGAGTGGGAGGAAAGTGGAACTTGATGAGATAAGCTTGTATCTACTCCCTTATTGGAAAGTAGTTCATCACAAGAAATGGTTCTGTGACAACTACACCAATTAGTGAGGAAACTAATGATGATGATCATGAAGTTTCGAGATCAAGTTACCTCTTGAACCTCGTGAGGGTCAACCAGAGTAAAATACTCACAGTGAGTGGTACGGTAATCCTATTACGAAGTCATGTTACTTGACCATGGCGAACCTACAAACTATGAAGAAGCGATGGTGAGCCCAGATTCAAGCAAAATGGCCGGAAGCCATGAAATCTGAGATGGGATCCATGTATGAGAACAAAGTATGGACTTTGGTTGACTTGCCCGATGATCGACAAGCCATTGAAAATAAATGGATCTTTAAGAAGAAGATCGACGCCGATGGTAATGTAACCGTCTACAAAGCTCGACTTGTTGCGAAAGGTTTCGACAAGTTCAAGGGGGTTGACTACGATGAGACTTTCTCACCAGTGGCGATGCTTAAGTCCGTCTAGAATCATGTTAGCAATTGCGCATTTTATGATTATGAAATTTGGCAAATGGATGTAAAACTGCATTCTTGAATGGATTTCTAGAAGAAGAGTTGTATATGATGCAACAGAAGGTTTTGTCGATCCAAAAGGTGCTAACAAAGTGTTACAAGCTCAACGATCAATTTATGTAGTGCAGTGCAAGCCTCTCGGAGTTGGAATAAACGCTTTGATAGTGTGATCAAAGCATATGGGTTTATACAGACTTTGGAGAAGCTTTGTATTTACAAGAAAGTGAGTGGGAGACTCTGTAGCATTTACGATATTATATGTGGACGACATATT